>JARQOC010000002.1:745038211-745618842 GCA_033576535.1 Allobates femoralis | reverse complement strand
CAATCAGTCGTACACTACACAAATCTGGCCTTTATGGAAGAGCGGCAAGAAGAAGCCATTTCTCAAAGATATCCATAAAACGTCTGGTGTGAAGGTTCCCACAAGCCGCCCGGGAGACCCCAAACATGTGGAATAAGGGGCTCTGCTCAGAGGAAACCAAAATCACACTATGGCCACAATGCAAAACGATATGTTTGGTGTAAAAGCAACAAAGCTCATCACCCTGAAAACACCATCCCCACTGTCACACATGGTGGAGGCCTGAAAACGCCATCCCCACTGTCACACATGGTGGAGGCCTGAAAACACCATCCCCACTGTCACACATGGTGGTGGCCTAAAAACACCATCCCCACTGTCACACATGGTGGTGGCAGCATCATGGTCTGTGCTTTTCTTCAGCAGAGACAGGGAAGATGGTTAAAATTGATGGGAAGATGGACGGAGCCAAATACAGGAACGTTCTGGAAGAAAACCTGCTGGAGTCTGCAAAAGACCTGAGACTGGGACGGAGATTTATCTTCCAACAAGACAATGATCCCAAACATAAAGCAAAATCTACAATGGAAAGGATCAGAAATCACCGTCTCCAGGTGTTAGAATGGCCGAGTCACATCCAGACCTGAATCCAATGGAGAATCTGTGGAAAGAGCTGAAATCTGCTGATCACAAACGCCTCAATCCAACCTCACTGAGCTCCAGCTGTTCTGCAAGGAAGAATGAGACAAACCCCAAGAGACTGCAGCTGTGATCACAGCACAAGGGGGCGCTACAAAGTATTAACTCAGGGGATGAATAATATTGCACGCCCCACTGTTGCAAAAGGTTGAAAAGTTCAAGGGGGCCAAATACTTTCACAAGGCACTGTATATATATAATGTGATTATATGTCTGTGATTTGTATATATCTTTCTGTATACCTGATATCTGACAATTCTCCATATTCGGATTCGGTGACGAGCTTCTCACATCTTCTACACTGACAGATATAGATATATAGAATAATGTGTGCATACATATAACTGTTCCTCTACAGCCCCGCAGTGTCAGTGCGCTGCACATAACAACATGGGGTGCCTGCAGGTTTCCTTAATAAGCTCGGAGGTCACTGAACGTCACACGTTTACTGAATCTGCATGAAGTGAATATACAGAATTCCGTATTCTCAACAATACTGAGCTTATATTTTTATATTTGAGTAGAATTAATTTCCGCTCATCTCTATTCGTTCTTCATGTTCTTCTATATAGAATTTTCCATCCGATCCTTCTTGTGTTTCTTCTCATTCCTCAGGATCACGACTTTCACAGCTGAAGTTTTCTCTGGAGGACGATGGTTCTTCCCACCGATGATCCCCCGAGGATGGAGCAGGACAGAGAGCACATGGCGGCTCGGATATTAGACCTCACCCTGGAGATAATCTACTGGATCACTGGAGAGGTGAGAGCTTCACATCACATCACTCTGATCTCTAGGAATAAAGCAGGGAAATGACGGGGAAGGTGAAGGATCCTTAGAATAGATGTAGTGATCGGCGTCTCCCCATACACAGGATCACACAGTAGTGAAGACGTCGTCTGGGGAGTGTGTGGCCCCCCGTGTGTCAGGAGGGCGGAGCAGGACCCCGAGTGACATCACCGTGCCTCCACCTCATTCACTGATACATGAGCAGAAGATCCTAGAACTGACCCACCGGATCACTGATCTGCTGAGCGGAGAGGTGAGCGCTGCCCCCCGCCGGGAATGCTGGGACATTATATAATAACACCGGGGGAGGGGTCTGCTAATGACGGCTCATTGTGTGTGTCAGGTCCCTATAAGGTGTGAGGACGTCACCGTCTATTTCTCCATGGAGGAGTGGGAGTATCTAGAAGGACACAAGGATCTGTACAAGGACGTGATGATGGAGGATCTCCAGCCCCTCACATCTCTGGGTAAGAGGAGACCGTCCTGATTATAGAGGAGAGGCCGGGTCTGAGGTCACCTAGACTCCTCCATCATCTGATCATCACATGTAGACCATGTATTCAGTCACTGTGTATATTTCCTATAGATGGGTCCAGTCCAAGAAATACTCCAGAGAGAAGTCCCCGTCCTCTATATCCCCAGGATCCTCCAGAGAGAAGTCCCCGTCCTCTAAATCCCCAGGATCCTCCAGAGAGAAGTCCCATCCTCTATATCCCCAGGATCCTCCAGAGAGAAGTCCTCGTCCTCTATATCTCCAGGATCCTCCAGAGAGAAGTCCCCGTCCTCTAAATCCCCAGGATCCTCCAGAGAGAAGTCCCCGTCCTCTAAATCCCCAGGATCCTCCAGAGAGAAGTCCCCGTCCTCTATATTCCCAGGATCCTCCAGAGAGAAGTCCCCGTCCTCTATATCCCCAGGATCCTCCAGAGGAGAAGCACAATGTCCTACTGGATCATCAGGTAGATGAGGTGAGATTTCTGGAAATTCTCTATAGACTGGAGTTGCTGCTCACCCCCTGTCTAGAGGCGGGTGGTTTTGGAATCTGGTTGTCACGTCACAACTGGACTTTACAGCCTGACTCCAGCAGGTCCGCCCCAGTCTCCAGCAGGTCCGCCCCAGTCTCCAGCAGGTCTATCTCCTTGACCCCACAACAGTCTCCAACTATCGCCCCATATCTCTCCTCCTGTTTGCCTCAAAACGTCTAGAACAACACGTCTATTCTGAACTGTCCTCCCACCTCTCTTCCTGTACTCTCTTTGATCGCCTTCAATCCGGCTTCCGGCCTCACCACTCCACTGAAACAGCCCTAACCAAAGTCACTAACGACCTTCTGATCGCCAAGAACAAACGACACTACTCCGTCCCCATCCTTCTCGACCTCTCTGCTGCCTTCGACACTGTTGACCACTCCCTCTTACTCCAAATTCTTGAGTCTCTTGGCATTACTGACCTCGCCCTCTCCTGGATCTCCTCCTACCTAACGGACAGGACATTCAGCGTCACCCACTCCCACACCACCTCCTCGCCCCACCCCCTCTCTGTAGGTGTTCCCCAAGGCTCAGTCCTGGGACCACTACTCTTCTCCATTTACACCCTCGGCCTAGGCAACCTCATCGAGTCACATGGACTCCAATACCACCTCTACGCCGACGACATAGAGGTGTGGCCTCTGTCTGGCCCTGATATTTCCTCCCTTTTATCCAAAATTCCTCCCTGCCTATCCGCCATCGCATCCTTTTTTTCTACCCGCTTCTTAAAGCTCAACATGGACAAGACCGAGTTCATCGTCTTTCCTCCGAACAACCCCACCCCGCTCCCTGACCTATCAATCACCGTCAATGACTGCACACTCTCACCCCTCCCTCACTCTAAGTGCCTCTGGGTAACCTCGACTCCTTCCTCTCCTTCAAGCCCCACATCCAAGCCCTCGCCACCGCCTGTCGACTCCAACTAAAAAACATTGCCTGTATCCGTTCCTTCCTTGACCACAACATGGCCAAGACACTTGTCCACGCCCTCATCATCTCCCGCCTGGACTACTGCAACCTCCTCTTCACCGGCCTCCCTGCCTCCTCCCTCGCACCTCTCCGCGTCATCCTCAACTCTGCTGCCCGACTCATCCACCTATCTCCCCATTACTCCCCCGCTTTCCCTCTCCGCCGAGCCCTCCACTGGCTCCCCTTCCCCCAGCGATCTCGCTTCAAAACCCTAACCCTGACATACAAGGCCATACACAACCTGTCCCCTCCCTACATCTCCGACCTGGTCTCCCGCTACCTCCCCTCACGCAACCTGCGCTCCTCCAAGAACTCCTTCTCTCAACCCCCCGCATCTCCACCTCCCACAACCGCACAGAAGACTTCTCTCGTGCTTCTGCCAGACTCTGGAACTCCCTCCCCCACCACATCAGACACTCCCCGACCCTGGGAACCTTCAAGAAAAACCTGAAGACCCACCTCTTCCTACAAGCCTATAACACACACTGAGACCCTATCCACTGCACCAACTCACCTGTCCCCCTCCTACTGTCTCTCTCCCCACCCCCTCTAGACTGTGAGCCCTCGCGGATAGGATCCCCGGCCCTATTGTACCCGTATGATTAATTGTGGATTTGTCGTCGTTTGTCTTCGTTTGTGGCCGTCTCTGACCACTTGTCCTTGTCTACCCTCGAAAATGTAAAGCGCCATGTAACCTAATAGCGCTATATAAATACCTAATAATAATAATAATAAATCTCCAATAGGACCACGTTCACCTTCATTGAGGTCCATTTTTCTTCACCGTGTCCGCCCTGTCATTGAAGCGATCCTCTACATCACTGCCGCCGCTGTCCCCTCTGTGAAGGAGAGCACTCTGTGTCAGTGATGAGGTGTGCGGTCATCTCCTTCACAGGGGCCGGAGCTGTCACTGATGCGATCATCGATCACTGAGCCGCAGCCGCTCCTTCATTACAGATGACGAGTCTGTAATAGGAATAATCTGTTTTGTTTGAATCACGTTAGCGACCTTTCAGGATAATCTTTGATTTTATGACATTTTCACATGGAAGATAAATGGTAAAATATCAGAGTTTAAACCTTCTGGCGAGCGCCGGAGACTATAAACACTTTCTTTGTGGATCATATTCCAGGAGCAAAATAACAGGAACATTTATGATGTGAAATATTTGGTTGTTGATCCCATCATGATGAGATGATTCTTCTGTTAGGATAAATCGGTTCTCGGGAATTTTGACCTAATCCTGGATATGACATAAACCAGAATTTCTTCTATTTTTCCTTAGGTTTTTAATGTTGTGTCCGTGCAGGAAACTCCTTGTGTGACGACGAACGGCCCTGAAAATCCGACATCAGAATCAACGAAGGGTGAGAACCGTCCTGTCACTTTTTATGAGGCAGAAAAAGAAGAGAGTGAGGAAAAAGGGCAAAATCCCAACATTCCATCATCAGAAGTCCCTATAGTGTATTCTTATACTATAGTGCAGGGGTGGG
This sequence comes from Allobates femoralis, assembly GCA_033576535.1. Classification (NCBI taxonomy): domain Eukaryota; kingdom Metazoa; phylum Chordata; class Amphibia; order Anura; family Aromobatidae; genus Allobates; species Allobates femoralis. The sequence goes on along the minus strand of JARQOC010000002.1, from coordinate 745,613,887 downwards.
GAACCTTTTCTCTGCAAAGGGCCATTTGGAAATTTAGAACATCATTCGCGGGCCGTATAAATTCGCGCACCGGTACATGGGGGCCAGAGGCGCACGACACACGGGTACACGGGGGCCTGAGGCACACGACACACGTGTACACGGGGGGCCAGCCTCCCTGTCTCCCCCACAGCCTCCCTGTCTCCCCCACAGCCTCCCCCACAGCCTCCCTCACAGCCTCCCCCACAGCCTTCCTGTCTCCCCCACAGCCTCCCTCACAGCCTCCCTGCCTCCCCCACAGCCTCCCTCACAGCCTCCCTGTCTCCCCCACAGCCTCCCTGTCTCCCCCACAGCCTCCCTGTCTCCCCCACAGCCTCCCCCACAGCCTCCCTGCCTCCCCCACAGCCTTCCTGTCTCCCCCACAGCCTCCCTCACAGCCTCCCTGCCTCCCCCACAGCCTCCCTCACAGCCTCCCTGTCTCCCCCACAGCCTCCCTGTCTCCCCCACAGCCTCCCCCACAGCCTCCCTCATAGCCTCCTTCACAGCCTCCTTCACAGCCTCCCCCACAGCCTCCTTCACAGCCTCCTTCATAGCCTCCCTCACAGCCTCCTTCACAGCCTCCTTCACAGCCTCCCTCACAGCCTCCCCCACAGCCTCCCTCACAGCCTCCTTCACAGCCTCCCTCACAGCCTCCTTCACAGCCTCCCCCACAGCCTCCTTCACAGCCTCCCCCACAGCCTCCCAGCCTCCCCACAGCCTCCCCCACAGCCTCCCTCACAGCCTCCTTCATAGCCTCCTTCACAGCCTCCCCCACAGCCTCCCTGTCTCCCCCACAGCCTCCCTCATAGCCTCCTTCACAGCCTCCCTCACAGCCTCCCCCACAGCCTCCTTCATAGCCTCCCTCACAGCCTCCTTCACAGCCTCCTTCACAGCCTCCCTCACAGCCTCCCTGTCTCCCCCACAGCCTCCCTCATAGCCTCCTTCACAGCCTCCCTCACAGCCTCCTTCACAGCCTCCCCCACAGCCTCCCTCACAGCCTCCCCCACAGCCTCCCTCACAGCCTCCTTCACAGCCTCCCTCACAGCCTCCTTCACAGCCTCCCCCACAGCCTCCTTCACAGCCTCCCCCACAGCCTCCCTCACAGCCTCCTTCATAGCCTCCTTCACAGCCTCCCCCACAGCCTCCCTGTCTCCCCCACAGCCTCCCTCATAGCCTCCTTCACAGCCTCCCTCACAGCCTCCCCCACAGCCTCCTTCATAGCCTCCCTCACAGCCTCCTTCGCAGCCTCCTTCACAGCCTCCCTGTCTCCCCCACAGCCTCCTTCATAGCCTCCCTCACAGCCTCCTTCACAGCCTCCCTCACAGCCTCCTTCACAGCCTCCCTCATAGCCTCCCTCACAGCCTCCCCCACAGCCTCCTTCACAGCCTCCCTCACAGCCTCCTTCACAGCCTCCCTCATAGCCTCCCTCACAGCCTCCCTCACAGCCTCCTTCATAGCCTCCCTCACAGCCTCCTTCACAGCCTCCTTCACAGCCTCCCTCACAGCCGCCTTCACAGCCTCCCCCACAGCCTCCCTCACAGCCTCCAGCAAAACTTACCATTGAGCTGTGGATGTGGAGCAGGGGTGCCAGAGCCCGGAGGGCACATCTGCAGGACGCTGCCTGCGGGGAGTAGCTGCGGGCCTGCGGCAGCTAGCGGTGGGCGCCGCCATGTTCTTTGTGACCGGCGCCCACTAACAGTACAGCCGCTCGGTGGAAGCTGAGACTTCAACAAAATGGCCGCGGCTAATTGGAGACCGCGGCCATTGTGTAGAGGTCTCAACCTCTATTGACCGGCTGTACTGTTAGTGGGCGCCAGCCACAAAGAACATGGCGGCGCCCACCGCTAGCTAGCTGCCGCAGCTTCTCGCCAGGGCCGGGCGGGCGGTCGATCGCCTAGCTGTCGTCCCGGCCCTGGCGGGCCGGATGAGATAACGTGGCGGGCCGGATCCGGCCCGGGGGCCGGACATTCCCCACCACTGCTATAGTGTATTCTTATACTATAGTGTATTCTTATACTATAGTGTGTTCTTATACTATAGTGTATTCTTATACTATAGTGTGTTCTTATACTATACTGTATTCTTATACTATAGTGTGTTCTTATACTATAGTGTATTCTTATACTATAGTGTGTTCTTATACTATACTGTATTCTTATACTATAGTGTGTTCTTATACTATACTGTATTCTTATACTATACTGTATTCTTATACTATAGTGTATTCTTATACTATAGTGTATTCTTATACTATAGTGTATTCTTATACTATACTGTATTCTTATACTATAGTGTGTTCTTATACTATAGTGTATTCTTATACTATAGTGTGTTCTTATACTATACTGTATTCTTATACTATAGTGTGTTCTTATACTATAGTGTATTCTTATACTATAGTGTGTTCTTATACTATACTGTATTCTTATACTATAGTGTGTTCTTATACTATACTGTATTCTTATACTATACTGTATTCTTATACTATAGTGTATTCTTATACTATACTGTATTCTTATACTATACTGTATTCTTATACTATAGTGTATTCTTATACTATAGTGTATTCTTATACTATACTGTATTCTTATACTATAGTGTATTCTTATACTATACTGTATTCTTATACTATACTGTATTCTTATACTATAGTGTATTCTTATAGTATAGTGTATTCTTATACTATAGTGTATTCTTATAGTATAGTGTATTCTTATACTATACTGTATTCTTATACTATAGTGTATTCTTATACTATACTGTATTCTTATACTATAGTGTATTCTTATACTATAGTGTATTCTTATACTATAGTGTATTCTTATACTATAGTGTGTTCTTATACTATAGTGTGTTCTTATACTATAGTGTATTCTTATACTATAGTGTATTCTTATACTATGTGTATTCTTATACTATAGTGTATTCTTATAGTATAGTGGATTCTTATACTATAGTGTATTCTTATATTATAGTGTATTCTTATACTATAGTGTATTCTTATACTATACTGTATTCTTATACTATAGTGTATTCTTATACTATAGTGTATTCTTATACTATAGTGTATTCTTATACTATAGTGTATTCTTATACTATAGTGGATTCTTATACTATAGTGGATTCTTATACTATAGTGGATTCTTATACTATAGTGGATTCTTATACTTTATGAGGCAGAATCAAGAAGTGACAGCAGTCAGGGATTGTGTTTTCTTTACATCGTTCACCGTGTTATAAAAGTGATGTTGGCTTTATTCGAGATCCCGGCGGTGATCGGCTTCTGTGATCGCCATGAAGTACATTTACTTAGGTTAGCGGCAGGGCCGGTGTTAGACAAAGTGGGGCCCTGGGCGAAAGGTTAAAGTGGGTCCCTAAATGCTCATATATTGCACCATCACACACACACATTTAGGTTACATTTCCATGCGCTGAGCTCAGACCATTAAATGAGCGCGATCAACAATATTCAGGCCATTCCCGGCCTCTTTACACAGGAGGATGAAGAATGATGGCACAGAACCATCACTATACAGCAATGTGTCCCTACAGGATCATGTTATCGGCAGCACTCCTGCAGTTTACACCGGGTGATGAGCTGCCGAGAACAAGGATTTCTGTTCCTCCATAAACATCCAATCACCCGATGATGAGCCGCATTTTGCTCGTTTCTTGGGCGACTACCGCCATGTTTACATCTAGGAACTCTTATCTGCGCTGCCAGGATTTATAAATGTGGAGGCTACATACACACAACACACAGTATGTGATATACACTATGTGTACTACATCTCTCGACCAAACCTCTACATCCAGCTCCCGCCCCATATCGGTGCTCCCGTTCGCCTCCAAACTTCTTGAATAGCATGTCCACACTATACTTTCCTCCCACCTCTCATCCAACTCTCTTTTTGACAACCTTCAACCTTTTTTTCTATGTGCGGCCCACCAACCCAGCTGAGTTTGAGACCCCTGAGCTAGACCAAAAGACAAAGCCTGTCCAGACACAGTATGCCACGAGTGAGACTCAGAAGTCCCGGAAGCCTAACAATCTGGTGTCCCTAACCAGTAGAGATTGCAAACCAATCCAAATGCTATAATTGCGGGAAGATGGGACACTGTAGGTCACCACCTATGCAAAATGTCCAGATCAAGATGAACGCCAATAAGTCATAGGCTGATAGGGTGCAAGTGAGTCTTAACAGCATCCCGGGTCCTCACAGGAACCCACGCGGTCATAACAACACCTCGGGGGCTTGTGATCGCATCACGAGACTTCCTATGCCGATGGGGAACTGTGCGATCTCTGCCGCGGTGCTTTGGATTGTGTTGTCAGTGATTGATGGCATCATACAAGGGTTAACAGCAGTGATCGGATCGCTGATCCAATCGGTGCTGTTAGCTACATGTCAGCTGATCAGATCAGCCGACGTGTGGAGGATTATACAAGCTCAGCCTATGAGTTCGCATCAGAGGCTGGGAGGCGGCCTATGATGTTCCTATATGTGAAGGCCCTGTCACATGGGGTGACATCGCTGCCCATTACATCGGCAGCGACATCGCCCCATGTATAGGGATGATGTCGGCGCCTCCAGGAGGTCGCCTGGTTTCAGAGCAGTGCTCTGAAGAAACCAGGCGACCGATCTGGGGCGATGTGCACACATCACCCCATGTAATCGGCTGCCGGCGACCTGTCAGGCGATGGGAGCCATAGGCCATAGGGGTTTTCAGACACCCCGGCGGCAATGCCGCCTGTCAGCTCGCCGGTGCGGGGCTGGAGATGTCGCCCCATGTAAATAGGGGGCGGCGGCGCTGGCGGGGCGCCAAAAACGTGCGTGCACCCGCCAGTCACTGCCGACATCCCCAGCCCCGTCACCAGGTGTGACGGGGCCTTAATGGGTCATGAAGGGGTTACTAGGGTAATAGAGGGGTGATTTTTATTTTAAACTTTTTTTTCACTGTTTTACTGTATGTAATAGTGCCAGTAGAGGACGTGAAAGTGTGATCATCTGACCACTAGTACTATGCATAGCAGTGCTCCACCACTGCTGTGTATGGCTAAAAATGATCTTTAATGAATGCCAGCTACCGGCTGATTTTCACAGGAGAATCATCATGACAAGCACAGTGGTCTTCAGCAGACCCCTAGCTGTCATGGCAGCCCATCAGTGCCCTGCCGTCACGCGTTAAATGCTGCTGTCAGAGATTGACAGCGGCATTTAACATGTGAACAGCTCCACTCCACATGAGGCTGTAAGAGGTAGATGACTGAATAATAAAGCCATCATCTGTTAGGAAAGATGCGAGCTCGCACACTGAGCCCACATCAACGACATGACATAACTGTAAGTCATATATCAGAAAGGGTTAATTACGATCACAAACCCTTCAATATTTAAAGTGTAAATGTCATTTCATATAAAAGAAAATAACAAAATACAATTCTGACATGGTTGTTAATGATGGGTCACATAGCAGCTAAGACTATTATTATTATTATTATTATTATTATTATAGTGCCATTTATTCCATGTGCATAGGGCATACATAGACAAGTACAATATACATGAACAATAAAAGGCACACAAACTACAGGAGGACAGAGGATGGGTGAGGATACAGTACGAGAGGATAAAGCTGGTTGTGCAGTGGTTTTGTGGACTGAGGCTCACTGTAGGTTGTAGGCTTGTCGGAAGACAGCTATTTTTGTGCCACATGACTTATTTTCACACATTTTTCTGTGCTCTTTTAGAAAACGCATTTTATGGCTGTGTGGGCATGGCCAGCGTCCCTCAGTGTCTACCAGCACTGTGTGTATTTCCACAGCGTCTGAGAGCAGGTTGATAGGGAGCAGTGGGATGTGCCAGCAGAGAAGGGGTTAACAGAGATCCTGACTGAGCTGTGTAGAGCCAGATGACAGATCAGAAGCTTGTGCTAAGGAACGGGCAGAGGAGTTTGCTCTGATCCTGACATTATGACATTGCTAAGCACTGTGCTGTAATCTGATACATTGTCTCCTCAACATCTGCAGTCAGAAGATGGTCCCGCCCCTTTACCCTTATATGATTACATGCCCCGTGTTCAGTGTGAGAGAATCTTGAAGACGGATCTAACTGAGAATGAACATATGTCTGCTTCAGACACAGTCTAGCGGGGACATCTTTTGGAAGGTTTATGAATGGTCTCCTTCCAGATTTCATTAATAAAGTATATTTGAAAGTTTATTAAAATCAATTGCTCTACATTATAAATAAATAAAAATCTAAACCGTGGTTATGATGTAAAGGTTATATCCTAACAGGATCAACAAGACTGATATAACAAATATGGAGACAAAAAGTGAGCCTGAACACTGCAGGCCTGAAACATTTACCTCCATCATTGGGGACATATGTGGTGCGCTACATGTTCTCCTCAATAGAATCTGATGATGACTTTCTTACTCCGCCTTTGCTTTCCCAAGAAGGCAATAAGTATATATAGCTCATCAGGGAAATTACGTAATAAATTCTCGCTCCAGCTTCACTGGCTCTTTAGCAGATTATTTTTATACATTGCATTATATATATTATATATATGATTGATGTGTCTCTAGGAAAAAGAAAGCCCCTCCTGATTTGTTGACTGCTGACACATGTGTTACTCAGTTTGGATGTTACACATAGAAATTAGTAAACCATTAAATATGGAATTGCTTTTTCTCTTCTTTCAGGTGAAAACAGTAAGAAAAATTCCCAAGAAAATCTCCTTTTATCTCATCACATTGAAGTGGAAGATAATGAATCTCTGATTGATGAAAAGAGAACCGAACTTAAAGTGGATGAAACGTCTGCGAGTTCTAAATGTGGGAAACGTTTTAAGAAAAAGTCTAATCTTCCTCAAATGAACACAGTAACAAAGATGTAAAATCATTCCCGGGTTCAGATTGTCGGAGACGTTTTCCACATCCAGCACTTCTTGCTGAGCATCAGAGAGTTCACAGAGTAAAGAAGTCATATTCATGCTCAGAATGTGGGAAACGTTTTTCCTCTCAATCATCTCTCACAACACATCAGAGAGTTCACACAGGAGAGAAGCCGTATTCATGTTCAGAATGTGGGAAACATTTTATTTATCGATCATCTCTCACAGCGCATCAGAGAGTTCACACAGGAGAGAAGCCGTATTCATGCTCAGAATGCGGGAACTGTTTTGCTTCTCAATCAGGTCTGGCAGTGCATCAGAGAGTTCACACAGGAGAGAAGCCGTATTCATGCTCAGAATGTGGGAAACATTTTTCCTATCAATCAATTCTCACAGCGCATCAGAGAGTTCACACAGGGGAGAAGCCGTTTTCATGTTCAGAATGTGGGAAACATTTCTCCTGTCAATCGTATCTCACAGCGCATCAGAGAGTTCACACAGGAGAGAAGCTGTATTCATGCTCAGAATGTGGGAAATGTTTTATGGGTCTGTCATCTCTTAATAAACATCAGAGTGTTCACACAGGAGAGAAGCCATATTCATGCTCGGAATGTGGGAAAAGGTATAGTCATAAATTGCTACTTAATAATCATTTAAAAACGCACACAGGAGAGAGGCCGTATTCATGCTCAGAATGTAAGAAATGTTTTACTTGTAAATCCGATTTGTATGAGCATATGAGAACGCACACAGGGGAGAAGCCGTTTGTTTGCTCAGAATGTGGGAAACGTTTTAGCCGTAAATCTATTTTGACTATTCATGTAAGAATTCACAAGGGAGAGAAACCGTTCTCATGTTCACAGTGTGGGAAACGTTATACCCAGAGAAGTGGTCTTACTCGCCATCAAAAGAGATCACACGTGGACTGAAGCCGTATTCCCGTCTTGAACATTGTGTGGATTTTAAACAAAACTCAGGTCTCCTTGGAAAACTTGAGATCTCTCTTCTGGGGCAGAGGCCTTTATCACCGAATGTGGGAACTATTGTACTCATAAATCAGCCCTTGTGGTACGCCTAAGAATTGATACCGGGCAGAAGTTTCTTTAATGTTCACAATATAAGAAATGTTTCGGTTACAGAATAGGTTTTGTTAGACATCAGAGAGATCACACAGGAAATATTTATGACCTACACTGGTGCTCGAAAAAGCACTCGGGAAGCCCTAGCCACTGGCTGGAGAGTGACAAGAGGAAAATGATGGAGCTGCAGGGAGCTGGAGGACCCCACGTGATGGCAAGTGGAAGAATAGAACACACCTGTACAATAAAGGACAATACAATGAGCCACTTCGAAAGGAGTCATTTTTTTATTGCATTTGACCCTTCTGTGACGAGTATCTATACCCAACTTGCAGCATTCTAACAATCCCCTCTACGGTCAGTATATACTTCTCTATATTGATCTCTTATCTTTATTAAGGTAGCGATGTCGGGGTCGTTGCGACAATACACTCCTTCACCAGTCACTCCAAATTAAACTAAGAGCATGGGTTACCCAAGTAAGAATGAGTCAGACAAGGTATCTGGTTCAATCTCAGTGCATGCTCAGCAACGGTCACAGCAACTGCAACTTTATTTCCGGGTACACAGCATTTTATACTCTAGGGACTAGGCGTGAAATAACCAGGACAAGGTGGGATTAAATGGGGGTTAGGTGGGGTTAGGCTAATATATCTATCTCTGTTAGTAATAATTAGTCCTTTGTCCTCTCTGCTGAGTCCATCCTTCTTCTTGACACGGTGCCATCTCTGGGCTCCTGGCATGTAGGACATCTCAGGTTTCTCCTGGTATTCCTTGACACAGGCATCCAGGGACAGCTTATCTTCTTAGTTCTCATCCATCTCAACACAACAGTATCTTCTTTTCAGCAGACAGATATATCTATTGGGTGTTAGGTTAAGGGAAAAACTTATTGTTTCTCACCTAGAGTATTAGTAAAAATATAAAATATAAAAGTATATAAAGAAAATATAAGTCTACCTCAACAGCGAGATAGGTTTTTTATTGTTTAAACAAATAAAAGAAGCTGAAATCATATTTACACGTGAACAAGGTGATCTAAATGAGATGGATCATGAATGGATTTCTAGATCTGGGACATCTTGGCGGAAAATGTTTGGTGGATCAGTATAAAGTCGGTCACAGTCTTCGGTTAAGAGACAGCAGTAGGAAATATTTGATTTAATCCTATTATAATCATTGATTTTGGTTTTGCTGTGTATATTATATCAAATTTTATGTGTAGGATTAAGATAAGATATAATAAAATAAAGTTAGAATTGAGAAAGAAGGGGGATATCTCTGACTCAAACTTCAAATGATGGAAAATTGGATGTCGTGCAGCTCAGATGATTAAGAATGAATGTGATACAAATGGTGAGAAAATGAGATTAGGTTTGATTATGATTATTATTATTATTATTTATTTATATAGCACAATTAGGTTCCATGGCGCTTTACATGAGGATAAGGGAGACAAGAACAAGTACACTAAATCTAGGCGATCAGGACGTACAGGTACAGGAGGGGCAGTGACCCCGTCCACGAGGGCTCACAGTCTACGAGGGGTGGGCTAGGATACAGTAGGATGGGGAATGTCAGGTATGGGGCGTTCGCCTGGGTCTCATGGCAGGTTGAAGGCTTGACGGAACAAGTGAGTCTTCAGGTGACACTTGAAGCTACTCAGGGTCGGAGAGTGTCTGACGTGTTCGGGCAGGGAGTTCCAGAGTAAGGCAGATGCCCGGGAGAAGTCCTGGACTCGGTTGTGCGAAGAGGTGATGAGGGGGGAGCAGAGGAGGAGTTCTTGGGAGGAGCGAAGGTTGCGTGAGGGTAGGTATCGGGAGACCAGGTCGGAGATGTATGGTGGGGCCAGGTTGTGTATGGCTTTGTACGCCATGGTTAGTGTTTTCAATTGGGATCTCTTGGAGGCGGGGAGCCAGTGAAGGGCTTGGCAGAGGGGGGAGACAGGGGAGTAGCGGGAGGACAGGTAGATCAGGGGGAATGTAAAAACACGTGATCCAGATTGATACAATATCAATCTATGGATAAATAGAAAACATATACTGTATATATATATAGAGAGAGAGACCCATCCTCAATCTGTATAAGCATAAGCTGGAGAATAAGTGTGCGCTTGAGGAAGATTCTGATGATCTTTCCAGGTGAGACATCCGCTACAACAAGTCGGTCATTTGCTCTAAGAAGAGATTTTTGTGGTAGTTTTCTGCAGGAAAACCAGTGAGAGACAACTGATACTTCTGCCATAGATATATAATAAGAATATGGCCGAGTCACATGGTCCGCCGAAGTCTGTGTGTATGTTCAAAACCATGTGTACATACAACCCCTGGCAAAAATGATGGAATCCCCGGGCTCGGAGGACGTTCATTCAGTTGTTTAATGTTGTAGGAAAAAATCAGATCCCAGACATGGCACAAAACTAAAGACATTTCACATGGCGACTTTATGGCTTTAATTAGCAGTAAAAGAAATCAAGATAAATAATATGGTAGTCAGTAAGGGTAATTTTGTTCAGACCAAGCAGAGGGAAAAAATGATGGAATCAGTCAAATCTGAGGAAACAATTATGGAATCATGAAAAACAAACAAAAGAACCCTCCAATCCATCACTAGTATTTTGTTGCACCACCTCTGGCTTTTATAACAGCTTGCAGTCTCTGAGGCATGGACTTAATGAGTGACAAACAGTACTCTTCTTCATCAATCTGGCTCCAACTTTCTCTGATTGGTGTTGCCAGATCAGATTTGCAGGTTGGAGCCTTGTCATGGACCATTTTCTTCAACTTCCACCAAAGATTTTCAATTGGATTGAGATCCGGAATATTTGCAGCCCATGACATTGACCTTATGTGTCTTCTTTCAAGGAATGTTTTCACAGTTATTGCTCTATGGCAGGATGCATTATCATCTTGATAAATGATTTCATCATCCCCAAACATCCTTTCAATTGATGGGATAAGAAAACTGTCCAAAATATCAATGTAAACTTGGGCATTTATTGAAGATGTAATGACAACCATCTCTTGAGTGCCTTTACCTGACATGCAGCCCCATATCATGAATGACTGTGGAAATTTGCATGTTCTCTTCAGGCAGTCATCTTACTTAGTCTCATTGGAACAACACCAAACAAAAGTTCCAGCATCATCACCTTGCCCAATGCAGATTCGCGATTCATCACTGAATATGACTTTCATCCAGTCATCCACAGTCCACGATTGCTTTTCCTTAGCCCATTGTAACCTTGTTTTTTCTGTTTAGGTGTTAATGATTGGCTTATGTTTAGCTTTTCTGTATGTAAATCCCATTTCCTTTAGGTGATTTCTTACAGTTTGGTCACAGACATTGACTCCAGTTTCCTCCCATTCTTTCCTCATTTGTTGGGCATTTCCTCTTTTGTAGACATATTGCTTTAAGTTTCCAGTCTTGACGCTTTGATGTCTTCCTTGGTCTACCAGTATGTTTCCCTTTAACAACCTTCCCATGTTGTTTGTATTTGGTCCAGATTTTAGACACAGCTGACTGTGAACAACCAACATCTTTTGCAACATTGTGTGATGATTTATCCTCTTTTAAGAGTTTGATAATCCTCTCCTTTGTTTCAATTGACATTTCTCGTCTTGGAGCCATGATTCATGTCAGTCCACTTGGTGCAGCAGCTCTCCAGGGTGTGATCACTCCTTTTTAGATGCCGACTAATGAGCAGATCTTATTTGATGCAGGTGTTAGATTTGGGAATGAAAATTTACAGGGTGATTCCATAATTGTTTCCCTCTGCTTGGTCTGAAAAAAGGTTACCCTTACTGACTACCACATTGTTAATCTTGATTTCTTTTAGTGTTTCTTAAAGCCATAAAGTTGCCATGTGAAATGACTTTAGTTTTGTGCCATGTCTGGGATCTGCTTTAACATTCTCCGAACCAGGTGATTCCATCATTTTTGCCAGGGGTTGTATATACCGTGTTTCCCCGAAGAGAAGAACATACTAGGGGGGTTTGGTGTGCTTCTAAATATAAAGCACCCCTCGAAAAAAACCTAGTTTTTTGGAAGACCAGCATGTCACCGATCAGAGGACCAGTGGAAACTTTGTGAAGCCTAAACTGCAAGAGGTTGTGATTCGGGTGAAGAAGTCATGGGGGAAGATCACTGACCGCTGCATTGCAAATACATGACGAGCAGGCGACCTTGACGAGACGTACTCCTATAAGGATAGCGCTGTCGCTACACGTGAGAGATCTGGGCCAATGATACTGAAAGAAATGGAATCAAGAAATTCACCAGGAAACTCAGGGTTGGGATTGTTATGATGATGTTCCAGAAGATGATGACATTAATGTCATTGAATAATATTGTTTAGTGTTCATAAATATTGGGATCAGTAAATGTACCATAGATTGTTGAACAAGAAATTATGGACAGGATTGGCAGTTTGTCTGGTTATGCCGCTTCGTGATGACGACTGTATGTACGGTAATAAATTTGGCAAAAATTGTCTTCAGATATTGAAATTTTTATGTTTTTTTTTATTTTTAACCAATCTTTTTTATTCATATTCTCATTAAGTTCACAATCAACAGACAAATCACATCAAATAACATAGTGCAGGGAGAAACCCCAGATCTCACCCCCCCCCCCCCCCCCCCGATCATGAGCCCTTATTCTACGTCTACTGTCCCCTACTATTCATTGTCTACCTCTCTCATATCTGCTTCTTCTAACCTTCATGAACCTTTAATCTTCCTAATTTCCCTTGAATAGATACCAGTCAGCAGGACTGTGGAGCCGGAGTTGGTATAAAATGGACCAACTCCGACTCCTAAAATATATAATGATTTGGGTACAGTAGATCAAAGCAATATATGATGAATATTATTATGTTCTATCTATATTGTTCATTGTATCAATAATGATTAAAGCCTGAAGTTCATGTTGCTGTACAACAAATGTATCACTTAAACATGAGCAGTGTATGAGGGAGTTGGAGACCGTGGAAGCACGACTGACGGTGCGAAACGGCCGCAGTATAGGCTGCTCCCCCGTCCTCCCTCCCGCACCCTCCACTTTGTAAGACCCCACAAGAAAAAATATAGGCTGCAAAAAGAATCCTGTGTGCGGCTCCTACTTGATATTAAAGTTGGAGACTCTCACGGCAATTTTCTGGAAGTCCTGGATCTCGATTTGAGCATGCGCCGCCTCCGCGGCCATTTTCTGGAGGTCTAGACGGTAGAGGCTGAGGTGCAGTTTGCCAATGCCTGCAGAGACACGGGAAAATGGCGACCGCCACCACAAATTGCCGTGACACCCCAGCAGCTCTGGTTTTGCAGCTTTGCCCACATCCGCCATGGTGGGTTCAGGATGGGGGGGCCATGTACAAGGTCAGGGACATGTATACCAGGATGGGGGACATATAATGCCAGTGAAGATTTTTTAAAAACTCTTTTTATTACGTTTCACACATAACATACAGTTGTATAACATAGTATTCCCCACATGTAAAGTATAAATTGTCCATTCGTGGGGACGTGCGTCTCAGGGCTGTCTGTACTCCATGTGGTGGCTCACGTGTCGTCTGTGTTTAGTTAACATGTGAGCTTCCTATCGTAGAACTTTAACCCCCCCCCCAGAAAAGAATAATAAATAATAATAATAAAGCTTTATTTATATAGCGCCAACATATTCCGCAGCGCTTTACAATGTAGGGTTAGAGTACAGAAAATACAGTAAGTAATTACAGTAGAGAACAAATACAGTACAATAATTGATACAAAACAATAGGCATAGAATCAATGTAAAAAAGAAAATACAATAAATAAAGCAAGAAATGAAGGTGACCCTGCTCAAAAGAGCTTACAATCTACAACAGGATAGGGGTTGCACAAGGTGCAGGGGCTTATTGCACTGATGGTCCAGGCATCTTGAGGAAATGGGGCATAGGACTAAGCTTACATGGATGGTCATTATACAGACTGTGTAGACCTTTATGGTTTGGTGGAGTTTGTAGAAGAGTAATGTCCAGGGGATAGGCCATTCACTGTCTACAGTACAATGGACTTATTAGGGAGTATGATAGACCACCTTAAAAAGATGCGTTTTTAGGGATCGTCTGAAGCCATGCAAGTTGTGGATAGTCCTGATTTCTTTGGGTAAAGCATTCCAGAGGTTTGGTGCAGCTCTGGAGAAGTCTTGGAGCCGGGAGTGGGAGGATCGGATTAGTGCAGATGTTAGTCGAAGGTCATTTGAGGAACGTAGAGAGCGGGTGGGGTGATAGACAGAGATGAGGGAGGAGATGTAGGGGGTGCTGCACTGTGAAGAGCTTTGTGGGTGAGAACAAGCAATTTGAATTTGATCCTGTAGTATACGGGCAGCCAGTGCAATGACTGGCACAGAGCAGTAACGATTGGCCAGATGGGTGATCCTGGCTGCTGCATTAAGGATGAACTGGAGAGGAGAAAGTCTGGTGAGGGGGAGGGAGCTTAATAGAGTTGCAATAGTCAAGGCGGGAATGGATAAGGGCCACGGTGAGGGTTTTTGTTGTTTCCAGGGTGAGAAAGGGGCGGACTCTAGAGATATTCTTCAGGTGTAAGCGACAGGAGCGGGTGAGGGATTGTGTGTGGGAGGAGAAGGAGAGATCGGTGTCAAACATAACACCCAGACAGCGAGCCTGCTGCCTAGGCGTTATCACAGCGAGCCTGCTGCCTAGGCGTTATCGTGGTGCCGCAAACTGAGAGAGAGATGTCCGATTTAGGGAGGTTAGTGGATGGGGGGAGCAGAAGAAGTTCAGTTTTGGAAAGGTTGAGTTTCAGATAGAGAGCGGACATGATATTGGAAACTGCAGCTAGACAGTCATTGGTGTTCTTTAATACCGCAGGGGTAAGGTCAGGGGCTGAAGTGTATAGTTGTGTGTCATCAGCATAAAGATGGTACTGAAAGCCAAATCTGCTGATGGTCTGTCCTTTCGGGGCTGTGTAGAGAGAGAAGAGGAGAGGGCCAAGGACTGAACCCTGAGGGACCTCAATAGTGAGAGGAAGAGGGGAGGAAGTGGAGCCAGCAAAAGATACACTGAAAGAGCGGTCAGAAAGATAGGAGGAGAGCCAGGAGAGAGCCGTGTCCTTTATGCCAATGGAGTGCAGCATAGAGAGTAGGAGCTGATGGTCGACAGTGTCAAAAGCTGCAGAGAGATCAAGGAGAATAAGCAGAGAGTGGTCACCATTACGCTTTGCTGTCAGAAGGTCATTGGTCACTTTGATGAGGGCAGTTTCTGTAGAGTGAAGGGGGCGGAAACCAGACTGTAATGGATCTAGAAGAGAGTGAGCGGAGAGGTAACGGGTGAGGCGGGTGTAGACCAGGCGCTCCAGGAGTTTAGAGATGAAGGGGAGATTGGAGACTGGTCTGTAGTTATTTGTGCAGGTTGGGTCGAGAGTGGTTTTCTTTAATAATGGAGTAATGATCGAGTGTTTGAAAGAGGAGGGGAAAATGCCAGAAGAGAGGGAGAGATTGAAGATTTTGGTTAGATGAGTGGTGACGACTGGAGAGAGGGACTGGAGCAGGTGTGAGGGAATGGGGTCAGTAGTGCATGTGGTGGGACGAGAGGAAGAAAGGAGCCTGGAGACTTCTTCTTCTGTGACTGGGTCAAATTTGGAGAGTGAACCGGAGGAGATGTGGGGAAGAATGGGGGTGGCAGCGCTTGGAGGCTGAGAGCTGATTTCCTGGCGGATGTTGTCTATTTTCTCCATGAAGTAGGAAGCTAGGTCATCAGCACAGAGGTCAGTGATGGGAGCAGATCATCAGCACAGAGGTCGGTGATGGGGGCCTGCACTTTAGGACTGAGGAGAGAGTGAAAGGTGTCAAAGAGTTTTTTGGATTGTTGGATAGTGAGGAGACCAGGGTGGTGAAGTAGGTCTGTTTGGCGAGGTGAAGGGCAGAGTTGTAGGTTTTCAGCATGAATTTATAATGGATAAAGTCTCCTGGTGAGCGAGTTTTCCTCCATAGACGTTCAGTACTCCTGGAGCATCGCTGGAGGAATCGAGTTTGTGGTGTGAGCCAGGGCTGATTTGTTCTCTGTTTGGAGGTTCTGCGGGTGAGGGGCGCTACTTGGTCCAGGGGGCTTCTGAGAGAGTCATTGTAGTGATTTACTGCCTGATCTGGACAGGAGATTGAAGAGATTGGGGACAGAGATGAGATGAGGACGTCTGTGAGTGCTTGAGGGTTAATGGCATGTAGATTTCTGGATGTGTGATAGGTAGGATTGGGCTGTGTTGGCCGAGGGTTAGTGAGTGAGAAGGAAAGAATGTTGTGGTCAGAGAGTAGAGTTGAGTTATCCAAGGGGGAGGATGAGCAGTCCTATGGGGGTGCATTATATGTGATGTAGTACTATGGGGTGCATTATATGTGATAGAGTACTAATGCACCCCCATAGGACTCTATCACATATAATGTACCCCCATAGGATTCCATCACATTTAATGCACCCCATTATATACCTGTGGCGCCCCACTACGTAGGTGCCAGAAAAGAGGTACTGCACCTAGAAAAGCGGTGTAGTACTCCACTGCAATTGGGACTGTGGTCACTAGGTGGAGCCCTAGAGCTGACACCCACACACTAGAACAGTAGGTGGGAGGGAACCCTGGGAGGGTATATAGTGGCCTCTGGGGGGAACTAGTTAGGCTAGTCAGAGAGTGAGGAGAGGTAGAAAGTGGAACCAGGCAGCCAGCCTGAAAGAACCAAGAGGGCCATCTGGGCTGAGGGGCCCTGAGACAGAAAAGATCCCAAAAAGAGAAGAGAAAGAAAGCAAGAAAACTCAGAAACGCAGAGTTAACTTGAGTGGGGAGCGAGTAACGGATAGAGTTAGCCCCATAGGAAGGAAACCCGGGCACCAGAGCCCGCACCAGTGAGTTCTCTAAGACTCACAGAAAATCCGTACAACAGGGATATTGCAAATACGGCCTTGACTCCCAAAGATCCCACTAGAGGGAAGCCAGGACTAGCAGGACGCTGCAGTCCAGACAGAAGGTTGACCTGACGGGTACAAGGGAGGAGAAGAGAATCAGAAGCAGCAGGAGGCCAGATTATCTACAGAAGATCAGGCTTCATAACACTGGGAACAGAAAAGAAGGAAAGGAAAGGAACATAAAGGAGGGTTCCATCTTGAGCCAGGAATCCCAATTGCAGCCTGGAGCATTCGCCAGTTACCATCTGACAAACCGTTGAACTGTAAAGCTGAGTGAGAGTGTTCAAGTAAAGTCACCCGGTGAAGTGAAGCTTTGACTCGGCTGCATCCTTTCAAATATAAACTGTTTTATTACAACATCACTGCCCCCGTGGTCCAGTCCCGCCTGCGGGGACTACTCCATCCAAGCCGCAATACCACCGACCACTGGAGGACTGTGACGGCACTGGTGAGTATCACCAGATTCAGCAGGTGGCATCACGAAGACATCTTGTAAATAATCCCTTGTAAAATATTCCATCCCCTTTTCAGTTGACCCCCAGGGCCACGGCTTCGGGATGGCCACCCGTGACTTCCCGGACTGAGAGAGAGCCCGAGAGCCGAGTACCCGAGCATTATTTCCCATCACTGGACACCAGGGGCGGACCGTCACCCCCGGGGGCCCTGGTGCAGGTGAGGACCGGGGGGGGGGAGGGATGCTGGGAGAGCAGAGCTCTCTTACCTGCTGCTGGGAGAGCCGTTGTGCTGGGAGAGCCGCGTTGCTGGGAGAGCCGTGCTGCTGGGAGAGCCGTGCTGCTGGGAGAGCCGCGCTGCTTCTGGGAGAGCCGCGCTCTCCCGCCTGGTCCTGCTGGGAGAGCCGCGCTGCTTCTGGGAGAGCCGCGCTCTCTCGCCTGGTCCTGCTGGGAGAGCCGTGCTGCTGCTGGGAGAGCCGTGCTCTCCCGCCTGGTGCTGCTGGCAGAGCTGCGCCGGATGGTCGTAGGAGCCGGAGAGGAGGGGCGGGATTAGGCAAGGGAAGCAGGAAGCTCTCTGCTACCCTTGCCTGGCCCTCCTCTCCTTTGACGGCGGCTTGTGGGGGTCGGCTGGGGGCCCCCTCCAGGCTTGAAGGGGCCCCCTAACCGGTCGGGGCCCTGGTGCAGCTGGTGAACAATTTCCATTTCTAGGTACAGGAAAATTGTGGACACCAAAGGATAGACACATCTGTCAGTATGAAATAACATGGAGCTTTATGGAGGATGGATACGTGACAAAACGACGACACACAGACTTTAGGACTAATCCTTGCCCATAGGATAACATGGGCGGCCATAACGGATCCGGGGCATCAGTTACAAATAAGATATGAAAATAAGCCAGTGTGAAAGAGAGAACTGCGACCCCATCTACAACACAGACGAGCTGTAATGTTGAGCGCCCTAATCGCCTAGAGTGGGGGCTGCATGGGCTTGTGGCCCCCAATTGAGTTGTCAGGTAACATATTGAGGTATCTGTTTCCTCCCAGCATGTCTTTGTCATTATAGGTGCCTTAATATTCATGAGGTATCCTCATTATGGATGGTAAAGGGTTCAGAGTCCCTGTTGTGAGGTAACAGAAGCAGGTGATTGCTGTGATTGGCTGTCCTGCTTGTCTGATAAGGTTGCACCTGATTGGTTTGAAAAGTGCGGGAGAGTGGAGTAGTTATGCCCCGCCCACTATGGAGGAGCTCATGTTTAGCCAGTAGAAAATCCTCCTGCGCCTGTTGTTACTGTGGCGCCCCACCAAGCAGGCGTCACAGAGGGGTACTGCACCCGTAAAAGAGGTGCAGATACTCCAGCTGCAGGTGGATCATAGGATGGTAGGTGGAACCCATAAACCAGCGCTCCCACACTAGATTACACGGTGGGAGATTACCCGGGAGGGAATAAAACCACCTCTAGGGGGAACAAGAAGGTCTTTTGAAGGCTTTTTGAGGTCTTCTGCCTCGGAGGAGTAGAGAGGAGTGAAGAAAGGAAAGTTTTCCAGGCGCAGAAAGTTACCGGGCACCGGAGCCCGCACCTGTGGGATCCTGTAAGGACCACAGAAAATCCGGAGGCCCGTGGAGGATATACTTCTCCCGGGCTCCTGAGCGACCAGAAGAGAGTACCAGGCACCGCTTGATGGTTCGGCGGTTAGCCAGCAGAGGGTAACCCAACGGGAGCAAAGGAGAGAGAACGCAGGGGGTCAGGTTGGCTTTATGGAACCAGACTTCACCACCGCTGGAAAGCAGGAGAGAGACAGACGAGAATAGAGAGCGAAGGCACACACTAAGGGTCCACTATCCTACCTAAGATCTGCCTACAGCCACCCGGTCAGCTACCTGTCCTCACACCATGAGGAATACTGCACTGTAACTTTTGTATGCAACTAATACAATTGCCAGTAAAGTACCCGGAGGAACAGTGACTTTGGACTCAGCCTGCTTTCTTTGCATGAACTTGTATACCTTTCCAGAAACGCTGCACCGGAGGTTCCCGTCCTACCTGTGGAGGACTACACCATCCTAGCCGCAATACCATCTACCTCCGGCAGACTGTGGCGGCGCTGGTGCAAATCACCAGAAACTACAGGTGGCGTCACGACAACAAACTGTATATAATCCCCTGTAAATATCAAACCCCTTTTTCAAAGAATAGTCCCCCAGGACACGGGATCAGGCGCGGCCACCACTCCCCGTGACAACAGGAGCGTTAACCCTTGCGGCCTGATACCCGAGTACCCCACACCCTGGGGCTCGACATTTTCACAGACTCTGCAATACCTGAACTGCCAGAGATGCCTGGAGGGCAGGAGGCTGAGATGGACCCAGGGGAGATGCCAGGTCAGAGACAGGTACCAAGAGAGTGGTGGTCCTGGATGGTATACTCACAGGAGGTGTCTGCGGTTGAACGAGCCCATGGTTCTGGCAGGAAAAGATGGATGAAAGATGGCCGTGGAGGAACTGATACATCGCAAGCCGGAGCTTCACAGGATTCCTAAATATCACAGGACGCCCTGGCGTCAGGAGACAGCTGGCAAGTAGTGGAAGAAGTCAGGGATGACAAGTACAGTGGTTGAGCACGCCCCCTTTCACTACAGATTGTGGTGACCGCGGGCACCTGCACGCTGCAGCAGCGGCACTGGGATGTCACCGGGGCTATGATGGGGCACAGGCCAACAGAGGGTCACTCCACGCCCGTCCACAGAAGCCTCCAGCAACACAGCAACCAAGGCCTGGGATTCACAGTGCAATTTCCCAGGCGAGGATGTCGGGGGGTCCATGACTGTGAATCCCAGGGCCCAACGTGGGTCCACGGACAGCAAACTACAGATCCCAACTACAGAGGGTGGAATGGGTGAGATTTTATCTATGGAGAAAGCTGGTAATGATGTTCTGTTTGCTCACAGTTTACATGACACAGCGGTGAGAGAAGCGCTGGCGCTGGTTGGTTGACTGGCAACTACCAAGCCTATGGTACCTTTACACGCCACCTAAGTGGCGAGAAATATTGACGGCGTTATGTCGCCCTGGAACCATCGCCGCCAGATTGCCTCCCAATTGCAGCGTGTAATGTGGGAATTTGGCGGCGATATGTCGCCTCGCCACGGTCGCCTGATTTCAGTGCATCCTAATGTATGTAGGGGGGTTGAGGATGTAGGTCTTGGGATAAATTTGATGTTGTCCCAGCAGCACAATGCTCTGAGGACGGCATCTCCACAGCTGCTGAAGAAAGGTACCGTATATGTTTTCCATTTAATGACTCTGGTGTACATGGCCGATTACCTGACGTTTTTGCACCAATGCTCTTATTGCACCCGGCTTCACAATGCTTTAAGGAACAAGGTGCCGCCTCACATCTTATCGGACTCCGTGATACTAATGCAAGAGGGACGCACACCAGTGAAGGTATCGGTAATGCACCCGTGGTTAGAAATTTTTCCCGGGCGGAAGCGCAAATAGTAACAAGCGGGTTTGAGCAGGGTTTTCTCATTCTTGTGTATCGGGGTCCGGGCTGTCGCTGTTATGGCGATTTGGCATCCGTTTTTGTAGTTCCCAAGAAGGAGGTTGGGGTCTTTCGAATCTTCTATCACTTATCGTAACCTGTTGGTCCTTCCTTCAGTGATGAGGTGTCCTCGGATTTGGCATCGGTATCTCATACATCAGTTGCTGCGGCGGTTGGAGTGTTGCAGAAAATTCAGGGTACATTCCCTGATGGCGTATGCTGAGATTAAATCAGCGTTCCAGATTTTGCCAGCTACCCTGGCGGGTTTTAACTCCTTAGGTCTTCTTTTTCAGCAGATGTCTTGCCGTGGATAAATGCTTGCCGTTCGGCTTCACGTTCTTGTTTTTATTTTGAAGCTTTTGCGTTTTTTTTGCATTGGGTCACGGAGTTTATGGTTTGGTCAAACGGCATCTTGCACTGCCTCGACGATTTTCGATTTTTCGGCCCTCCTGATTCGTTGGAGCGCGGTCGGGGAGTGCTGAATTTTCAGGATATTTTTGGATGCTTTTGGGATCCCATTGGCCATGGAACAGTCGGTTGGACCTTTTTTGTGTCCTTTACGTTTTAGGGAATCGTTCTCAATTTTGAGTTCATATGGTAAACCTTTCTGAAGAAAAGGTAGAATGCTTGTGTGCAACATTCAGCAGCTGTTAGATAGAAGAAAGGTTACCCATCAGGGGCTGCAGTCCTTATTGCGTAGCCTTAACATTGTGTTGCACATTATGCCCATGGGGAGGGTTTTTTGTAGGTGTCGTCACAATAGCATTTTGCACACATCTGAATCACTAGTGATAGGAGTGAAGATATGCTGGTTTGGCTGCAATTTTGACAAGAGTTCAATGGGAACTGCTGCTTTCAGGCCCCTTTTATTTCCTCAGTGGATCTGGGCCTGTTCATAAATTCAGTTACAGAAGTTGATTTGTTGTGCGGTTCGGAAGGCTTTGGTTTTTTCCCTCTTCTCTGCCAGTCAAGGGGTAGTCAGCAGCAAAAGCCATAATGTGGTGAATAAAGTAATGGCTTGTATTAGTCGCGGTGACAGTCTGGGGTCTGTAACTGCAACTGGCAACTAAAGGAATATCGTTACTGTCTGACAGCCCGCTCTTGTCAAATTACTCTCTAAGTGTTCGGTATTAGCGACAATCTTGCGGCAGCTAATGCTTTGGAGTAATTTCTTGCGTCAAGTGAATTTTTCTCTTCCCAGAAAGGGGCGAAGTCGATACACGCCTTACTAGACATCGAGCAGAGTAACTGTGGAAACTATACCAGAGCTAATGTACTGTTGTGGCACCCCAAGGGTTAATGTGCCACAGTAACATCACACGGGTTCCCTCCCCACACCACACTGACACTACACCAGCACTTCTGGGCCAGGAGGGGGAGCTAAACCAGCTCCCTTATATACTCCGGGTCAAGAGGAAGTAGTTAGTCTAGTTCTGAGTCTAGTTTAGTAGAGAGTCCAGTTCTTGGAAGAACTGAGGGAGACTGTAGTGTAAAGGAGCTGCGTCAGGCTTCTCTACAGTCCGCTCACTGATTCCAGGCCTAGCCAGAGTCTGAGGGAAGGAGAATTGAAGACAAAGGAACACATCTGGGAGACTGAGTGCCACCACCACTCGCCCCAGAGGAGCGCACAGAACGGACATCGGATCCGAGACTGTGACTGACATACACAGCACAGTAAATCTAGGAATGGTGGAGTTTCTAGATTGACACTGTACCAGAGCAAAGCAACACGGCGGGGTCAGCAGCACACGGAAGACTCAAGTTGCCTAGCCAAGGGGTACCTGTGAGGAGAGAGACAGTGCCAGCAGCTCAGCTAGAAACAGATGCAGGGCCACACACACAGCGCAGCAGGAGGAAGCTGAGGAACCCGGACAGGGTGGGAGCAACCCGGCCCCAGTACAGACTCCGTGGACAATCTGCTACAACATCTGCAGTAAAGCTTTGGAAACTACAGAAACGTGAGTGTGTGTTCCTTCAACCCGTCTCCACTATCAATCCCTTTATTATCACATCTACTATATCCACCATAGACTCTAATTACCACTGCCCCGGGGAACCAGCCTCTACCTACGGAGAGCCGTTCCATCTAAGCTGCCCAACATCATCCCCGGAGGTTCTGCAGCAACGGTGGTCCCATTACTGACCACACACCGTGGGTGGCGTCACGACAGACATTTATCCCTTGTACATATCCCCTTTTACTTGCGGAACCCGGGACACGGTCCGGATCAGGCCCTCCGTGACATCCCCAGCAGCAACCCGGTCCGGTACCGAGTACCCCGTCCCAGTGGGCTCCACACTCTCACACCAGTGACATGGGCCGCGTAGTCGGCCGCTTGGAGAGATTGAGTAAATTTTGTGCATTACAGCACTTTCCTGTCTGTCGGCTCATCCAAGGTTGGCCTTACGTTTTCAAGGCTTATTGGCTAAGGGTTTCAGCCATGCCAGTTTATATAAATATCGAGCAGATATTTTCGTTCTTCCTGAAGTTACATGGGAAAGTCTTCTGGTTATCATTGTTTCCTGTTAGACAATTTCTAAATGGTATGAGAATACAGCACTTCCGGCCAGACGGAAGGAGACCTATATCCTTTGATCTATTGGAGTACAAATATGAGCTGTTTTGCAGTATGTTTCTTTGGTAAACTTGAGATTCTTTTGTTCAAATCTTGTTTTTCTTAAACGTTCTTTGGAGAATTTATCACTGGCGAATCGAGTTGATATGGTAAGTATCACTGATCAGGTTTGTATTCTGGCATGTGTCTGTCTCCAGGAACGGAGTTGCTCTTTTGGTTCGCAGGTCCCAGACGGACCAAATTGGGAAGAGTGTGATGGTTAACCTTAATGCCATCCCAGGATCGGTGGTGTTCCACTTCTTAATTTACACAATTGGTTGGTATTTCACCAGGCGTACGATGGCCTAATTTTCATGCATGGGAATGGTGATCCCATAACTAGGTTTCAATTTAATTCATTATTGCAGCGCTTTTTATCCAAATTGGGTTTGCCAAATTTTGTCTCATTCCTTCCATATTGGGGCAGCGTCTGAGGCAGCTAGGTTGAGTTTCTGGGAGGATAAAATTAGGAACACAGAGAGGTGAGCTCCTGGGAGAGCCAAGTTGTAAGTTGTGACATGGCCGCCAATTACATAGGCGACGTAGGGGCGTGGCCTATCGGCAGCAACATTGCCCCTACGTCGCCTCATGTAGAGGGGCGATGTCGGCGCCGCCGGGAGGTCGCCTGGTTTCAGAGCAGTGCTCTGAAACCAGGCGACCGATCTGGGGCGATGTGCACACATCGCCCCATGTAACCGGCCATCGGCGACCTGTCAGGCGATGGGAGCCATAGGCTTCCATTGTCTTGAATCGCCGCTGGGGTTTTCAGACACCCTGGCGGTGATACCGCCTGTCAGCTCGCCGTTGCGGCGCTGGAATGTCGCCCCCTGTAAATGGAGGACGGTGACGCTGGTGGCGAGCCAAAAACGTGCGTGTCCCCGCCATTCGCCGCCGACATCTCCAGCCCCGTCGCCAGGTGTGACGGGGCCTGTAGGTTCTACCATATGCTCTGGTTTAATCTCTAGGTCTCTTTCACAGGCAGAAGGACAGTATGGATTCTTGGACATTCACTTGGACCCTAGCCTTTTCCAAGGTAGTTCCGCGCTTGATTTGGTCTACTAAGAATCTATGTTTTTGGAAACAATCCGGCAAAGATTTAATAAGGCCCCGGGGAAGGATTTTTTTTTTGCCAGTGGCCGACAGATTTTCATATAGACACATTGATATGGAAGGGATTTTTACCGGGCCTATATTAGAAAGATGGGGGCACCTGGATTCTGTTGTATCAGATATGTTTGACATGGGGATCCGGTCGGCAAGAGAGAAATGGCTGAGGGGTTTGGGGGGTTTGGGGGGTCACACTGTAATCAGTGAGGCCGTTTGGGGAAAGTTCTGTTTTCAAGTCGGTCGTTATAATGGTTTTAATGGACTTTACAAATTGGGGTTTAATGAGTTGAAAAAACATTATTTATGGAAAAAGTTTTAATTAATATATATGGATTATTTATTAAAGGTAACCCTATTAAAAGCCTCTCGACCATTTCATGCCAACCAATGTCTGGTGTTATTATTATATCATCTGTTTAGCTTATAATATTAGGAGTGGGGCCTACAATCCCGTGACTTTATCTGCCGTATGTGATAATAAATCCTCTATGGGAAGAGGAAGAAACCATGACGTGTTCTAGTATTACCTCACAGGATCTCCGGAAAGCTGGGTGCCGCCATGTAACCGGCCGCTCTGATGATACCTGTGTATATACAGTACTGGGATAATGGTATATTGTATGATTAGTCAGTACGATGGCTTCTACCACAAATCCTCCATCTACTGTGTCCCTGAGCTCAGGAGGAGCAGCCGCCATGTGTAATACTGGGAGTGCTGGGAACTAGGAGACTCCACCAACAAGATGGCCGCCCCCACTGGTAACTAGGAGACTCCACCAACAAGATGGCCGCCCTCACTGGTAACTAGGAGACTCCACCAACAAGATGGCCGCCCCCACTGGTAACTAGGAGACTTCACCAACAAGATGGCCGCCCTCACTGGTAACTAGGAGACTTCACCAAGATGGCCGCCCCCACTGGTAACTAGGAGACTCCACCAACAAGATGGCCACCCTCACTGGTAACTAGGAGACTTCACCAACAAGATGGCCACCCTCACTGGTAACTAGGAGACTCCACCAACAAGATGGCCACCCTCACTGGTAACTAGGAGACTCCACCAACAAGATGGCCACCCTCACTGGTAAGTAGGAGACTCCACCAACAAGATGGCCACCTCACTGGTAAGTAGGAGACTCCACCAACAAGATGGCCACCCTCACTGGTAACTAGGAGACTCCACCAACAAGATGGCCACCCTCACTGGTAAGTAGGAGACTCCACCAACAAGATGGCCACCCTCACTGGTAAGTAGGAGACTCCACCAACAAGATGGCCACCCTCACTGGTAAGTAGGAGACTCCACCAACAAGATGGCCACCCTCACGGGTAACTAAGAGACTCCACCAACAAGATGGCTGCCCTCACTGGTAACTAGGAGACTCCACCAACAAGATGGCCGCCCCCACTGGTAACTAGGAGACTCCACCAACAAGATGGCCGCCCCCACTGGTAATTAGGAGACTCCACCAACAAGATGGCCGCCCTCACTGGTAACTAGGAGACTCCACCAACAAGACGGCCGCCCCCACTGGTAACTAGGAGACTCCACCAACAAGATGGCCGCCCTCACTGATAACTAGGATACTCCACCAGCAAGATGGCCGCCCCCACTGGTAACTAGGAGACTCCACCAACAAGATGGCCGCCCCCACCGGTAACTAGGAGACTCCACCAACAAGATGGCCGCCCTCACTGGTAACTAGGAGACTCCACCAACAAGATGGCCGCTCCCACTGGTAACTAGGAGACTCCACCAACAAGATGGCCGCCCTCACTGGTAACTAAAAGACTCCACCAACAAGATGGCCGCCCCCACTGGTAACTAGGAGACTCCACCAACAAGATGGCCCCCATTATTCGTAACTAGGAGACTCCACCAACAAAATGGCCGCCCTCACTGGTAACTAGGAGACTCCACCAACAAGATGGCCGCCCTCACTGGTAACTAAAAGACTCCACCAACAAGATGGCCACCCCCACTGGTAACGAGAAGACTCCACCAACAAGATGGCCGCCCTCACTGGTAACTAGGAGACTCCACCAACAAGATGGCCTCTCCCACTGGTAACTAGGAGACTCCACCAACAAGATGGCCGCCCTCACTGGTAACTAAAAGACTCCACCAACAAGATGGCCGCCCCCACTGGTAACTAGGAGACTCCACCAACAAGATGGCCCCCATTATTCGTAACTAGGAGACTCCACCAACAAAATGGCCGCCCTCACTGGTAACTAGGAGACTCCACCAACAAGATGGCGCTCCCACTGGTAACTAGGAGACTCCACCAACAAGATGGCGCTCCCACTGGTAACTAGGAGACTCCACCAACAAGATGGCCGTCCCCACTGGTAACTAGGAGACTCCACCAACAAGATGTCCGCCCTCACTGGTAACTAGGAGACTCCAACAAGATGGCGCTCCCACTGGTAACTAGGAGACTCCACCAACAAGATGGCCGCCCACACTGGTAACTAGGAGACTCCACCAACAAGATGGCCGCCCACACTGGTAACTAGGAGACTCCACCAACAAGATGGCCACCCTCACTGGTAACTAGGAGACTCCGCCAACAAGATGGCCGTCCCCACTGGTAACTAGGAGACTCCACCAACAAGATGTCCGCCCTCCCTGGTAACTAGGAGACTCCACCAGCAAGATGGCCATCCTCACTAGTAACTAGGAGACTCCACCAACAAGATGGCCACCTCCACTGGTAACTAGGAGACTCACCAACAAGATGGCCGCCGTCACTGGTAACTAGGAGACTCCACCAACAAGATGGCCACCCTCACTGGTAACTAGGAGACTCCACCAACAAGATGGCCACCTCCACTGGTAACTAGGA
This sequence comes from Allobates femoralis, assembly GCA_033576535.1. Lineage (NCBI taxonomy): Eukaryota > Metazoa > Chordata > Amphibia > Anura > Aromobatidae > Allobates > Allobates femoralis. The sequence continues at coordinate 745,586,370 of JARQOC010000002.1, read as the reverse complement.
GACTCCACCAACAAGATGGCCACCCTCACTAGTAACTAGGAGACTCCACCAACAAGATGGCCGTCCCCACTGGTAACTAGGAGACTCCACCAACAAGATGTCCGCCCTCCCTGGTAACTAGGAGACTCCACCAGCAAGATGGCCATCCTCACTAGTAACTAGGAGACTCCACCAACAAGATGGCCACCTCCACTGGTAACTAGGAGACTCCACCAACAAGATGGCCGCCGTCACTGGTAACTAGGAGACTCCACCAACAAGATGGCCACCCTCACTGGTAACTAGGAGACTCCACCAACAAGATGGCCACCTCCACTGGTAACTAGGAGACTCCACCAACAAGATGGCCACCGTCACTGGTAACTAGGAGACTCCACCAACAAGATGGCCACCCTCACTGGTAACTAGGAGACTCCACCAACAAGATGGCCGTCCCCACTGGTAACTAGGAGACTCCACCAACAAGATGGCCACCCTCACTGGTACCTAGGAGACTCCACCAACAAAATGGCCACCCCCACTGGTAACTAGGAGACTCCACCAACAAGATGGCCACCCTCACTGGTAACTAGGAGACTCCACCAACAAGATGGCCGCCATCACTGCAGGGACGGTTGAGTCTAGAGAATACAGGCTCCTTGCAGATTTATGTTAGTGGTTACAGCAGAATGTACAGGCTCCTTCCAGGTCCTGACTGCAGCCCATACAGTCTAGCTGCTTCACTAATGAAGACGCTAGAGAGTACAGGCTCCTTCCAGGTTTATATAAGTGGTTATATCACAATGTACAGGCTCCTTGCAGGTCCTGACTGCAGCCCATACAGTCTAGCTGCTTCACTAATGAAGACGCTAGAGAATACAGGCACCTTGCAGGTATATATTAGTGGTTACATCAGAATGTACAGGCTCCTTACAGGTCCTGACTGCAGCCCATACAGTCTAGCTGCTTCACTAATGAACACGCTAGAGAGTACAGGCTCCTTGCAGGTCCTGACTGCAGCCTATACAGTATAGCTGGTTCATTACTGAAGATGCTAGAGAATACAGGCTCCTTCCAGGTATATATTAGCGGCTACATCAGAATGTATGGGCTCTTTCCAGGTCCTGACTGCAGCCCATACAGTAGCCAATACAGGCTCCTTCCAGGTCCTGACTGCAGCCTATACAGTCTAGCTGGTTCACTACTGAAGACACTACAGAATACAGGCTCCTTCCAGGTGTATACTAGTGGCTACATCAGAATGTATGGTCTCCTTCCAGGTCCTGACTGCAGCCCATACAGTAGCGAATACAGGCTCCTTGCAGGTATATATTAGTGACTACATCAGAATGTACAGGCTCCTTGCAGGTTCTGACTGCAGCCTATACAGAGAATGCAGGCTTCTTCCAAGTCCTGACTGCAGCCTATACAGTCTAGCTGCTTCACTATTGAAGATGCTAGAGAATACAGGCTCCTTCCAGGTCCTTACTGCAGGCCATACAGTGTAGCTGGTTCACCGCTGAAGACACTACACAGTGGGGGCTGCTTCCTGGTACATATTAGTGACTACATCTGGATGTATGAGCTCCTTCCAGACAGGGCATAATGATCGGGCTCATAAGGGTCATGACCAGGCCCGCCGACCCTGACCCCAGCGCCTGCTTCACATGGATGTGTGTCCCCGTGGATGTATATGTCTGTCACTGCACGGCAGTCTGCCCTGGCCAGTCCCAAGGCAGTCCCATGGCCGCTGGGGGACTGGCACTGTACCTTTAATTGCGTCTGGAAAACTTAGTCGTTCCGCGGCCCAGTGTGCAGCACCGTGATGAGATCATCACACTGCGGCATGCGGGAATGGCAAGCGTGCACTCCATGGAGGAGCTGGAGAATCTACTCTATTTCCCCGAAATTAAGACATGCCCTGAAAATCAGACATACTAAGGCTGGCTTCACACTTGCAGATGGATCTGCAGCGTTTTGCAGATGCATCTGCAAGTGTGAGCATGCTGACCGCGGCCCCTATGTTTATAATAGGGCGCACGCGGTGTGAAAGCTCTCATTCACTCCTATATGTGTACTGTCAGCAGGCGTATGCCTGCTTACAGATCACACACTCCCGCCCGCAGCATGGACGCTACATCTCGCGTCCACAGTGCGGACGGGAGTGTGTGATCTGTCAGCAGGCATACGCCTGCTGACAGTACACATATAGGAGTGAATGAGAGCTTTCACACCGCGTGCGCCCTATTATAAACATAGGGGCCGCGGTCAGCATGCTCACACTTGCAGATGCATCTGCAAAACGCTGCAGATCCATCTGCAAGTGTGAAGGCAGCCTAAGGGGGTTTGCATAGCTGCTAAATATAAGTGTCAATATGGCCGCAGTATGAGAGGCACGTGTGCCACAGGGCTCCTACCATCATGCCCTTATCTCTACCATCCCACAAATGTGGCACCTCTCATCGCCTCTATCATAGCCCTATCCCGTTGGGGCACCACTCAGGCACACATAGCTGTGCCCCTTTTTCTCTGGGTAGTTCATGAGGCCACTGAAGACCACTCTGCAGGTACCGTCCCCCCCTCCCACCTTAAGGCCGCCAGCCTACATCTATCCCTGAGGGCCCCTTTACACGCGGCTACATTTCTAGGGTGGCTACAGGTAACTTACTGGTTGCAGTGAAATCATGGAGAGATTATTCCATTTGTACACAGCAACAAGATAGAACCTTGTCTCCATGATTTCACTGCAACCAGTGAGTTACCTGTAGCCACCCTAGAAATGTAGCCACATGTAAAGGTACCCTGACAGAGGCCCATCCACCAACCTCTGGGCCGAGAAGTCACTGGACCCCCCTGGCGAGCACCGCCCGAACCTGACGAGCCCCTTTCCAGCCGCAACTATGATGGCCGCAAGCGGGTCCCCCGCTTCCAGTCTGCTCCCCACCCTAGCTTGGCAGTTCCATTCATCTTCAGCAATGGCCCGCCCCGGCTGTACCTCTATACTGGCACGTCCACTTATACTGCTATCTCTGCATCCCGGAGCTTCTCAGCTCTGGCCATAACCCCTCCTATCTCCTACATCCCTGTCCTGCACCAAAGACACAGGCCCAGGGAAGCACCTTACAGTACAAGCCGACGGGCTTGCCACACACCAGCACTAGCCCCTACCGAATGCCTGCACCAACAGCACAACGCCAACAGCCTACACCCTGGCATTGATTCATCACCACCGCTCATCTCTTGCTGCTGCTGACCCCCAGCTGCATCTGATCCCCGGCCACACCTGATCCCTAGCTGCATCTGATCCCTGGCTGCACCTGATCCCTGGCTGCACCTGATCCCTGGCTGCACCTGACCCTTGGCTGCATTTCATCCTCGGCTGCATCTGATCCCTGGCTGCACCTGACCCCTGGCCGCATCTGACCCCTGGCTGCATCTGTTCCCTTCCTGCATCTGATCCCCGGCTGCACTTGCGCATGCAGTCCTGACTTTGTACGACTTCATCACCATCACACATCCTTCCACTGCATCTAATCCCTGGCTACATCAGACCCCTGTCTGCATCTCATCCCGTGCCATACCTCATATCCCTATGTGTTATAGACTTGGTCCTGACTTGACACGACTTCATCGCTACAACACATCTCTTCGCTGCATCTGATCCCTGGCAGCATCTGCTTCCCTGGCATCGTTCGTTCATCGTATTGGTCATTTACACCATACAACTCACGAACGATATCGGGGCCAACGCACGAACCACGTGACTTTTTATCGGAGTTGGACGCCGATATCGGGACGTGTAAAGTGGCCATTACTAAAGATCTTTAGGAGGAAAAATAAATCAACAGCAGGTCAAGATTTGCCTTTATTTAATTTATACTGTGCGGTATAGGTGATTACACGGCTTTATTCTTGGATCAGTGCAATCACAGCAATACCAGATTTAGATCTTATTTTTATGTTTGGCTGCCATTACAGAAACGAAGAAACGCTGCGCGTTTGATTTGGTTCACATTTTGCATTGCCTTATATTGAGAGCTCGGCTTTTTCTGTAAATGTGCCAAAATAGTCATGTAAGGGCTTTTTTATGTGCGTGATGAGTTGTATTGGTAATTTTTTCGGCCACGCATTTTTTTCATTACTTTCTGATTTTTAATAAGCACGTCATCCTCTCCCTCCGTTTGATTCACATATTATTCACCCACATCCTCCTTCCTGTTTGTTTCACATATATCGCCCCCACACTGTTCCCCCATTTGCTGCTCTTACACTCCCCACCCTCTCTCCTTTTCAGTGATTACATTACAGAAAAGGAAGGGGGGGTGGGGGGGAAACAGTGTCTTCAGCTCCTGTATGGAGGGCTTTACACCATCCTTCTGTCACCTTTGCAGGCACTATCAGCTGATCTGATCACATTGCTGATGTCTTCCTGACCTGGAATGCCGGTAAGTGTGCTGCTTCCAATGTAGAGTGTCTGACACTTGTAAAACTGATTGCAGGAAACCAGCATGTGGCAGTTTCTCTGACCCACTGGCAGCTGACGTGTCAGAGAATAGCTGGCTCCTACTATAAGGGGGGGGGTAAGGCAACATATGCAGCCGGCGGGAAGATATCTCGGGCACTGCATCAAAAGGCCCAACGGTGCCCCCTGCCTGCTGTGCCCAGGGCAGATGTCCCACCAATGCCCCCTCCCAGATACGCCACCGATTATAGAAATGAAAATTCTGCCCATTGCTCTCAAACAGTTTTATTATAACAACTATATAAAATATTTGTAACAAAAAGGAGAACGTTATAAATATTTTTATACAAATGTAGAACAATCAACCTTATATATAAACAAGTGACGTCGGAGATAAGTGACAATGAAAGCAAAATCTTTAGGACCCAAGTCCCCTGCGCTTCAGTTATGAAAATTGTTGAAAAATCTGATTTCTGTATTTATAAAATTTATCGTGTAATACATTGGAGAACACACGAGCGCGGGTATATCTTCTGCAACTCGAGGACATGCAATCTTGTAGCCATGAGATATGCCGGCATCAGGAAGGTAGTGTCCATTTGAGCCGTCCAGATAACGCCGGAGGACCTATGTCCCCAGAGAAGAATATGTGAAATGACCAGAGCCCAGGAGGTGCCCGTGAGGATACCAGCAAGGTGACCTGGTGGCAGCAAAAAAATAAAATCGGAGAAAGGGGAGGGGGCGAGTGCGAGGAAGATGGAAAAGGAGGAGGAGGGGAGGTGGAGAAAGGCGGAGGAGGAGGGGGGGCAGAGAAAGGAGGAGGAGGAGGGGCGGAGAAAGGCGGAAAAGGCAGGAGGAGGAAGCGGCGGAGAAAGGCGGAAAAGGAGGGAGAAGGAGGAGAAAGACGGAAAAGGAGGGAGAAGGAGAAGGGGTGCGGAGAAAGACGGAAAAGGAGGGAGGAGGAGGGGGGCGGAGAAAGACGGAAAAGGAGGGAGGAGGAGGAGGGGCCGGAGAAAGACGGAAAAGGAGGGAGAAGGAGGAGGGGGGTCGGAGAAAGGCGGAAAAGGAGGGAGAAGGAGGAGGGGGGCGGAGAAAGGTGGAAAAGGAAGAGGGGGCGGAGAAAGGCGGAAAAGGAGGGAGGAGGAGGGGGGCGGAAAAAGAGGGAGGAGGAGAAAGGCAGAAAAGGAGGAGAAGGATGGGGGTGAAGAAAGACAGAAAAGGCGGGGAGGAGGAGGGGGCGCAGAAAATGCGGGAGGGGCGGAGAAAGGAGGGTGGAAAAGGCGGGAGGATGGGGGCGGAGAAAGACGGAAAAGGAGGAGGGGGCGGAGAAAGGCGGAAAAGGAGGAGGGGACGGAGAAAGGCGGAAAAGGAGGGAGGAGGGGGGGGGCGGAGAAAGGCAGAAAAGGAGGAGGAGGAGGGGGGTGGAGAAAGGCAGAAAAGGCGGGAGGAGGGGGCGGAAAAGGAGGAGGGGTGGAGAATGGTGGAAAAGGAGGAGGAGGAGGGGGGAGAAGGAGGAAAAGGAGGAGGAAGGGGGGAGAAGGCGGAAAAGGAGGAGGAGGGGGGAGAAGGCGGAAAAGGAGGAGGAGGGGGGAGAAGGCGGAAAAGGAGGAGAAGGCGGAAAAGGAGGAGAAGGCGGAAAAGGAGGAGAAGGCGGAAAAGGAGGAGAAGGCGGAAAAGGAGGAGAAGGCGGAAAAGGAGGAGAAGGCGGAAAAGGAGGAGAAGGCGAAAGGAGGAGAAGGCGGAAAAGGAGGAGGGGGAGAAGGCGGAAAAGGAGGAGAAGGGGAGAAAGCTTGCCCAAAAGAAAATAGAAGGGCGAGAGACCCCAAGACAGCAAACCCTAGCAAGCTAAGAGATAGAGAGGAGGGAGGGTTGTTTGGAGTGATTATACTCATCTATATGACATTATCAGGCTCCCACAGTGTCACCTCTTCAGCGGCCTCACATGGATTGTAGAGACGAGCAGTGATGAAATGTTCTCCACAGGGAAGTGACCCTGCTGTAGATGGGGAAATCCACAATACCTAGAACAGGAAAAAAAAAAAATCATGCAGAAACACTGGATACAAGTTGTGCCTGACTCCTATGGAAACAAGGCTAAAATTGATCCACAGAGTCCGAGGACAGAACACGGCCCGAAATGTGGAGCCAACTTTTTTTTATGTAGTTTGAAACTACCTGGTGGCCGAGCGGAAACACCGAGTCCTGCGTCCCCCAATACTATTAATAAGAAAAAAGTTTTAAAGGGAACCTGTCACCACGCAGGGCCTATTACACTAAAAGCCACCTCCAGCAGCGCCTATGCTGCATTTAGTGAAGGAGTGAATGTGGCTCTTGTCCCCCTACCCACCGGACACCAAAATAATCACTTTATGAGAAATTATTTTAGGTCCGGTATACCTATACTCCCCTCCCAGGACCTAAACCCCTCGCTGCTGTTACCTCCGGGAACCCCCTACTCTGTTCCTTGCGAGTGGTGCAGATCTCTCAGCCCTTGGGCATCTACGTGAGCTCTGCCTGGAAGCTGAGGTCAGATGGTATCACGTAGGCACCAGATCCCGCCCAGAGTGCTCTTATGCTGTACTAGATGTTGGCCCGATTCTAACGCATCGGGTATTCTAGACTATGTATGTAGTTTATTTATGAAGATTTAAGAATAATGCAAAGGGAAGCTGGGTTTAAATCCTGCGCCAATATCGCTGATTGCTGGCAAGGGAACCGGCCGGGCGCAACGAATCAGCAAAGTGTGGTTGAAATGCCGCACCAATTTGCGGTCAAACTGTCCCTGTTGCTGATTGATTTGTCAAGCCAGCCGCCCGCGACCAGCGACGCAGGATTTGCGTTACAGACAAAAGTAGACAATTATATACTAGACTAGATGGCGGCCCGATTCTAAAGAATCGGGTAGTCTAGAATCCATATATAGTTTATTTACTAATAGTTAGGGGAGTGCGGTGAAATGAATTGTGTGTATACAGGTGGCTCAGTGGTTAGCAGCGAGTGCGGTGGCTCAGTGGTTAGCAGCGAGTGCGGTGGCTCAGTGGTTAGCAGCGAGTGCGGTGAGATTGGTCAGCACAGCGGCGTGGGCAGGGTGATCAGCGCAGCAGCGCGGTGGGCAGGGTGGTCAGCGCAGCAGCGCGGTGGGCAGGGTGGTCAGCGCAGCAGCGCGGTGGTCAGCGCAGCAGCGCGGTGGTCAGCGCAGCAGCGCGGTGGTCAGCGCAGCAGCGCGGTGGTCAGCGCAGCAGCGCGGTGGGCAGGGTGGTCAGCGCGGGAAGCAGGATGGAGCCAGAGGGGGAACAGGATGGAGCCAGAGGGGGGGGCGCAGGTTGGAGCCGGAGGGGGCGCAGGTTGGAGCCGGAGGGGGGGGGGGGCGCAGGTTGGAGCCGGAGGGGGCGCAGGTTGGAGCCGGAGGGGGCGCAGGTTGGAGCCGGAGGGGGCGCAGGTTGGAGCCGGAGGGGGCGCAGGTTGGAGCCGGAGGGGGCGCAGGTTGGAGCCGGAGGGGGCGCAGGTTGGAGCCGGAGGGGGGGGGCGCAGGTTGGAGCCGGAGGGGGGGGGGCGCAGGTTGGAGCCGGAGGGGGGGGGGCGCAGGTTGGAGCCGGAGGGGGGGGGGCGCAGGTTGGAGCCGGAGGGGGGGGACGCAGGTTGGAGCCGGAGGGGGGGGACGCAGGTTGGAGCCGGAGGGGGGGGACGCAGGTTGGAGCCGGAGGGGGGGGCGCAGGTTGGAGCCGGAGGGGGGGGGGCGCAGGTTGGAGCCGGAGGGGGGGGGCGCAGGTTGGAGCCGGAGGGGGGGTGGGCGCAGGTTGGAGCCGGAGGGGGGGCGCAGGTTGGAGCCTTTGCAGGATGGAGCCGGGGGGTGGGGTGTTGGGGGCGGGCAGGATGGAGCCGGGAGGAGCAGGATGGGGGGCAGGGAGCAGGATGGAGCCGGCGGGGGCAGGATGTAGGCGCTCCTCCTACCCCCCTCTCTCCCCGTGACCCCCCTCCCTCTGCTGTCCCCCCCGCGGCGGGGCCACACTACTCAATGGTGATAAAAATTTAAAAAAGCCCATACGGATACTTACCCTCCGCAGCTGCGGTCCACCTGTCTTCTAAGTATCCTTATGGGCTTTTTTTTATTTTTATCATCATTGAGGAGCGGGTGGGGTCAGGGGGAGTGGGGGCCGCGGGGAGCGGTGGGGCAGAGGGAGGGGGGCCACGGGGGGCAGAGGGATTGCGGGCCGCGGGGAGCAGGAAGAGCGGATCAGGGCAGGAGGAGCGGGTGCGCAGGAGAGGCCGCCGATGGCAAGAGTGGGGCAGTATTAGCCCCGCTCTCGCCAACGGTCGGCCGTCTTGCTTAGGGATACAGCCGTCTTCTGTCAGAATGTGACGTCATTTCGATAACATACTAACGGAAGCTGGCTTAGGGTTTTATTAGAAAAGATATAGACTGCGTGGCTGGGAATCTAGCAAGGAGGGAACAGGCGCAGTCACGCTGTTTCCGCAGGCGCCAGATTCGAACCATGTGAGAAGCCCAAGAGCTGAGAGATCTGCGCAGGCGCCGATGCCGCTCTTGAGGAACAAAGTAGGAGGTCCCTGGGGAGTAGGGGATAAGAGCCACCTTCACAAATGGCTCTTTTGGTATAATAGGCCCCATGCGAGCATCATGCCCCTCCACCCACGCAGATCCCATCAAGCAGCACCCCCATGCGAGCATCATGCCCCCCTACCCACGCAGATCCCCATCAAGCAGGAGCTCCATGCGAGCATCATGCCCTTCTACCCACGCAGATCCCCTTTCAAGCAGCAGCTCAATGTGAGCATCATGCCCTTCTACCCACGCAGATCCCCATGCAAGCATCATGCCCCCCTACCCATGCAGATCAGCCCCATGCGTGCATCATGGCCCCCTACCCACACAGATCCCCATCAAGCAGCAGCCCCATGCAAGCATCATGCCCCCTACCACGCAGATCCCCCATTAAGCAGCCCCATGTAAGCATCATGCCCCCTTATCCACGCAGATCCCCATCAAGCAGCAGTCCCATGCAAGCATTATGCTCCCCTAACCACTCAGATCCCCATGAAGCAAGCAGCAGCCCCATGCAAACATCATGCCCCCTTACCCACGCAGATCAGCCCCATAGGAGCATCATGCCACCCTACCCACGCAGATCCCTATCAAGCAGCAGCCCCATGCAAGTAACTGCAAAGAACTTGCCCACCTACCCATGCAAATCCCTAGAAAGCAGCATCCCCATGTAAGCATCATGCCCCCCACAGACCCCCAGCAAGCAGTCCCATCACATGTAAGCATCATGCCCCCCCGCAGACCCCCAGCAAGCAGTCCCATGTAAGCATTATGTTCCCCTAGCCACTGAGATCTCGCAGCAAGCAGTCCCATGTAAGCATAGCTCCTGCAGACCCCCAGCAAGCAGTCCCATGTAAGCATGTTCCCCTAGCCACTCCCACAGACCTCCAGCAAACAAGCAATCACATGTAAGCATTATGTTCCCCTACCCACTCAACAGTCCCATGTAGCATCATGCACCTCACAGACCCCCAGCAAGCAGTCCCATGTAAGCATTATGTTCCCCTACCCACTCATATCCCTGAGAAACAGTCCCATGTAAGCTATGTTCCCCTAGCCACTCCCACAGACCCCCTGCAAGCAAGCAGTCCCATGTAAGCATTATGTTCCCCTACCCACTCAGATCCCCAGCAAGCAGTCCCATGTGTGCATCATGGCCCCGCAAACCCCCAGCAAGCAGTCCCATGTAACCATTATGTTCCCCTACCCACGGAGATCCCTGAGAAGCAGTCCCATGTAAGCATTATGTTCCCCTACCCATGGAGATCCCTGAGAAGCAGTCCCATGTAAGCATCATGGCCTCTGCAGACATCTAGCAAGCAGTCCCATGTAAGCATTATGTTCCCCTAGCCACTGAGATCTCGCAGCAAGCAATCCCATGTAAGCATAGCTCCTGCAGACCCCCATCAAGCAGTCCCATGTAAGCATTATGTTCCCCTACCCACGGAGATCCCTGAGAAGCAGTGCCATGTAATCAGACCCGCAGCAAGCAAGCAGTCCCATTTAAGCATTATGCTTCCTTACCTACTCAGATCCCTGAGAAGCAGTTTACACACAATCAGAAGATTATCCGCCCTCACAGAAGCCCGCCATAATCCACACTGCCCGAGGAAAAAGGAGGGCACGCCCCTGAGATGAGGAGGCCCCGCCTCTTCTAATGACGTCACACCTGCAAGCAGCCTGTATTCTCTAGCATCTACCCTGCAGGGACAGGATGTCTGCACACTGATCTCCTCACAAACGTCTCCCCTTCCATGGAGGACAGGAAATGCTGCAGAACTGAGGAGACAAATCTGATCACACAGATACAGGGAGATCTTGTGTTTCCTTCACTGTATGAGAAGCTGCAAGAGTCTGTGAGTATAAATATATATATCAGTGTGTATATATCAGTGTGTATATACATGTATAGATCAGTGTGTATATCAGTGTGTATATATGTGTATGTCAGTGTGTATATATGTATATATTATATATAACAGTGTGTATACATGTATGTGTGTGATGTCTCTATATACATGTGTGTAATCTCTTTACATATACACAGTATATATCTTCTAATATATAAAGCTGAGTGTATGTGTATATATATGTGTGTATATATATGTGTGTATATATATGTGTGTATATATGTGTATATACTGTATATGTCCACTGTACGACTCCGCCCCGTCACATTTACATTCACTCTATTTCACAGTCACCTCATGTGACTCAGGGAACCCCATAGACGATGTTTTCACGGGAGATATTAACCCCGAGCATTACATTCTCCAAATTAAGGTACCGTCACACGTAGCGATATTGTTGCCGATATCGTTCAAAAGTCACGTGTTCTGTCACGCTTGAACGATGTCAAAATGACATTGTTGTGTGTGACACTACGATGAACGATCAGTCGGACAGCACCTCAAATCTATCGTTGGTTGCCCGGTGGACATGCAGCATCGCTGTGTGTGACATCGGGAGAAGACCAATAAGCCAGCTCCCAGCGACTCTCTGCAAGCGCTGGGAGCTGGTATCCAAGGTAAAATGCGGGTAACTAGGCAGCGTGCGCTGCCTAGATACCCGATTTATACCTTGGTTACCAGCCTTCTCTGCTCACCAGCTGGTATCCAAGGTACACAGCAGGTAACTAGTCCCTAGTTACCCGCTGTGTACCTTGGATACCAGCCGGTCAGCGGAGAAGGCTGGTAGCCAAGGTATACATCGGGTATCTAGGCAGCACGCGCTGCCTAGTTACCCGCAGTTTACCTTGGAGACCAGCCTGCTCCCGCTTGCCGCAGCCTGGCAGTAACAATATTTAAATCGTTTCCACGATGTCTCTGGTCCATTGATCGCTGGTGAGTCTGCCTGTGTGACAGCTCACCAGCGATCTGAACAATATTGTTAGCGATCGCGCGTGCATGTGATCACTAACAATATTGTTCAGTAAATTGCGTGTGACGGCACCATTATACTGTGTGTATGTATGAGGTGATAGATCCTGCATTGGCTGTTTTGACAGTTGGCCTGGATATCTATCAGGTGACCTATACTAACCAATCACAGCTCAGCTTCTGATTGGTTGCTATAGGCAGCAAAGGACATTCATAGTATAACACAGCTTATACATGTCTGTGAAACATTCAGGGAAACTGCCGAAGACAACGACTTCTGGAAAATGGCGCACACTGGGACATGACTGTCAGTGAAGCAGCAGCCACACAAACCACAAAGCGACTAATACACCTCTTTGCTATTCTTCTTACAACCTTCTGTACACAGCCCCAGTGTACAGCAAAAGGCCACACACAGCCCCCAGTATACAGCAGATGACTGCACACAGTCCCCAGTATACAGCAGGAGGCTCCTCACAGCCCCCAGTATACAGCAGGAGGCTCCACACAGCCCCCAGTATACAGCAGGAGCCTTCACACAGCCGCCAGTATACAGCAGAAGGCCGCACACAGCCCCGAGGATACAGCAGAAGACCGCACCCAGTATACAGCAGGAAGCCACACACACAATCCCCAGCATACAGCAGGAGACTGCAATTACACAGCCCCCAGTATACAGCAGTAGTCCGCACACAGCCCTCAGTATACAGGAGGCCGCACACAACACTTAGTATCCAGCAGGAGGTCACACAGCCCCCAGTATACAGCAGGAGCTTTCACACAGCCCCCAGTATACAGCAGGAGCCTGTGCACAGCCCCCAGTATACAGCAGGAGGCTGCACACAGTCCTCAGTATGCAGCAGGAAGGAAGTCACACAGCCTCCAGTATACAGAAGGACACCGCACACAGCCCCTAATATACAGCAGGAGCTTGTACACAGCCCCCAGTAGACCACAGGAAGCCACACAAAGCCCCCAACATACAGCAGGCGAACACATATAGCCCCTGTATACAGTGGGAGGCCACACACAGCCCCCAGTATTACAACAGGAGCCCTTACATAGCCTCTGTATTACATCAGGAGCTCACACGTAGCCCCCTGTATTACAGCCTGTGCCCAAACAAAGCCCCTGTAGTACACTTGAAGCCTCATATAGCCCCTATATTAGAGCCTGTGACCCACGTATCCCCTGTTTTACACCAGGAGCCCACACATAGCCCCTGTATTTCACCAGGAGCCCACACATAGCTCCTATATTGCACTTGCAGCCTGTGTATCTCAGCGAAGCAAGATTTTGTTAACTGATTCTATTTTGTTATGACTAAAAATAGTTACCATGCCGGGCAACGCAGGCGACTACAGCCAACAAGTGGGACACAATCGTGAGGTGGAATCAAATTTATTGGATATTTTCAACTTTTTTAACAAATAAAAAACTGAAAAGTGGAGTGTGCAATATTATTCGTCCCCTTTACTTTCAGAGCAGCAAAACTCCCTCCATACATTCAGTGAGGATCTCTGAATGATCCAATGGTAATGATAAATAGAATCCACCTGTGTGTAATCAAGTCTCTGTATAAATGCTCCTGCTCTGTGATAGGCTCAGGGTTCTGTGTCAAGTGCAGAGAGCATCATGAAGACCAAGGAACACACCAGGCAGGTCCGAGATACTGTTGTGGTGAAGTTTAAAGCCGGATTTGGATGCAAAAAGATTTCCCAAGTTTTAAACATCCCAAGCAGCCACTGTGCAAGTGATCATATTGAAATGGAAGGAGGATCAGACCCCTGCAAATCTACCAAGACCGGGCCGTCCCTCTAAACTTTCATCTGGAATAAGGAGAAGACTGATCAGAGATGAGGCCACAAGGCCCATGATCCCTCTGGATGATCTGCAGAGATCTACAGCTGAGGTGGGAGAGTCTGTCCATAGGAAAACAATCAGTCGTACACTGCACAAATCTGGCTTTTATGGAAGAGCGGCAAGAAGAAGCCATTTCTCAAAGATATCCATAAAAAGTCTGGTGTGAAGGTTCCCACAAGCCGCCCGGGAGACCCCAAACATGTGGAATAAGGGGCTCTGCTCAGAGGAAACCAAAATCACACTATGGCCACAATGCAAAACGATATGTTTGGTGTAAAAGCAACAAAGCTCATCACCCTGAAAACACCATCCCCACTGTCACACATGGTGGAGGCCTGAAAACGCCATCCCCACTGTCACACATGGTGGAGGCCTGAAAACACCATCCCCACTGTCACACATGGTGGTGGCCTCAAAACACCATCCCCACTGTCACACATGGTGGTGGCAGCATCATGGTCTGTGCTTTTCTTCAGCAGAGACAGGGAAGATGGTTAAAATTGATGGGAAGATGGACGGAGCCAAATACAGGAACGTTCTGGAAGAAAACCTGCTGGAGTCTGCAAAAGACCTGAGACTGGGACGGAGATTTATCTTCCAACAAGACAATGATCCCAAACATAAAGCAAAATCTACAATGGAAAGGATCAGAAATCACCGTCTCCAGGTGTTAGAATGGCCGAGTCACATCCAGACCTGAATCCAATGGAGAATCTGTGGAAAGAGCTGAAAACTGCTTATCACAAACGCCTCAATCCAACCTCACTGAGCTCCAGCTGTTCTGCAAGGAAGAATGAGACAAACCCCAAGAGACTGCAGCTGTGATCACAGCACAAGGTGGCGCTACAAAGTATTAACTCAGGGGATGAATAATATTGCACGCCCCACTGTTGCAAAAGGTTGAAAAGTTCAAGGGGGCCAAATACTTTCACAAGGCACTGTATATATATAATGTGATTATATGTCTGTGATTTGTATATATCTTTCTGTATACCTGATATCTGACAATTCTCCATATTCGGATTCGGTGACGAGCTTCTCACATCTTCTACACTGACAGATATATAGAATAATGTGTGCATACATATAACTGTTCCTCTACAGCCCCGCAGTGTCAGTGCTCTGCACATAACAACATGGGGTGCCTGCAGGTTTCCTTAATAAGCTCGGAGGTCACTGAACGTCACACGTTTACTGAATCTGTATGAAGTGAATATACAGAATTCCGTATTCTCAACAATACTGAGCTTATATTTTTATATTTGAGTAGAATTAATTTTCGCTCATCTCTAATCGTTCTTCATGTTCTTCTATATAGAATTTTCCATCCGATCCTTCTTGTGTTTCTTCTCATTCCTCAGGATCACGACTTTCACAGCTGAAGTTTTCTCTGGAGGACGATGGTTCTTCCCACCGATGACCCCCCGAGGATGGAGCAGGACAGAGAGCAAATGGCGGCTCGGATATTAGACCTCACCCTGGAGATAATCTACTGGATCACTGGACAGGTGAGAGCTTCACATCACATCACTCTGATCTCTAGGAATAAAGCAGGGAAATGACGGGGAAGGTGAAGGATCCTTAGAATAGATGTAGTGATCGGCGTCTCCCCATACACAGGATCACACAGTAGTGAAGACGTCGTCTGGGGAGTGTGTGGCCCCCCGTGTGTCAGGAGGACGGAGCAGGACCCCGAGTGACATCACCGAGCCTCCACCTCATTCACTGATACATGAGCAGAAGATCCTAGAACTGACCCACAGGATCACTGATCTGCTGAGCGGAGAGGTGAGCGCTGCCCCCGCCGGGAATGCTGGGACATTATATAATAACACCGGGGGAGGGGTCTGCTAATGACGGCTCATTGTGTGTGTCAGGTTCCTATAAGGTGTGAGGACGTCACCGTCTATTTCTCCATGGAGGAGTGGGAGTATCTAGAAGGACACAAGGATCTGTACAAGGACGTGATGATGGAGGATCTCCAGCCCCTCACATCTCCGGGTAAGAGGAGACCGTCCTGATTATAGAGGAGAGGCCGGGTCTGAGGTCACCTAGACTCCCCCATCATCTGATCATCACATGTAGACCATGTATTCAGTCACTGTGTATATTTCTTATAGATGGATCCAGTCCAAGAAATCCACCAGAGAGAAGTCCTCTATATCCCCAGGATCCTCCAGAGAGAAGTCCCCGTCCTCTATATCCCCAGGATCCACCAGAGAGAAGTCCCTGTCCTCTATATTCCCAGGATCCTCCAGAGAGAAGTCCCCGTCCTCTATATTTCCAGGATCCTCCAGAGAGAAGTCCCTGTCATCTATATTCCCAGGATCCACCAGAGAGAAGTCCCCGTCCTCTGTATCTACAGGATCCTCCAGAGAGAAGTCCCCGTCCTCTATATCCCCAGGATCCTCCAGAGAGAAGTCCCCATCCTCTATATCTCCAGGATCCTCCAGAGAGAAGTCCCCGTCCTCTATATCCCCAGGATCCTCCAGAGAGAAGTCCCCGTCCTCTATATCCCCAGGATCCTCCAGAGGAGAAGCACAATGTCCCCCTGGATCATCAGGTAGATGAGGTGAGATGTCTGGAAATTCTCTATAGACTGGAGTTACTGCTCACCCCCTGTCTAGAGGCGGGTGGTTTTTGGAATCTGGTTGTCACGTCACAAATGGACTTTACAGCCTGACTCCAGCAGGTGCACCCCAGTCTCCAGCAGGTGCACCCCAGTCTCCAGCAGGTGCGCCCCAGTCTCCAGCAGGTGCGCTCCAGTCTCCAGCAGGTGCGCCCCAGTCTCCAGCAGGTCCACCGCAGTCTCCAGCAGGTCCTCCCCAGTCTCCGGCAGGTCCATCCCAGTCTCCAGCAGGTCCGCCCCAGTCTCCAGCAGGTCCGCCCCAGTCTCCGGCAGGTCCATCCCAGTCTGCAGCAGCTCCGTCTCCAATAGGACCTTCATTGAGGTCCATTTTTCTTCACCGTGTCCGTACTGTCACTGAAGCAATCCTCTTGATCACTGCCGCCACCGTCCTCCCTTCTGTGAAGAAGACCACTCTGTGTCAGTGATGAGGTGTGCGGTCATCTCCTTCACAGGGGCCGGCGCTGTAACTGATGCGATCATCGATCACTGAGCCGCAGCCGCTCCTTCATTACAGATCAAGAGTCTGTGATTAGGAACAATCTGTTTTGGTTGAATCGCGTCAGCGACCTTTCAGGATTTTCTTTGATGTTATGACATTTTCACATGAAAGATAAATTGTAAAATATCTGAGTTTATGGCGAGCGCCGGAGACTAGAAACACTTTCTTTGTGGATCATATTCCAGGAGCATTGATATTATAATTATAATATCTATGAAAGTGGTATAACTAGAGATCGATTACACAGGCAATCTCAGGGGTATTACAGCTGCATAACACAAAGTACAGCATTTCAGTGCTGTCTTTCCATAGCTAGCTCCGGTGCCTACCAATATATAATTATATATATACTAAAAGTTACATTCCAGGAGCAAAATAACAGGAACATTTATGATGTGAAATATTCGGTTGTTGATCCCATCATGACGATATAAATTCTCCTTTTTGGATAAATCGGTTCACGACTTCTTGGGAATTTTGACCTAATCCTGGATAGGAAATAAACCAGAATTTCTTCTATTTTTCCTCAGGTCATTAATGTTGTGTCCGTGCAGGAAATTCCTTATGTGATGATGAACGGCCCCGAAAATCCGATATCAGAATCAACGAAGGGTGAGAACCGTCCTGTCACTTTTTATGAGGCAGAATCAGGGATTGGGTTTTCTTTACATCATTCACCGTGTTATAAAAGTGATGTCGGCTTTAATCGAGATCCCGGCGGTGATCGGCTTCTGTGATCGCCATGAAGTACATTTACTTAAGTTAGCGGCAGGGCCGGTGTTAGACAAAGTGGGGTCCTGGACAAAAGGTCAAAGTGGGTCCCTAAATGCTCATATATTGCACCGTCACACACACTCATTTAGGTTACATTTACATGCGCTGAGTTCAGACCATTAAATGAGCGCGATCAACAATATTCAGGTCATTCCCGGCCTCTTTACACAGGAGGATGAAGAATGATGGCACAGACCCATCACTATAGAGCAATGTGTCCCTACAGGATCATGTTATCGGCAGCACTCCTGCAGTTTACACCGGGCGATGAGCTGCCGAGAACAAGGATTTCTGTTCCTCCATAAACATCCAATCACCTGATGATGAGCCGCATTTTGCTCGTTTGTTGGGCGACTACCGCCATGTTTACACCTAGGAACTCTTATCTGCGCTGCCAGGATTTATAAATGTGGAGGCTACATACACACAACACACAGTATGTGATATACACTATGTGTACTTAGGGCTGGGCGATTTTGGGAAAAATCTAAATCTCGATTTTATTTAAACCTATGGACGATTTTCGATTTAAATCTCGATTTTTTTTTTCTATTTTTTTTTTTTTTTGCTTTTCTTTGATGAATAAAGAGAAAAAACTGAACGGAGCAGGTTCCCCAGGTATATAATCTATGAGGGGGAGGGGATATAGGACCCAGGTATAGAATACAGCAGCACAGGGGCTACGCAGCACTGTGCGTACACAGCAGCACAGAGGATACGCAGCACTGTGCGTACACAGCAGCACAGGGGCTACGCAGCACTGTGCGTACACAGCAGCACAGGGGCTACGCAGCACTGTGCGTACACAGCAGCACAGGGGCTACGCAGCACTGTGCGTACACAGCAGCACAGGGGCTACGCAGCACTGTGCGTACACAGCAGCACAGGGGCTACGCAGCACTGTGCGTACACAGCAGCACAGGGGCTACGCAGCACTGTGCACACAGCAGCACAGAGGATACGCAGCACTGTGTACACAGCAGCACACTGTAACCATGACAATGTAATAGAAAACTATATTACCAGGCTCTACCATTTCTAAACTACAATAAACCTATTCATTCTCTTGTGGCCTCAGGCTCTGCTTGTTGGTCAGTGGTGCCGTTTTTGTGTCTACTGCAGACTTTACACCTGTCTGTATCTTGCAGCACAACCATGTTTTTTTGCTATCAGAACTACGAATCCCAGGATGCCTTGCGGTCGGCAGTCACATGACTGGTCCAGGCCCGCAGTGCTTACCTTCTCCAGCAGCACTCTTATGAGCTGCTCATGGCTGCGCCGCGCCTCTCTGCCCTGCCGGACATAAGCCGGAGAACACGAGCTGCACTCCCGCGCTGAAGCTGTCCTCGTTCATGGCCGGTAACGGGAGTCCACAAACAGCACCCTGACATGCAACGTGACTCAGCCACAATTAAGTCCCGCCCATAATTGTAATTCTGACCAATCAGAGAGCAAATCAGACGTGAGCCAATCAGATTGTGCGAAAGAGAAAAAAAACACCCTGATGGGTGAAAAGGCATTGTATATAGACTACTCCGCATTCTACATTGTTACACCCACAAGGGGAGGGGCAAGAACGTCACCGGTGACTCTCCTGAAATTTGTAATTTGAAGTTTGTTGTTGCCAATCGCGAGCTTCTGTGTCAGCCCCGCCCACTGCCGCGAACGCGCGCCGCTCGCATTAAGCCGCCCGGATCTTCTAAACAGCGGTCCGGCCGCCATTTTTAATCGAATTTAACGATTTGGACTAAAACCAAATCGTGGCCACAGCAGGGGGGCGAATTAATCGAATTAATTCGATTAATCGTCCAGCCCTATGTGTACTACATCTCTCGACCAAACCTCCACATCCAGCTACCGCCCCATATCGGTGCTCCCGTTCGCCTCCAAACTTCTTGAATAGCATGTCCACACTATACTTTCCTCCCACCTCTCATCCAACTCTCTTTTTGACAACCTTCAACCTTTTTTTCTATGTGCGGCCCACCAACCCAGCTGAGTTTGAGACCCCTGAGCTAGACCAAAAGACAAAGCCTGTTCAGACACAGTATGCCACAAGTGAGACTCAGAAGTCCCGGAAGCCTGACAATCTGGTGTCCCTAACCAGTAGAGATTGCAAACCAATCCAAATGCTATAATTGCGGGAAGATAGAACACTATAAGCGGCAGTGTAGGTCACCACCTATGCAAAATGTCCAGATCAAGATGAACGCCAATAAGTCATAGGCTGATAGGGTGCAAGTGAGTCATGACAGCATCCCGGGTCCTCACAGGAACCCACGCGGTCATGACAACACCTCGGGGTCTTGTGATTGCATCACGAGACTTCCTATGCCGATGGGGAACTGTGCAATCTCTGCCGCGGTGCTTTGGATTGTGCTGTCAGTGATTGATGGCATCATACAAGGGTTAACAGCAGTGATCGGATCGCTGATCTGATCGGTGCTGTTCGCTACATGTCAGCTGATCAGATCAGCCGACGTGTGGAGGATTATGGAAGCTCAGCCTATGAGTTCGCACCAGAGGCTGGGAGGCGGCCTATGATGTTCCTATATGTTATAGGTCATGAAGGGGTTATTGGGGTAATAGATGGATGATTTAAACTTTTTAGATTTTTATTTTAAACTTTTTTTTTCCACTTTTTTACTGTATGTAATAGTGCCAGTAGAGGACGTGAAAGTGTGATCATCTGACCACTAGTACTATGCATAGCAGTGCTCCACCACTGCTGTGTATGGCAAAAAATGATCTCCAATGAATGCCAGCTACCGGCTGATTTTCACAGGAGAAGCATCATGACAAGCACAGTGGTCTTCAGCAGACCCCTAGCTGTCATGGCAACCCATCAATGCCCTGCCGTCACGCGTTAAATGCTGCTGTCAGAGATTGACAGCGTCATTTAACATGTGAACAGCTCCGCTCCACATGAGGCTGTAAGAGGTAGATGACTGCTGAATAATAAAGCCATCTTCTGTTAGGAAAGATGCGAGCTCGCACACTGAGCCCACATCAACGACATGACATAACTGTAAGTCATATATCAGAAAGGGGTTAATTACGATCACAAACCCTTCAATATTTAAAGTGTAAATGTCATTTCATATAAAAGAAAATAACAAAATACAATTCTGACATGGTTGTTAATGATGGTTGTGTGGGCATGGCCAGCGTCCCTCAGTGTCTACCAGCACTGTGTGTGTATTTCCACAGCTTCTGAGAGCAGGTTGATAGGGAGCAGTGGGATGTGCCAGCAGAGAAGGGGTTAACGGAGATCCTGACTGAGCTGTGTAAAGCCAGATGACAGATCAGAAGCTTGTGCCAAGGAATGGGCAGAGGAGTTTGCGTTGATCCTGACATTATGACATTGCTAAGCACTGTGCTGTAATCTGATACATTGTCTCCTCAACATCTGCAGTCAGCAGTGTGGATGTTCTGAAGGTCCCGCCCCTTTACCCTTATATGATTACATGCCCCGTGTTCAGTGTGAGAGAATCTTGAAGACGGATCTAACTGAGAATGAACATATGTCTGCTTCAGACACAGTCTAGCGGGGACATCTTTTGGAAGGTTTATGAATGGTCTCCTTCCAGATTTCATTAATAAAGTATATTTGAAAGTTTATTAAAATCAATTGCTCTACATTATAAATAAATAAAAATCTAAACCGTGGTTATGATGTAAAGGTTATATCCTAACGGGATCAACAAGACTGATATAACAAATATGGAGACAAAAAGTGAGCCTGAACACTGCAGGCCTGAAACGTTTACCTCTATCATTGGGGACATATGTGGTGCGCTACATGTTCTCCTCAATAGTATCTGATGATGACTTTCTTACTCCGCCTTTGCTTTCCCAAGAAGGCAATAAGTATAATATAGCTCATCAGGGAAATTACGTAATAAATTCTCGCTCCAGCTTCACTGGCTCTTTAGCAGATTATTTTTATACATTGCATTTTATATATTATATATATGATTGATGTGTCTCTAGGAAAAAGAAAGCCCCTCCTGATTTGTTGACTGCTGACACATGTGTTACTCAGTTTGGATGTTACACATAGAAATTAGTAAACCATTAAATAATATATGGAATTGCTTTTTCTCTTCTTTCAGGTGAAAACAGTAAGAGAAATTCCCAAGAAAATCTCCTTTTATCTCATCACATTGAAGTGGAAGATAATGAATCTCCGATTGACGAAAAGAGAACCGAACTTAAAGTGGATGAAACGTCTGCGAGTTCTAAATGTGGGAAACGTTTTAAGAAAAAGTCTAATCTTCCCTCAAATGAACACAGTAACAAAGATGTAAAATTATTCCCGGGTTCAGATTGTCGGAGACATTTTCCACATCCAGCACTTCTTGCTGAGCATCAGAGAGTTCACACAGGAGAGAAGCCATTTTCATGCTCAGAATGTGGGAAACGTTTTTCCTGGCAATCAGCTCTCACAACACATCAGAGAGTTCACACAGGAGAGAAGCCGTATTCATGCTCAGAATGTGGGAACCATTTTATTTATCGATCATCTCTCACAGCGCATCAGAGAACTCACACAGGAGAGAAGCCGTATTCATGCTCAGAATGTGGGAACTGTTTTACTTCTCAATCAGGTCTCGCAACGCATCAGAGAGTTCACACAGGAGAGAAGCCGTATTCATGCTCAGAATGTGGGAAACATTTCATCTATCAATCAATTCTCACAGCGCATCAGAGAGTTCACACAGGAGAGAAGCCCTTTTCATGCTCAGAATGTGAGAAACATTTCTCCTGTCAATCAGCCCGCGCGGTCCATCAGAGGGTTCACACAGGAGAGAAGCCGTATTCATGCTCAGAATGTGGGAAATGTTTTATGGCTCTGTCATCTCTTAATAAACATCAGAGTGTTCACACAGGAGAGAAGCCATGTTCATGCTCAGAGTGTGGGAAACGGTATAGTCACAAATTGCTACTTAATAATCACATAAAATCGCACACAGGAGAGAGGCCGTATTCATGCTCAGAATGTGAGAAACGTTTTACTTGTAAATTCGATTTGTATGAGCATATGAGAGTGCACACAGGGGAGAAGCCGTTTGTCTGCTCAGAATGTGGGAAACGTTTTAGCCGTAAAACTATTTTGACTATTCATGTAAGAATTCACGAGGGAGAGAAACCGTTTTCATGTTCACAATGTGGGAAACGTTATACCCAGAGAGGTTCTCTTACTCGCCATCAAAAGAGATCACACAGGGACTGAAGCCGTATTCCCGCCATTAACATTGTGTGGATTTTAAACAAAACTCAGGTCTTCTTGGAAAACTTGAGATCTCTCCCTCGGTGAAGAGGCCTTTATCACCGAATGTGGGAACTATTGTACTCATAAATCAGCCCTTGTGGTACGCCTAAGAATTGATACCGGGTAGAAGTTTCTGTTGAGGATGGAGAGATAAGAAATGTCTTTATAGGGTTAAAAATATCACAACTCTTCTCTAAAATATATATATTGTAATTTGGAAATGTCATGTTGTCTGTTATACACTAGATGGTGCCCACGTTCCATAAATACACCCGAAACCTAAGCCAACCCATTAAGGGAGGAATTTAGATATTAGAATAATTTGATAAGAATTTACCAATTAGGAGATGATCATTTTGTAGAAAGTTCTAGAATTCTAACACGCCTTTTTCTTTCTGTATAAAAATGTGTGTTTCAATAAACGCTTGCGCAGTTTTTAATCTCATTTGGCGTAGGCACGAGTAAGGCTTGAGACTGCTCTGGTGTCCGTATCATTTACTTGCAGTGTGCAGACGTGCATAATTGCCTATATATAATAATTAGGAGTGGCTGATGGACTTGTGATTGAACTGAGACCCTCAACATTTCTTTAATGTTCACAATATAAGAAATGTTTTGGTTACAGAAAAGGTTTTGTTAGACATCAGAGAGATCACACAGGGATGAAGACTGTGGAAAATGTATATAACCAATACTGGCGCTCGAAAAAAGCACTCGGGAAGCGGAAAATGTTTGGTGGATCAGTATAAAGTCGGTCACAGTCTTCGGTTAAGAGACCGCAGTAGGAAATATTTGATTTAATCCTATTATAATCATTGATTTTGGTTTTGCTGTGTATATTATATCAAATTTTATGTGTAGGATTAAGATAAGATATAATAAAATAAAGTTAGAAATGAGAAAGAAGGGTGATATCTCTTAGACTCAAACTTCAAATGATGGAAAACTGGATGTCGTGCGGCTCAGATGATTAAGAATGAATGTGATAGGAATGGTGAGAAAATGAGATTAGGTTTGATTATGATGTTTCTCAAATCACAATTATTATTATTTATTATTATTATTTATTTATATAGCGCCATTAGGTTCCATGGCGCTTTACATGAGGATAAGGGAGACAAGAACAAGTACACTGAATCTAGGCGATCAGGACGTACAGGTACAGGAGGGGCAGGGACCCTGTCCACGAGGGCTCACAGTCTATGAGGGGCGGGGTAGGATGGGGGAATGTCAGGTATGGGGCGGTCGCCTGGGTCTCATGGCAGGTTGTAGGCTTGACGGAATAGGTGAGTCTTCAGGTGACACTTGAAGCTACTCAGGGTAGGAGAGTGTCTGACGTGTTCGGGCAGGGAGTTCCAGAGTAAGGCAGATGCCCGGGAGAAGTCCTGGACTCGGTTGAGGGAGGAGCAGAGGAGGAGTTCTTGGGAGGAACGGAGGTTGCGTGAGGGTAGGTATCGGGAGACCAGGTCGGAGATGTATGGTGGGACCAGGTTGTGTATGGCTTTGTATGCCATGGTTAGTGTTTTCAATTGGGATCTCTTGGAGGCGGGGAGCCAGTGAAGGGCTTGGCAGAGGGGGGAGACAGGGGAGTAGCGGGAGGACAGGTAGATCAGGGGGAATGTAAAAACACGTGATCCAGATTGATACAATATCAATCTATGGATAAATAGAAAACATATACTGTATATATATATAGAGAGAGAGACCCATCCTCAATCTGTATAAGCACAAGCTAGAGAATAAGTGTGCGCTTGAGGAAGATTCAGGTGATCTTTCCGGGTGAGACATCCGCTACAACACGTCGGTCATTTGCTCTAAGAAGAGATTCATGTGGGAGATTTCTGCAGGAAAACCAGTGAGAGACAACTGATACTTCTGCCATAGATATATAATAAGAATATGGCCGAGTCACATGGTCCGCCAAAGTCTGTGTGTATGTTCAAAACCATGTGTATATACAACCCCTGGCAAAAATGATGGAATCCCCGGGCTCGGAGGATGTTCATTCAGTTGTTTAATGTTGTAGGAAAAAATCAGATCACAGACCTGGCACAAAGCTAAAGTCATTTCACATGGCGACTTCATGGCTTTAAGAAACACTAAAAGAAATCAAGATAAATAATGTGGTAGTCAGTAAGGGTAATTTTGTTCAGGCCAAGCAGAGGGAAAAAATGATGGAATCAGTCAATTCTGAGGAAACAATTATGGAATCATGAAAAACAAACAGACAAAAGAACCATCCGATAGATCACTAGTATTTTGTTGTACCACCTCTGGCTTTTATAACAGCTTACAGTCTCTGAGGCATGGACTTAATGAGTGACAAGCAGTACTCATCATCAATCTGGCTCCATCTTCCTCTGATTGCTGTTTCCAGATCAGCTTTGCAGGTTGGAGCCTTGTCATGGACCATTTTCTTCAACTTCCACCAAAGATTTTTAATTGGATTGAGATCCGGACTATTTGCAGGCCATGACACTGACCTTATGTGTCTTCTTTCAAGGAATGTTTTCACAGTTTTTGCTCTATGGCAGGATGCATTATCATCTTGATAAATGATTTCATCATCCCCAAACATCCTTTCAATTGATGGGATATGAAAACTGTCCAAAATATCAATGTAAACTTGGGCATTTATTGAAGATGTAATGACAGCCATCTCCCCAGTGCCTTTACCTGACATGCAGCCCCATATCATCAATGACTGTGGAAATTTGCATGTTCTCTTCAGGCAGTCATCTTACTAAGTCTCATTGGAACGACACCAAACAAAAGTTCCAGCATCCTCACCTTGCCCAATTTGCGAAACATCACCGAATATTACTTTCATCCAGTCATCCACTGTCCACGATTGCTTTTCCTTAGCCCATTGTAACCTTGTTTTTTCTGTTTAGGTGTTCATGATGGCTTTTGTTTAGAATTTCTGTATGTAAATCCCATTTCCTTTATTTGGTTTCTTACAGTTTGGTCACAGACATTGACTCCAGTGTCCTCCCATTCTTTCCTCGTTTGTTTTGTTGTGCATTTCCTGTTTTGGAGACACATTGCTTTAAGTTTCCGGTCTTGATGCTTTGATGTCTTCTTTGGTCTACCAGTATGTTTCCCTTTAACAACCTTCCCATGTTGTTTGTATTTGGTCCAGATTTTAGACACAGCTGACTTTTTTATCTTGATTTCTTTTAGTGTTTCTTAAAGCCATAAAGTTCCCATTTGAAATGACTTTAGTTTTGTGCCATGTCTGTGATCTGCTCTTTTTCTACAAAATTAAACAACTGAATGAACATCCTCCGAGCCCGGGGAGTCCATCATTTTTGCCAGGGGTTGTATATACTGTGTTTCCCCAAAGATAAGAACATACTAGGGGGGTTAGGTGTGCTTCTAAATATAAAGCACCCCTCGAAAAAAACTAGTTTTTTGGAAGACCAGCATGTCACCGATCAGAGGACCAAAAGAAAAGCAGAATAATAAAATAAATGAGGCCGTCATTCCTGCGGGAATCATTACCTCCAGACTCTTGATATCGCAATAAACAAGCCATTCAAGGACAATTTGCTGATGGAAATTAATGACTACTGTGGTGAATCGTGACCTGAACCTGGCAGCTCCACAGCGCCTCCTGTTAAACCCAGGTCAGTCAGAGAACTGCCTGAGGATAAAGAAGGGCCGCAGCTGCCTTGCCTGTGCTGGTTTATTAAGGCACCTCTCAGTGAGTGTGGTATATGTCTTCTAGCCCGCAGCCAGAAGCACATATAATCTCTTCCACCCCGTCACTGCCAGAGGCCCTGAATAACCCCAAGCACAAATGCTGCCACCAGCTCCTCTTTAATATAAGTCCGGTCCGTGGTCGGGCTTATATTGGGTCAGGAACCAACCCAGGTAGCGTTATATGAGCACACGGACGTGGGAATCGTGATCAAGATAAAAAGAGCAACTCAAGATCAAATTTATATATTTAATCACCCTAATGGTACACTAGATATTAATATTTACAGTTATTATTCAGATGTTACAAATATTACAGTCAGATATGCCAATAAAAGGAGGAATGGAATACACAGAATTACATACACATGTGAGCAGTTACCTTAGTGCTGATGGCGCCACATGGGCGGCGTGGCATCAATTTGTTCCTTGGGTAATCTCTGGCCTTGGTGGAAAAATGCCCATTCAGAAGAAATACAAGGTGGAGATGGGGCAGATGATTTTTATACACTATGGGTTGCCCCTGTCTCCACCCATCTCACACCTCTGGGATGTCTCACAACTCCCACCCCTCTGAGGGGAGATATGGACACCCGAATTCTATGATGTTCCCTAGCCGTGTCCATGGGCATCGCAGACAGAAGATAATACTTTCATATTTTTAGTTATGATTTTATCTTCGTCTGGATATGAAACACGCCTGCCTTGAGAACACCCTACCAGCCAATATCCTGTTTACATGGCTTCCAGTCACCCTACATTCATGTGAATACCAGCTCTATTTCCGTCTAGATGTGTGGAATTCATTTTTTTATTCGATAGCATCGCAGGGTGGACGGCTTATGAGATTTTAAGGTTATAGTCACGGTGCCTTCCAGTCTGCGCCTGAAAAGGAATTTCCTCTCTTCTGCCATTTGGAAAGTGTCACCTAGTTTTACATCTCCTCAGAAGTCCCAGACACCTGGCTAAAATACCTTCCTGGCTGATTGCATATCAAAGTTGAGGATGGGTCCTGCTGTGTGGACAGTCAGCTTTCATCTACATACTAATTACTCTACCATTTGCCAGTGCAAGGGTGGGGGCTTCTCTCCTTGTGAGTGAGATGTGTCTTGAATTTGCTTCCTGGATGTAATATGGGGAATATTTCGTACCAATATTCATCACACCTCCCCCTCTTAGACGGCGCTAGGGGATGGCACATTCCTGTGTCTCCCCGTGCGCCCGTCCACTACCTCCACTTGGCGGTATAACCCATCAGCGTTACCGTGGTCATGGTCGCTCTTGTGGCTAGTGGTGAAGTTGAGTTCCTGGAGCGCACGGCTCCCATGTAACAACCTTCCATTCGTCACGGGGACCGTGTGTAACCGCTGAGGGGGTTGTGGTCTGTCCCCACGATGGAGTGGCGTCCGCGCAAGTGTGGCTGCAGACGCTGCAGGGCCCACACAATTGCCGGAAACTCCCTTTTCCATCGTGGAGCAGGCCGCCTCCCTCCCTGGATCCCACAGTACCCTCTCTTTGGTGGTGGAGACAGCCGTCTCCGCGAGGCGGCTCGGCACCTCAGGACTGGCACTTGCTGGTAGTGCAGTCTCAAACCCCTGGCTAGGCATAGCCAGAAGCGGTGCACATGCCTCACTCCCACAGGGACCCTCTGGGACCTGTTCTGGGTCAGACATGGGTTCAGTTATCCCTCGACAGAGTGAGGGCCCAGAGAGCAGTGTACGACCTGCATTCTCGCTCCTCAGTCCAGGGACGACAGCGCCTTGGACAGCTGTCTCCCCGGGGGATAACGTCACCTTCCCATCGGCCCTACTGGCCTGTGACAACTCTTTCCTGTCATGCTGACAGGCCAGGGATACAGCTTTCCCATCATCCTGACAGGCCGGGAATACAGCTTTCCCATCATCCTGACAGGCCGGGGATACAGCTTTCCCGTCATCCTGAAAGGCCGGGGATACAGCTTTCCCGTCATCCTGAAAAGTTAGGGGCAGCCCCTGCCCCTCATCTTGACAGGTCACAGGAAACGCGTCCCCGCCCCTCTGACAGGTGTTGGGCACTGAGGTC
The DNA here is from genome assembly GCA_033576535.1 of Allobates femoralis. NCBI lineage: Eukaryota > Metazoa > Chordata > Amphibia > Anura > Aromobatidae > Allobates > Allobates femoralis. The sequence continues at coordinate 745,557,686 of JARQOC010000002.1, read as the reverse complement.
CCATCACTCTGACAGACCGGGGGTACCCCTATGGCACCCGGACAGGGTATGGGTACAACTCTCCCATAGTCCTGACCGGTTGGGGGTACCATTCTTCTATCATCCAGACAGGTTATGGGCTTGAGCCGCCCATCCCCTTGACTGGCTGTAGGAACACCTGCCCCACTGCCCCAACACGGTATGGGGATCGCCTCCCCATCTCCGTGGCAGTCAGTGAGCACAACTGCATGTTGGTCTCTGGGCCACACCTCCGGTGACTCCGGCTGGACCGTTACCTTGCACAGCCGTCCTTGGTCCCAGACCACCTGCTTGAGGCCTGAGTCCAAGGGAGGCCGTGCCACCCGCTCCTTGAGTGCTTTCAGGCTGACGTCAACTCTTGACGCTACCTGACACCCCTGACGAGACGTGGGCAGAGTAGAAGCAACTGCCACGTCCTCCGTCAGTTCCACGGGACCTGTCTCCTGGCCTCCGTGTAGACATTCCCCACTGCCCTGACAGGTTATGGGGACCGCATCCCCATCCTCCTGGCAGCCAGTGGGTACAACTACCGGTCGGTCCTTGGGCCACACCTCCGGTGACCCCTGCTGGACCGTTACCTGGTACAGCCGTTCTTGGTTCCGGACCACCTGCTCGTGGTCAGAGTCCGAGGAAAGCTGTGCCACCTGCTCCTGGAGAGCTTCCAGGCGGTCGTCAGCCCTGACGCCACCTGACACCCCTGACGAGACGTGGTCAGCGAAGAAGAAACTGCCACAGTCTCCGTCAGTTCCCCGGGACCTGTCTCCTGGCCTCCGTCTGACTCGGCAGCCACTTGGTCTGAAGGGGAGAAGCCTCTGAACCTCCGCGAGGTTCCCTGGGCTCCAGCACCCCCACTCCTGGTGACAGCGGCTATGGCTGCTGTAACCATGGGCAGTGCCTGCTTCCCCTCCGCTCCTGACCAAGTCGCCGGTTCAGGCGGACTATCCTGGCCTCCTGACATCCCGGTGGTGGGGGGTTCCTGCCCTGGGATCTCACCTGGTGGCTTCACTTCTCCTGTGACAGCCCCATACTCCCTGACATGTTCCACCCCTTGCAGCTCCTCAGAGCGCAGCGTCTGGGCCTTACCTGGCAGCACCACATTCCCTGTGGGTACTCCGACCTCGACCGCTGACTCCCTGGCTACAATACCTTGCTGATTACAGCAGAGAGCAGTGTCACGGCCATCTGTGTCTGCTCCTTCTGCAGCTCTCAGCCCCCTCAGCCCCCTCTGTCTCCCCTCTGAGAACAAAAGGTGAGCTGGCTGATCCTGGCCTAAGGCCATTCTACAATTCTCTTTATGTTCCTCCCCCCTCCCTGTCACTGTCAGCCCTTTGTGTTCTGTGTTGTGTGGAGTGTCACTGCAAACATCATCAACATCGTCATTAATAACATCATCATTAATAACATCATCCCCATCAACACCCCCAAAATTGGACTGTACACATTCTGGTGGATCAGAACTGGGGAGGTCAGTGGCCACATACTTGGACACTAGCCGCCCCAAGTCTGACCCAAGCAATACATTCGCCGGAATATTAGCCGAGACCCCCACCTCCCTCACTCCCCTCCCCGCACCCCAGTCCAGATAAACCCTGGCAACAGGCAAGGCGGGTTCCACGCCTCCAATTCCGGAGACGGCGAGGGACTTTCCGGGGATCAAGTCCTGGGGGGAGACCATCTCTGGTCGCACCAAAGTCATCTCTGCGCCGGTGTCCCGCAGTCCCATGGCCACTGAGCAGCCTATGGTGACGGGTTGGAAATTATCAAGGGACCTACCACCACCCCCACCCACACACAAAACAGTGGCCGTTTTTGGGGACGGTGTCTTATGGCGCTGAGGACACATGGCCTTGAAGTGTCCTGGTTGGTTGCAGAGGTGACACCGTCTGGGTTCTGCTGCCAACCTGGAGAGGGGAACAGGGGGTAATAGAGGGGCTGCCCCCTGCATTCTGGGGGCTGGGGTCACGGGTGCAGGGTTGGTCTTACCCCCTCTCCAGGTGCTGCTGCTGGTCCTCCTGGTCTCAGGTACTCGGTTGTTGGTGTACTCGTCTGCCAGGACCGCTGTCTCACAGGCCCTCTTCGGTTTCCGGTCGCGGATGAACTGTTGGAGGTCCTCAGGACAGTTCCACAGGAATTGCTCCATCACGAACAACTCCTGGATCTCCTGGGCTGTGCTGCGCTCCAAACCTTTGATCCAGTGGTCAGCTGCTCTCAGGAGGGCCCGCATGTGGTCGGTCCAGGTTTCCTTTGGACCCCTCTGCAGGCTTCGGAACTTCTTGCGGTAGGACTCCGGGGTGAGGTTGAACTGTCGGATCAGGGCCTTCTTGATGCTCGCATAATCCTGCAGCTCCCCGGCAGGGAAGTCCTCCAAGGCTTTCATGGCGTCACCCCTCAGACGGGGGGTCAGGTACTGGGCCCACTGGCCTGATTCCAGGTTGTACTGCCTGCAGGTCTGCTCAAAGGCCAGCAGAAAAGAATCCAGGTCTCCGCCTGCCTCCAGAAGGGGAAAGTTCTCAGCTCGGACCTTCGGTGGCTTGGGCTCCTGGTTGGCTGGAACGGGCTGCGAGATCCCGAGCTGAGCCAAGGTGAGCTGGTGCTGGCGCGCTGCAGCCTCACGGCGCTCTGTAGCTTCACACTCTGCAAGTCGTTCTGCAGCTTCACGCTCTGCAAGTCGCTCTGCAGCTTCACACTCTGCATGTCGCTCTGCAGCTTCACGCTCCACAGCCTCACGTCGCTCTGCAGCTTCACGCTCCACAGCCTCACGTCGCTCTGCAGCTTCACGCTCTGCAAGTCGTTCTGCAGCTGCCATGAGGGTCTCGTAGGTGCTCTGGTCTCCAGCTACAAGTCGAGCCAGGGCAGCTTGAAAAAGGGCATCCGAGCCCATCTGGCTGGAGCGACCAGCAGGTGGTGATCTGCCCACTGCGGGGCTGAGGACAGGGGGTATTGGCCCCACTGCAGAGTCGATCACTGAAGATTGGCTTCTTGAGGTCCCGTGCATGGGATCCTCCTCGCCTAGACCAACAGTGTCCTCCACCACCTCTTCCATATCAGCCACAGCAAGTGCCCTCTGCAGCGCTTGGCTCCTGGTACCCTGGGCCAGTTTAGCACCTCCTGGTCACTGACACACAGCTGCAACCTGATGCACCCACACACCTTATATTTGCACTCTGACTGTCTAGTGTTGAGTTGATCTTAGGACCCTGACAGGAAAAGCTACTGCCAGCAGTCCTTAGCGTTAGGGAGTTGGGCCCACAACACTATTATCTTGATCCCACCGCTGCCACCACTTGTGGTGAATCGTGACCTGAACCTGGGAGCTCCACAGCGCCTCCTGTTAAACCCAGGTCAGTCAGAGAACTGCCTGAGGATAAAGAAGGGCCGCAGCTGCCTTGCCTGTGCTGGTTTATTAAGGCACCTCTCAGTGAGTGTGGTATATGTCTTCTAGCCCGCAGCCAGAAGCACATATAATCTCTTCCACCCCGTCACTGCCAGAGGCCCTGAATAACCCCAAGCACAAATGCTGCCACCAGCTCCTCTTTAATATAAGTCCGGTCCGTGGTCGGGCTTATATTGGGTCAGGAACCAACCCAGGTAGCGTTATATGAGCACACGGACGTGGGAATCGTGATCAAGATAAAAAGAGCAACTCAAGATCAAATTTATATATTTAATCACCCTAATGGTACACTAGATATTAATATTTACAGTTATTATTCAGATGTTACAAATATTACAGTCAGATATGCCAATAAAAGGAGGAATGGAATACACAGAATTACATACACATGTGAGCAGTTACCTTAGTGCTGATGGCGCCACATGGGCGGCGTGGCATCAATTTGTTCCTTGGGTAATCTCTGGCCTTGGTGGAAAAATGCCCATTCAGAAGAAATACAAGGTGGAGATGGGGCAGATGATTTTTATACACTATGGGTTGCCCCTGTCTCCACCCATCTCACACCTCTGGGATGTCTCACAACTCCCACCCCTCTGAGGGGAGATATGGACACCCGAATTCTATGATGTTCCCTAGCCGTGTCCATGGGCATCGCAGACAGAAGATAATACTTTCATATTTTTAGTTATGATTTTATCTTCGTCTGGATATGAAACACGCCTGCCTTGAGAACACCCTACCAGCCAATATCCTGTTTACATGGCTTCCAGTCACCCTACATTCATGTGAATACCAGCTCTATTTCCGTCTAGATGTGTGGAATTCATTTTTTTATTCGATAGCATCGCAGGGTGGACGGCTTATGAGATTTTAAGGTTATAGTCACGGTGCCTTCCAGTCTGCGCCTGAAAAGGAATTTCCTCTCTTCTGCCATTTGGAAAGTGTCACCTAGTTTTACATCTCCTCAGAAGTCCCAGACACCTGGCTAAAATACCTTCCTGGCTGATTGCATATCAAAGTTGAGGATGGGTCCTGCTGTGTGGACAGTCAGCTTTCATCTACATACTAATTACTCTACCATTTGCCAGTGCAAGGGTGGGGGCTTCTCTCCTTGTGAGTGAGATGTGTCTTGAATTTGCTTCCTGGATGTAATATGGGGAATATTTCGTACCAATATTCATCACAACTACATTGAAAATAGAATGGAGAGAAAACAGTGTGGAAACTTTGTGAAGCCGAAACTGCAAGAGGTTGTGATTCGGGTGAAGAAGTCATGGGGGAACATCACTGACAGCTGCATTGCAAATACACGAGGAGCAGGCGACCTTGACGAGACGTACTCCTATGAGGACAGCGCTGTCGCTAGACGTGAGAGATCTGGGCCAATGATACTGAAAGAAATGGAATCAAGAAATTCACCAGGAAACTCAGGGTTTGGATTGTTATGATGATGTTCCAGAAGATGATGACATTAATGTCATTGAATAATATTGTTTAGTGTTCATAAATATTGGGATCAGTAAATGCATCATAGATTGTTGTACATGGAAATAACGGTAGGAACAAGAAATTATTGACAGGATTGGCAGTTTGTCTGGTTATGCCGGATCGTGATGACGACTGTACAGTATGTACGGTAAGAAATGTTCAGTTTCCTTGTTCAACAATAATCGTGAATTCTTCTTCATGGGAAAATAAGACACCCCTGAAAATACGACACCCCTGAAAATAAGACACCTCCTGAAAATAAGACCACTGAAAATAAGACACCCTTGAAAATAAGACACCCCTGAAAGTAAGACACCCCTGAAAGTAAGACACCCCTGAAAATAAGACACCCCTGAAAATAAGACACCCCTGAAAATACGACACCCCTGAAAATAAGACACCCCCTGAAAATAAGACCCCTGAAAATAAGACACCCTTGAAAGTAAGGCACCCCTGAAAGTAAGACACCCCTGAAAATAAGACACCCCTGAAAATAAGACACCCCTGAAAATACGACACCCCTGAAAATAAGACACCCCTGAAAATACGACACCCCTGAAAATAAGACACCCCTGAAAATAAGGCATGGCGCATCTTTGGGAGCAAAAGGTAATTTAGGGAAACAGGATATATATATACGGTATATATATATATTGCTAACTCGGCAGTCTAATAATAGCTATATGAAGAAACCCATTAGGTAATGTAAAGGGTTTTTTATTTATTATGTAATATCCAATCAGGACCCTGCTTAAGACCGATAATATGTAATGAGGCAGCGTAGGAAGGGTTAGGTACAGAAGCATCGCAATCAATTAGAAGATCAGCAGAAAGTGACTTTATATCAGTAATTCAATACATAAAGTGACACCCATCTATTACATGTATATAGAGTCATTACACACAGAGGGATCTATGTCATGTGTTTATTTCTGGTAACGCAGAAGTTAGAGTAACGACTATTTTTCTAACTATGGCACGTTGTACGTCATATTAGCTCTAAATGTAGCTCAATAACATTTTCCTTTATTTATGAAAATATAAGAAATTTGGCGAATTTTGTTACAAATTTCAATGTCTGAAGATTGTAAATGTATGTTTTTTTATTTTTAACCAATCTTTTTCATTCATGTTCTCATTAAATTCACAATCAACAGACAAATCACATCAAATAACATAGTGCAGTGAGAAGCCCCCTCGTGACAGATCTCACCCCCTCTGGTCATAAGCCCTCGTTCTACGTCTACTGTCCCCTACTATTCATTTTCTACCTTTCTCATATCTGCTTCTTCTAATCTTCTAAAACCTTTAATTTCCTTTGCAACTCGTTGAATAGATACCAGTCAGCAGGGCTGTGGAGGCGTGCAGTCGGGGTTGGTCTAAAATAGACCAACTCCCACTCCTGAAATATATAATGATTTGGGTACAGTAGATCAAAGCAATATATGATGAATATTGTTATGTTCTATCTATATTGTTCATTGTATCAATAATGATTAAAGCCTGAAGTTCATGTTGCTGTACAATAAATGTATCACTTAAACATAAGCCGTGTATGAGGCTCTCACGGCCATTCTCTGAAAGTCCTGGATCTCGATTTGCGCATGCGCCGCCTCTGCGATCATTTTCTAGAGGTCTAGACGGTAGAGGTTGAGGCGCAGTTTGCCAATGCCTGCAGAAACACAGGAAAATGGCAACTGCCACCGCACATCGGTATGGCACAGCTTCAAGTGACCTTTATTTAAAGAGGCATGGACTTATGTAAACTCAGTAAGGGACTCAGTTAGCCTTCGAATGGGGGTAATTAGATGTATTCATTGGTTAGTGGGTTTTATAATGGGCTAGTCCATGGGCGGATCCATGAGGTCATCAGGATGGGTTGGTCCATGAGGTTATCAAGGGGTGTGGTCTGGATCGGGTATCTCCACGCAACGTGTCGTTCCGTGATTGGTCAGTCCTATGGAACCCAGCTTCCTCCCAGAGCATGGTGTGATGAAACAAGAAATGGCAGCCATCTTTAGGTCTGTGTCACACTTTGATCTGAACAGGCTTATGTAAGGTGAAATAACACATTTGATGGGTCGTTTCTCCCAACCCCATATGCCAAGGTTAATTAAGTATTTGATCCTATGGCCCTCCTCAACAAGGAGTACAACAGCCTCAGAAAACATCATCTTTATCAGATGATTGCTAACCAACAATGATAGTGGCAGATTATTCCAACCCTTTAGTTGTTTTTCTATCTTGGCTGTCAAGGGAGTACAGTTCATAAAATATATTGTTTCCAAGTTGAACTCCTAGATATTTTATCGAAGATTTCACTACAGGTATCCTGCCAATGACCTCATTTGACCCCGAAAAAAACATCAAGTTCTTCCCTTTCAGAAACAAAATTTCACACTTTGCTTTGTTGAGCTTGAAGCCTGCAAAGGCTCCAAGTTTCTCTATTTAGCGCAGCGTCTCCTCCAGTTCTAGTCCAGTTTTATGAATAGGAATATATCATTCGTAAACATCGACGAACGCACTTTCCCTGTCACCCATTTTTATTTCCTCAAATCTGTTTCGCTATTTAGTGCCCTTGATAATGGTTCTATAGCCAAATTAAAGGTCAGAGTTGACAATGAGCACCCGTCTTGTTCCATTTTTTAGTGGGAAAATATCGGATAAAAACCCTTACCTGCAGGTTCTGTAAAATATAAAAGGGAGGGGGAAAAGAGGCGCAATAGTGCCCTATCACTAGTGACACTAGTGTAATATGGTGGTGCTATGAAGCCACTCACCTGGTCCAGTTGTGATCCCCACAACTGGTTTGAAGGCGTTTCGGAATCAATGTTCTAAGCTGCTGCAGGACCTCCACCTACCATTGGATAGTGGTATGTTCCAAGAAAAATGATGGGAGTGATGGTGTGCCACGGTCCGCGCTGCTCAGGGTTCAGAATAACTCACCAAAGAGCCAATCAACTTTTCATCCTCTTTATTCCTCCTACGCGTTTCAGCGCCACTCCCGGCGCCTTCCTCAGGGATTTCCTCAGGGAATTTGAGGAGTTAGAGAAGATTCGGCACCGGCTCTACAACCCTGGATAAGGCGGCTTTCACACTGGCTATTTTCAAATCTGTGGTGTGCTTACATGAAATTCATGTGTAGTCATGGACCGGCACGGATTTGTACACACAGATGCCAACGGAATGGGAAGAAGAGAGTGGAAATCCGACTGTGCTCCCGTTCCAATGGTTAAAACCGATGTTATCATTGTACTACAATAAATTTATAATAATTTTACTTATATAGCACCAACATATTCTGCAGCGCTTCACAATTCATAGGTTCATATACAAACAATCATAAGAAACAGTTATCAGAAAATACAATACAATATAAAAAAATCTATACAATACAAAGTGTCATGAAAGTATGAATATGTTTCATTATTGGAAGAAGTTGGACAATCAGCCAAAACCTATACATAAGGCTTTGTCTATCCTGAGGGGTTTCTGTAGATTCAATGCTACATGCAACCCCCACTCTCTCTCTCCCCCTCCCCTATCCACTATTTACGACGGGTCGTAAATAGCAAAGCAAAGCGGAGTTAAAGGGAACCTGTCACCCCAAATCACCCTTGTAAGCTGTAAATACATGTCCCTGAAGCATTACACTACAGTCCTACACATCCCTTTGTGGTGTTTTAGTTCAATATGAAAGTGCACTTTAGTCGTTTGCAAACTTACTAAATCCATGCCAGTGGGGCGTTCCCAAGCCTCCTTGTCTGCGAGGCGGTTCCCCTGTGTGCCGCTGTATTACACCCTAATGGGCGTTTTTTCAAACTTTCTAGCGCGGGCACGATTCATAATCTCGTGCCCGCATCGTCACGGTCATGTGATGCCGTGACGCGTCATTTCCGGGCGGCTGGGTCGCTGCTGTCTGACGCGCACCGGCCGACTTCAGCAAGCGATCTGCGCATGCGCTGAAGTTGGCCAGTGCGCGTCAGACAGCAGCGACCCAGCCGCCCGGAAATGACGCGTCACGGCATCACATGACCGTAACGATGCGGGCACGAGATTATGAATCGTGCCCGCGCTAGAAAGTTTGAAAAAACGCCCATTAGGGCGTAATACAGCGGCACACAGGGGAACCGCCTCGCAGACAAGGAGGCTTGGGAACGCCCCACTGGCATGGATTTAGTAAGTTTGCAAACGACTAAAGTGCACTTTCATATTGAACTAAAACACCACAAAGGGATGTGTAGGACTGTAGTGTAATGCTTCAGGGACATGTATTTACAGCTTACAAGGGTGATTTGGGGTGACAGGTTCCCTTTAAAGTTGTATCTTTCCCGCTCAAAGGTTCTTTGTCTGAGAGGTAGTTTTGTGAATGTCAGATTTAAGAAGACCCGTTCCTGCCACATACTCATAATTCATATTTTTAGATTATTCACCGTTTTGCGCATTTAATGATATGTCTTGTATATCTATGTAACACTCAGGAACCTGGGAAATGAGTTCTGGCTTTCTGAACATCATAAGTATGTCATATTTGGTATAAATATTCTCAGAATCACATGAAAGCAAACATGAGATGTATATCATGTTTGTGGGCCCACCCCATCCCCAGATATGAAGAATGAAGATTTATTAAGCCTGGTGAAAGAGGAGGTCTCAGAGGACCATCCCAGTGGGGAGTGGTCACTCTACGAGGGGGGGGGCCACAGGTTCCCTGCCCTTTACTAAAACCAGAGAAGCCATTTTTGGGCTGATTCCACCCAGGGGCACGGACATAGCAAGACTACCAGCTGTGTGGGGAATCGTACCTTTCTGGGGAGCTGCCCCCCCCCCACGGATCTAAGTTTATCCATGCGTGGCTAGGTCTGGCAAGTTCTATTTTATTCCTTTTATTTTTATAACTGTTTATGCATTCATGTACATTGTCTCTTATGTAATATCTTGTAAATCTTTTATATAAACACTGCCCATCTTTGGGAGTAAAATATTATAATTTACTAGTCTCGATCTCCTTGCCCTATGAACGAGCTCACGACCTCACTGTTCGTTTTACGCTATCATGCGGGTTACCGATCCACCTGTAAGAGATCAGTGGTGGCAGCATTATTTTTGTATTTATGTGATATTGTGGGCCTGAGGGTGACTGGATCGAGGTATATATACGTTCCTAGCAGGAATTGGTGGTATATATACATCCTGTCATGTCACGTGCCGCAGTAGACAACATAAATTAGGGCAGCTGGGCTCCTTTCTTATCCTCTGGCAATACCAGATTTGGCCAGCAGGTTAAGGGGGCGCCAGAGAGCTGCAGATCCTGACTAAGTCTTCGTGACACAAAGCATAATACAATACAATAATTAAAGCAAAATAATGACAGCCCTGCTCATAAGAGCTTGCAATCTAACAATGAGGTGGGGGTGACACAAAGTACAGCGGCTTATATAAAATTATGAAACTTTGTAAGTTGTGGATACACCTAATTTCTTAGGGTAGAACATTCCAGAGAATTGGTGCAGCTTAGGAGAAGTCTTGGAGCCAGGAGTAGGAGGATCAGATTAGTGCAGATGTTAGTCTAAAGTCACTCCCAGAGCGAAGTAAGGGGTGGGATGATAGACAGAGATGAGGGAGGAGATGTAGGGAGGTGCTGCACTGTGAAGAGCTTTGTGGGTGAGAACAAGCAATTTGAATTGGATGCTCTAGTGCAGGGGTCTCAAACACGCGGCCCGAGGGCCGCATGCGGCCCCTGAGGCTTCATTGTGCGGCCCGCGGCACCTTGGACAACTTAATGATGCATCGCCCCAGTGCAGTGGGCCGCTGCAGTCCCCGCTGTTTTATGACTTCCGGCCACAGCACTAACAAGCTCTGCCGCTCAGCAAAATCAATGCAAGCCGTCAGCCAATGAAAGGCCTGCAGCTGACGGCGGCATATGACTTCACTTGTTGGCCTCTGGCTGGCAGATTGCATTGAACTTGCAGAGCAACAGAGCTTGTCGAAGTGGCGGGTGAAGGAAGTCATTGCACAGCGAAGGTCAGAAGTCAGCACAACGGGGACCGCGGCGGCCCCCTGCACTGGAGTGATACATCATTAAAGTGAGAATACCGTAATTGTGTGTCTGAGAGATTGTGTGTGAGAGGGTGTATGTGAGTATGTGTGTGAGTGTGTATGTAGTGTGTGAGTGTGTGTGTATAAGAAAGTGTGTGTGAGTGTGAGAGTGTGTGTGAGAGTGTGTGGGTGTGTGTGTGGGTGTGTGTGTGGGTGTGTGGGTGTGTGTTTAAGGGTGTGTGTGTGGGTGTGTGTTTAAGGGTGTGTGTGTGTGGGGGTGTGTTTAAGTGTGTTTAAGGGTGTGTGTGTGGGTGTGTGTTTAAGGGTGTGTGTGAGGGTACGTGAGTATGAGTGTTTGTGTGTGAGGGTGTGTTTGAGTGTGAATAAGTGTGTGTATGTGAGAGTGTGTGTGAGTGTGTAAAAAGAAGGTAAACCAGGATGGAGGGCATCACTAGAAAAGGGGATCAGAATGGGGGACATCACTAGAAAAGGGCATCAGGATGAGGGACTATACTAGAAAAGGGGATCAGGATGTGGACATCAGTAGGAAAGGGGATCAGGATGGGGGACATCACTAATAATGGGAATCGGGATGGGGGACAACACTACAAAAGGGGATCAGGATGGGGGACACACTACAAAAGGGAACCAGGATTTGGGACATCACTACTAAAGGGGATCGGGATGGGGGACAACACTACAAAAGGGGATCAAGATGAGGGACATCACTACACAAGGGAACCAGGATGCGGGACATCACTACTAAAGGGGATCGGGATGGGGACATCACTAGAAAAGGGGATCAGGATGGGGACATCACTAGAAAAGGGGATCGGATGGGGGGCATCACTAGAAAAGGGGATCAGGATGGGGGACATCACAACAAAAGGGGATCGGGATGGGGACAACACTACTAAAGGGGATCAGGATGGGGACATCACTAGAAAAGGGGATCAGGGTGGTGAAATCACTACAAAAGGGAATCAGGATGGGGGACATCACTAGAAAAGGGGATCAGGATGGGGACAGTACTACATGATGAGGACCAGGATGGGACATTACTACATAATGAGGACCAGGATGGGGACATTAGTACATGAAGAGGACCAGGATGCAGACATTACTACAATATTGGGACCGGACATTACTACAAGAAGGGGATCAGGATTTGTACTTTACTACATTGAGCAAAAAATTCTGGTATTACTAAAAATATCACTTAGTCAGTCCTACAAGGGATGCGGCCCCCGATATAATTTTTTTTCTATGTGCGGCCCACCCACCCAGCCAAGTTTGAGACCCCTGCTCTAGTGTATGGGCAGTCAGTGCAATGACTGGCACAGAGCAGAAGTGTCCGAGTAATGGTTAGCTAGATAGGTGATTTTGGCTGCAGCATTAAGGATGGACTGGAAAGGGGAGAGTCTAGTGTTGGGGAGGCCAATTAAAAGAGAATTACAATAGTCAAGGCGGAAGCGAATCATGGCCACAGTGATGGTTTTCTAGAGATGTTCTTCTGGTACAAGCGGCAAGAGCGGGCGAGAGATTGTATATATGGGGTGAAGGAAATATCAGAGTCAAACATAACACCCAGACAGCAAGCCAGCTACCTAGCTGTTATCGTGGTGCCGCACCCTGAGAGAGAGGTTATATTTAGGGAGGGCGGGAACAGCAGAAGTTCAGTTTTGGAAAGGTTGAGTTTCAGATAGAGAGCGGACATGATATTGGAAACTGCGGTTAGACAGTCATTGGTGTTCTTTATTAGAGCGGGAGTAAGGTCAGGGGAAGAAGTGTATAGTTGTGTGTCAGAAGCATAAAGATGGTACTGAAAGCAAAATCTGCTCATAGTCTGTCCAATTGGGGCCATGTAGAGAGAGAAGAGAAGAGGTCCAAGGACTGAACCCTGAGGGACACCAATAGTGAGAGGAAGAGGGGAGGAGGTGGAGCCAGCAAATGATACACTGAAAGAGCGTTCAGAAAGGTAGGAAGAGAACCAGGAGAGAGCCGTGTCCTTGATTGATGCCGATGGAGTGCAGCATGGAGAGTAGGAGATGGTGGTCAACAGTGTCAAAGGCTGTAGAGAGATCAAGAAGAATAAGCAGAGAGCGGTCTCCATTACGTTTTGCTGTCAGAAGGTCGTTGGTCACTTTGGTGAGAGCAGTTTCTGTACAATGTAGGGGGCAGAAACCAGACTAAATGAGTCTAGAAGAGAGTGAGTGCAGAGGTAATGAGTGAGGCAGGAGTAGACCAGGCGCCCCAGGAGTTGGGAGATTGGAGACTGGTCTGTAGTTGTTTGTGCAAGATGGGTCGAGAGAAGTTTTCTTTAATAATGGGGTAATGATAGAGTGTTTGAAGGAGTAGGGGAATATGCCAGAAGAGAGGGAGAGATTTAATATTTTGGTTAGGTAAGTGGTGAATACCGGAGAGAGAGGCTGGAGTAGGTGTGAGAGGATGGGGTCAGCAGTGCATGTGGTGGGATGAGAGGAAGAGAGGAGCCTAGAGACTTCTTCTGTGACTGGGTCAAAAGTGGAGAGTGAGCCTGAGGAAATGTGGGGAAAGGTAGGGGTAACAGCAATTTGAGGTTGGGAGTTGATTTCCTGACGGAATGTTTTCTATTTAAGAAGCCAGATCATCAGCACAGAGGTCAGTGATAGGGGCCTAAACTGACTTAGGAGAGAGTGAAAGGTGTCAAAGAGTTTTTTTGGGTTGTTGGATAGTGAGGAGATCTGGGTGGTGAAATAGGTCTGTTTGGCGAGGTGAAGGGCAGAGTTGTAAGTTCTCAGCATAAATTTATAGTGAATGAAGTTTTCTGGTGTGCGGGTTTTCCTCCATAGACGTTCAGCACTCCTAGAGCATCGCTGGAGGAATCAAGTTTGTGATGTGAGCCAGGGCTGTTTTACTCTGTGTTTGGAGGTTCTGAGGGTGAGGGGCGCTACCTGGTCCAGGGAGCTTCTGAGAGTCATTTAAGTGATTGACTGCCAGATCGGGACAGGAGAATGAGGAGATTGAGGACAGTGATGAGTGTAGAGAGTCTGTGAATGTATGACGGTTAATGGCCTGTAGATTTCTGAATGTGTGATAGGTCGGACTGTGCTGGGGTGGGTGAGGGTTTGTGAGGGTTTGTGAGCGTGAAGGAGAGAATGTTGTGGTCAGTGAGGGGAAGAGGTGAATTATCTAAGGAGGAGGTTGAGCAGAGCCATACAAAGATCCGGTCAAGGGTGTTACCATCCTTGTGTGTCTCCGAGTTTGGGAGCTTAGAGAGGCCAAGAGATATGGTTAAAGAGATAGGAGCTGGGATGCAGATGGGGAGATGGGGCTGTTTATGGGGATGTTGAAGTGTCCCAGAATAAGGGTTGGTAATTCTGAGGAGATGAAATGTGGAAGTCACGCAGAGAAATAGTAAGGGAACAGGGTGGGTGACCCGGGGGGACAGTATACCATCGCTACTCTGAGGGGGAGTTGACAGAAGAGCCTAATTGTGTGGACCTCAAAAGAGGGGAATGAGAGTGATGGGGCTGGAGGGATAACCTGGAAGGCACATTGTGGCGACAAGAGTAAGCCAACTCCACCACAATGTCTGTTCCCAGGTCTCGGGGAATAAGAGAACTGTAAGCCGCCATAAGAAAAAGCAGCAGGAGACACTGTGTCTGAATCCTGGATCCAGATTTTTGTGAGAGCCAGGAGGTTAAGAGAGTTAGTGAGAAAGTAGTTGTGGATGAAGGGAAGCTTGTTACATACAGACCGTGGATTCCAAAAAGCGCAATTAAAAGAGGAAGTGTCCAGCCCAGGCCCTGGGGGTACTCGGTCACTAAGACGCAGTCTCTGGGGGTAGTCACGGGTAGCAGTGCCTGAGGCTGTGGGCCCAGGGAAAGCAGATAAAAGGGATGATGATGGCAGTAAAATAATAAAAATGTCTGTCGTGACGCCACCTGTAGGGGTCCGGTGATGGCACCGGCGCTGCTTGGGCCTCCGGGGTGATGTCCGGCAGCTAGGTGGAACCGCTCCCTACAGGATGAGCGGGGGGTCCCCGGGGCTGTTAGTTGTAGTGAGGGTAATAGGGTAGCGCGGTCAGTGTGGTGCGGATGGAAGGCGGGACACGCACACATATAGCATTTGGTACCTTTACTGGTGTTCTTGTACGGGTACACTCGACCGGAGATGGGGTAAACACTTCAGGATTTCCACAGCGAGCAGGGTTGTAGGCCTCCTTGTGTCTGTTATTCTGTCAGAGTCTGGCAGGCATGAAACCCGACCAGAGCGTTACTCCTCTGTATCCGTGAGTCTCTCTCTACACCCGGGTTTGCTGCACTGAGGGCACTTCTATAGGACTTTCTGTCTGGCCTAGACTCCGGGCTCTCATTTGGTGGTGCTTCGGATGTCTGGGGAGCTAAGCCCCTTTCTGGTGCTGGTTTCTCTGCGGGGCTATTCTCTGTGTCCCTGTAGCTCGGCCCAGTGACCGGAACTCTGCTGGGGTGAGTCGGTATGACTCCTCTGCCCCCTTCTTGTAGACGTTTCCTTCTCCTCTGCCTGTGACCCCTATTCTGCGGGTCTTCCACTGTTTTAGGTGGATGCTGGTATGGGCCTAGCGCGGCTCCAGTACCAGCTCAGCTCACTCAGCTCTTCACAGTTCTGTAGTGACTGCACACTCTGGTGTTTCTCCCTCCAAGACCCGTATTTATAGGGTGAACTGGCTTAAGGCAACCAGTGGAGCTCCCCCTACAGGCTTGGGGTGAAAGGTGTTGTGTGTTAGTGGGGTCTGCTTGCTGTGTTACATCCTTCCATGTCCCAAGGGAGTCTGTGGTGACCTGGCACAGGGTACCACAGAAGATGAAGGTGTGCAAGTAATGTAGATAAGGTTAGCATGGTTTTTATGTGTGGTGGGAGAGGGGTTGAAGTTGGTGGAGGGTGGACCAGGATTTGGAGAGATATCACCTGACAGGAGCAGCAGTAAAGAGAGAAAAGGCAAATAGTTTTTGTAATTGTGACTTTGTTTCTGATACAATACCCTGGAATATGGTGGTCTGAGATTATTCAGTATGTTGAAGAGAGTATGGGAGCTCAATAAAGTAGAGGGAAGGAGAGAGGGGCTGATGTGGATGAAGGGTGATGGAGGGGGATGGGGCGGTAAAGGTGAATGGCAAAGGCACATAGAACTATAGACATTGCAGTAAAGGACATGGTAAAAAAAGAAAGAAAAAACATTTGTTGAAAGTAAAGTAACAGAGACAGTTAGCAGACGGGTATGGCTGGTACCTTCTGGTTATTTCTGGAATATTTCTGATGTAAAACTTTAAAGATGTCAAACTTAAATTATGTAAATCTGACCAAGGTCTATGCGACCTGATCCATTGAACATATACCATTCAAATGCCCAGGAAATGATTTCAGGTGAGAGAGAGAGGGGAGGAGGAGGGAGCAGGAGGAGGAGGAGGAGGGAGCAGGAGGAGGAGGAGGAGGAGGGAGCAGGAGGAGGAGGAGGAGGGAGCAGGAGGAGGAGCAGGAGGAGGAGGAGGAGGAGGGAGCAGGAGGAGGAGGAGGAGGGAGCAGGAGGAGGAGCAGGAGGAGGGAGCAGGAGGAGGAGCAGGAGGAGGGAGCAGGAGGAGGGAGCAGGAGGAGGAGGAGGAGGAGGACAGAGCAGGAGGAGGAGGAGGAGGACAGAGCAGGAGGAGGAGGAGGAGGACAGCTCACAGCAGGGACTAATTAACAGAGTGAATGAAGTTAATAGCACATTTGGACTACTTCAAACATGACATTGAAATAGAACAAGATGGAAGGATAGGGAACAAGCGCAGATAGATATGAATATGGATTCAGTTGATATGAAGTGTGTTACACAGCATAACAGCCACGTACCTGCAGATGAAAAAGGTGGATTATCAGATTAAGGCATGACAACATGGAGGAATATTTTCATGGATTACATGAATTATCACTTAAACATGAGCTGAGTATGAGGGAGTTTTGGAGTCAGAGAAGGTTCGGTACCGGCTCCACAGCCCTGGATAAGGCTGTTTTCACACTGGCATATTTTCACATCCGTGTGGTTACATGAAATTCATGTATAGTCATGGCCAGGCACGGATCTGTGCACACGGATGTCCACGGAACTTTTTTTAACGGATCTGTCATCAGTACCAGAGATAGGGGTGAACCGGGGCGGCAATGGACGTGGTGTGTAATACATCCTGCACCAGGGATGCACATAGAAACCATGGGACCTCATTGTAGAAGTTCTAATTGCTCCCCCTCTCTCCAAAAAAAAAGAAACAAATATTTGGCTGGGGTACATATCTCACAAGTTTTCAGTTGTTACAAAGTAATTTTCCTCCTATTGGAGCCCATAGATTTCCCTTTCATTGCCCCTATAAAATGCCCCAACAAAAGTGCCCCCAAACACTTTATGATCCCCCACTGTGAATTCCTCCACACACACAGTATGAAGACTCTACTGTACCCCCTTCAACTACCCCGACACAGTATGATCGATCCCTAACTGTGACCCTCACACAGCCCTCCATGTAGTGTAATGGACCCTACACCTCTTCACAGTATAATGGTGCCCAACACGGCCCTCAAATAGCCCTCCAAGTATTACCATGCCCAACAGAGCCCCCCAAATATTATGATAGCTTCCATATAGTATAATTGGCTCCATATAATTCTCCATATAGTGTAATGCACCCCCATAGTCCTCCATATAGTATAATGCACCCCCATAGTACTCCATAGAGTATAATTAACCCCCATAGTACTCCATAGAGTATAATTAACCCCCATAGTACTCCATACAGTATAATGCACACCACCATAGGACTCCATCATATTACGTATTGACTGGCTTGTTGTATGACAGTGCTGCTGTTGTGGTTTGAATTAAGCCTTTTTTTTCCCCCAGCTCCCAGTGTGGAGATAGGAACCTAATGAGCGGGAGCTGAGAGTGCAGGTGTGTGTGATGAATATGACTCATGCTTAGGTGAGCTGAGGGGCGTGGCTGGGCTGGCTGCTCCCTGCCCCTCGGCCATAAATGGGTCAGATTATATCCACCTGATGTTGCTGATTCAGTTCACTTCTGGACTGTGACCTGTTGTGAGCAGACGCTGATTTGAAGATGCTGTTTCTTTCTCCATTGGAAGCTAATGGGTTCCGTGGTCCGTGGGTGGAGGCGGGGGTTATGCCTAGGGCTTCTCCGGAGTTTTAGGGTCTTAGGCTGGTGGCTTGGCAGCCTCACCTTCAGAGGTACCTCCGAGTACAGGGCGAATCAGGGACCCCAGTATCTGGGCCAGAGCAGGCTCCCCTGACTCCCTACGCCTAGCTCCGTCCTACTTCTGGGTACCCCGCCACTCTCCAACCTGTGTGACATAATCAGCAACCCACTATTGTTTCCCCGAAGCCGCTATGTCATCACGAGCTTTTGCGCACGTAGTGGAGGAACTCTCTCAGTAAGTGTCTACCCTGCGAAACCAGGTGGTGCATCAGCTTCGAGAAGTGGTTGGGTATCTAGAACAGCGCATGGGGATTATACTCTCCCTTTTTAAAGGGAATCCCCAGGCCTGGGCCTTCTCTATGGTGACTGATTCTCCATCTATGCGGTCGGTGGACGAGTTTTTTGCAGCGCTGGACCTGGTGTATGGCGACCCTGATGCCGTCCATGTTGAGTCTAAACTACGTAAGCTCAGGCAGGGAGCACGACCAGTCGAGGAGTATTGCTCTGAGTTCAGGAGGTGGGCCACTGACACTCAATAGAATGACCCTGCTCTAAAGGGCCCGTTACACGGGACGACGTTGTAACGATGTTGGCTGTGATCTCGTGGACGCGCGGTCGTTTTTGAGATCCATTCAACATCACTGGTGAGATGTCACACGTCTAGATAGTGTACAACTCAACAACGATGTTGTGAGCAGGTATCGTTCGCCAACCCCACGAATGATCTCTGCTCATTGCTGCGAATGGGCGAAGTCGTCCGTGACATCGTGGTGTCACACAGAATGATATAGCAGGTTGGTTGAGTTGAAGTAGTCAGGTTTATGAACATGATTTAATGTTGTTTCAAAATCATTCAAAACGTCACTTTGGAACGATGTTGAGCGCGATGTTGAGCCATGTAACGGGGCCTTAAGGAGTCAGTTCTGTCAGGGGTTGTCAGATCGGTCAGGCTGGCTTCACTCCACGGCGCAGTCCGATCCGGGGCTGTCAGGCATGAACCTGACAGCCCCGGACCGGATCAGCACACAGGACCGGAGGGCACATCCTGTGTGCAGCCGGACGCAGCTGCAGCTGCTAATGATTCAGGATCGCGGCTTGCAGGTAGCTAGCCGTGGTCCTGAAATCACAGCTGCCGGTGTCTGGTTCTCGGATCCTCCTGGACCGGGGCAATCCGGCCCCGTAGGCTCCCATGTTAGGGAGCGCCGGATTGCCCCGGATCCGGGAGGATCCGGGAGAATCCAGTCGAATCCGGGATACGGGTTTTTGGGGAGATTTTTCTCCCCGGACACAAAAACGTTGCAAGCAACGTTTTTGTGTCCGGTGAGAATAATCCGAATTCTCCCAGATTCATCCGGAGAGATGGAAACCGGATGGCAGAGAGCTGTCATCCGGCTCCATCCGGCCCCATAGGCTACTATGGGGCCAAAAACTGGTCCGGGGCTGTCTGGTTTACACCGGACAGCCCCGGACCGGACTGCGCCGTGGTGTGAAGCCAGCCTCACAGGACACCATGACTCAGTATACTGCTCTAGAGACTGCAATGGCACTTGCTATTAAGTTGGACAGACGCCTAAGAGAGAGACCAGATCCGACCCTGCCCCCAGTGCCCATCCCTGCTGTGGAGGTTACACGTGTGGGTTCTGATGTTCCTAAGCAGTTGGGAATTGCGGAGTCTTGTACTAACCCATCTGCAGGTCATCAGGTTGGACGGTCGTGTTTCTTTTGCGGTCAACCTGATCACTTCATTAGGGTCTGTCCATACCATGCTAACCCCGCTTCTCAGCTGCAGACGTCCCATATGGATAAGCGCGCAAGTGCTGCGGTATCTGCCGTGGTCAGGCCTGTTCCTATGTCTCCACCGGTGGTGGTTAATCACCCACCAAAGGATAGGAGTAAAACCCTGCACCTGAGATCGATACTGGACTCCGGGGTTATCTGGAGAAGCGTGTTAAGGGGAAGGTGGTTACCCCCACTAAGCCCTTGGTGAGAATGGTCCCCGAAACGAAACCAGGAACAATCTCTGCCGTTTGCTCCCCTGAGAGTGAACCTTTTCTGTAACCGCGTGAATGGCAATAAGCGGTCAGGTCCAGACCTGAGTGTGGGTGACTATGTCTGGGTGCTGTCAAAATACGTAAGGTGGAAGTGTGCGGCTGGAGCTTCTACTACTGGAGTACTTGGTCCGTTTGAAATTGAGATAAATGTAAATATTCACCTTTCTCCTTGATGCTCTCTACTCGCAGCTCCGGTCTCCCCAGCGTGTGTCTGCTGCTCTGCAGGACCTGGGCACTCGGTGATGACGCCATCGCTCCCCGACGTCCTTGTCTGCAGAGCGGCAGACAGTGGCAGCCAGCCACACTACAGGAGTAGTGGCGGCATCTGTGGGGAACTGGCGCTAGCATCTCGCTGGGTATGCCCATGGATCCTTGTCTGTCCGTTGGGGTCCGTGATTTTTGTGGCAGCCCAAAGACGGAACAATCTCTGTTTCTAGGTACAGGAAAATCGTGGACACCAAAGGATAGACACAGATACGTTTCTGTCAGTATGAAATGACTTGGAGCTCTATGGAGGACGGATCCGTGACAAAATAAGACACACAGATTTTAGGACCAATCCGTGCCCATAGGATAACATGGGCGGCCATAACGGATCCAGGGCATCAGATACAAATAAAATATGAAGATAAGCCAGTGTGAAAGAGAGAACTGCGACCACATCTACAACACAGACGAGCTGTAATGACTTTATCTGCCGTATGTGATAATAAATCCTCTATGGGAAGAGGAAGAAACCATGACGTGTTCTAGTATCACCTCACAGGATCTCTGGAAAGCTGGGTGCCGCCATGTAACCGGCCGCTCTGATGATACCTGTGTATATACAGTACTGGGATAATGGTACATTGTATGATTAGTCAGTACGATGGCTTCTACCACAAATCCTCCATCTACTGTGTCCCTGAGCTCAGGAGGAGCAGCCGCCATGTGCAGGGTCAGCGTTAGGGGGGGCAGACTGGGCACTTGCCCAGGGCCCCCCACCCACTGAAGGGCCCCCAGTAGGGTCCTACATTAATAGTGTTGCTGCAGGTTTATCGGCACTTCCCCGCTCTCCTTCCCTGAGAGCAGTGCGTGCTGAATATCACCACCATCTGCGGCCTCCTGCCGCTCACTCTGCGTACTAACCGGAACACTGTTGTTCTGATCAGCTGTTACCGCGGTATCACTGCTCTTCAGTATTGCAGGAGGGCGGTGCTGCAGCTCAGCCTTACACTGATTGGTTAAACTACAGCCAATCAGTGTTAGTTTTGACTGCACTCTGTCCTTTGGATTAGTAGCACAGCTCAGGCAGGGAGCTGTGCTGTGATTGGTGGAGCCCCTATCTCCTCCTCTCTTTATTTACTGGCGCTATGACGAACAGAGGGAATTCACTTCTCCCTCCTGCATCAGTCTCTGGGCCAAAGTAAGTTACATTGGCTCCTCCATTATTATCGTTCTTCAGAATGAGGGCCCCCAGTGTCTGCAGGGTCAGTGGGGGTGAGGGCCCCCTGTACACAAATGCAAGGTTTAAATAAGGAAGCAACATTCTCTCAGCTGCTCCATAGAGCCAGATACAGCACTGGAGCACTGCACTGTAGCTTTATATTAGTACTCTATACACTGCTATCCCTGGAGGGTGGGCGGGGTGGGGTTGCCAGCACTGCTACATCACCCTGAGCACAGGCACTGGGGGAAAATGTGAAGGCGGAACATGCTGCCTGCTGAGTGCTGAGCTAGGGTGTGCAGAGCTGCCTGATAATGAGAAGAAAGCTATTACACATTGCAAACACTTCTCTGCTGTGCACACACCATGCACACCTCATTTTCCAACAGATAGGAAATAACAATATGCATAATATGAGAATAGCAGAGCTCTATGTGTGTGTGTACTGTCTAGCTATGAATCTATCATCATCTATATATAATCATCTATCGCTCTATCTATCTCTAATCAATTGTGAGGTAGCGCCCCAGGGGAACCCGCTTGGCACGGGGAAAATGACAGCAGCGACTACATTTCAATGTAACATAACCAGCGGATTTATTAATTTCTGTCATAAACCGCTTTCAACACATAAACCATAACACTGTATTTCCATTTTCACATATAATATGCATATCCTTACATTGCATTATATGACATTCCCATATGACATTACACTACAGGACATTCACATACGTTTTCCCCAGAACTTCAAGGCGTCACCCACCGACCCTTGCAGACCTCAGTCTGGTTCTAATGACGGCTATCACCGTCTATCACCCTGACAGGGATCATTCCCCATCCTATTGCACATGAGTCATCACATGTGGCATTTTTACATAAGCCATCACATAGTACCAGGAACCCTGTCACTCAGTACACACGAGACCTCCACGGATCCACCGGGATTCGGGACACTTACATCTGGATCAACGGGACCATATCATGACTCACTCAGTCAGTCCCAAAGTCGGCTGTGACCGCCTGGCTCTTGAGCCGCACTCGGTCTCTCACACCGCACATCTGACCGCCTGGCCCTTGAGCCGTCCTCGGTCCTCATCACACATCTGACCGCTGGCCCTTGAGCCGTACTCGGTCCTCATCACACATATGACCGCCTGGCCCTTGAGCCGTCCTCAGTCCTCATCACACATCTGACCGCCTGGCCCTTGAGCCGTATTCGGTCCTCATCACTCATATGACCGCCTGGCCCTTGAGCCGTATTCGGTCCTCATTACTCATATGGCCGCCTGGCCCTTGAGCCGTCCTTGGTCCTGGACACTTGCTGCCATGCACACATCAGGTGCACTAGCATGGAGCTGGCAGGCTTCCATCACTTACCCACCGGGGACGGATCACTTCCAGCACCTCCTCACATGGCAGTGGTCTGGACTTCTGACTCCCATCGTCCTCTCCTCACTCAGACACCTGGCAGGTTCTTATTCAGGCTGCTCACTCACAGCTGCAACACAGTGAGTCAATCAGCACATCTTCACTCACACACAGACCTGAGATGTGTTTAACCCCCTGTGCACCATTCAGGTTTAGCCCAGCAAAGCACTCATCCCCACAGGTTCAGCCGCTCATTAGGCTCATGAATGTATCGGATCTTCAGCACTCACACTCAGCTGTTCACTCAGCGCATGAAAACCCTTCAGCTGTTAACCCCCTGTACACCGGACAGGTTTCACACAGCACACACAATCAGGAAAACCGGCCCATGTGAACAGAGACCTGCACTGATAACCCGTGTGATGCACCCGGCCAGGGGCCACATTACCACACAATGTATTTATCATCTGTCAGCTCTCCTGTGTGGTGTAGTATATAGAAATTCTGTCGGCTCTCCTGTGTGGTGTAGTATATAGAGGATCTGTTGTCTCTCCTGTGTGGTGTAGTATATAGAGGTTCTGTCGGCTCTCCTGTGTGGTGTAGTATATAGAGGATCTGTTGTCTCTCCTGTGTGGTGTAGTATATAGAGGTTCTGTCGGCTCTCCTGTGTGGTGTAGTATATAGAGGATCTGTTGTCTCTCCTGTGTGGTGTAGTATATAGAGGTTCTGTCAGCTCTCCTGTGTGGTGTAGTATATAGAAATTCTGTCGGCTCTCCTGTGTGGTGTAGTATATAGAGGATCTGTTGTCTCTCCTGTGTGGTGTAGTATATAGAGGTTCTGTCGGCTCTCCTGTGTGGTGTAGTATATAGAGGTTCTGTCGGCTCTCCTGTGTGGTGTAGTGTATAGAGGATCTGTCGTCTCTCCTGTGTGGTGTAGTATATAGAGGTTCTGTCGGCTCTCCTGTGTGGTGTAGTATATAGAGGTTCTGTCAGCTCTCCTGTGTGGTGTAGTATATAGAGGTTCTGTCAGCTCTCCTGTGTGGTGTAGTAGAGGATCTGTCGGCTCTCCTGTGTGGTGTAGTAGAGGATCTGTCAGCTCTCCTGTGTGGTGTAGTAGAGGATCTGTCGGCTCTCCTGTGTGGTGTAGTATATAGAGGTTCTGTCGGCTCTCCTGTGTGGTGTAGTGTATAGAGGATCTGTCGTCTCTCCTGTGTGGTGTAGTATATAGAGGTTCTGTCGGCTCTCCTGTGTGGTGTAGTATATAGAGGTTCTGTCAGCTCTCCTGTGTGGTGTAGTATATAGAGGTTCTGTCAGCTCTCCTGTGTGGTGTAGTAGAGGATCTGTCGGCTCTCCTGTGTGGTGTAGTATATAGAGGATCTGTTGTCTCTCCTGTGTGGTGTAGTATATAGAGGTTCTGTCGGCTCTCCTGTGTGGTGTAGTATATAGAGGTTCTGTCAGCTCTCCTGTGTGGTGTAGTATATAGAGGTTCTGTCAGCTCTCCTGTGTGGTGTAGTAGAGGATCTGTCGGCTCTCCTGTGTGGTGTAGTATATAGAGGATCTGTTGTCTCTCCTGTGTGGTGTAGGTCACATACTGTGTGTTGTGTGTATGTAGCCTCCACATTTATTAATCCCAGCAGCACAGATGAGAGTTCCTAGGTGTAAACATGTCACGAATCGCCCAACAAACGAGCAAAATGCTGCTCATCATCAGGTATTTGCATGATTATGGAGGAACTAAAATCCTTGCTCTCGACAGCACATCCCCTGCTGCAAACTGCAGAAGTGCTGCCGATACCATGAATCTGTAGAGGAGAGATTGCTCTACCGGTGATTGTTCTGTGCCATCATTCTTCATCCTGTGTAAAAAGGCCGGAAACAAGCGCTGAATGACTTGAATATTATAGATCGCGCTCATTTACCAGTCTGACGTCGGCGCTTGTACTTGTACCCTAAATGTCTGAGTGTGACGGTGCAATATGCGAGCATTTAGGGCCCCACTTTAAACTTTTGCCGAGGGCCCCACTTTGCCTAAAACCGGCCCTGGCCATGTGTAATACTGGGAGTGCTGGTAACTAGGAGACTCCACCAACAAGATGGCCGCCCCCACTGGTAACTAGGAGACTCCACCAACAAGATGGCCGCCCCCACTGGTAACGAGGAGACTCCACCAACAAGATGGCCGCCCCCACTGGTAACTAGGAGACTCCACCAACAAGATGGCCGCCCCAACTGGTAACTAGGAGACTCCACCAACAAGATGGCCGCCCCCGCTGGTAACTAGGAGACTCCACCAACAAGATGGCCGTCCTCACTGGTAACTAGGAGACTCCACCAACAAGATGGCCGCCCCCACAGGTAACTAGGAGACTCCAACAACAAGATGGCCGCCCCCACTGGTAACTAGGAGACTCCACCAACAAGATGGCCGCCCCCACTGGTAACTAGGAGACTCCACCAACAAGATGGCCGTCCTCCACTGGTAACTAGGAGACTCCACCAACAAGATGGCCGCCCCCACTGGTAACTAGGAGACTCCACCAACAAGATGGCCGCCCCCACTGGTAACTAGGAGACTCCACCAACAAGATGGCCGCCCCCACTGGTAACTAGGAGACTCCACCAACAAGATGGCCGTCCTCACTGGTAACTAGGAGACTCCACCAACAAGATGGCCGCCCCCGCTGGTAACTAGGAGACTCCAACAACAAGATGGCCGTCCTCACTGGTAACTAGGAGACTCCACCAACAAGATGGCCGCCCCCACAGGTAACTAGGAGACTCCAACAACAAGATGGCCGCCCCCACTGGTAACTAGGAGACTCCACCAACAAGATGGCCGCCCCCACTGGTAACTAGGAGACTCCACCAACAAGATGGCCGTCCTCACTGGTAACTAGGAGACTCCACCAACAAGATGGCCGCCCCCACTGGTAACTAGGAGACTCCACCAACAAGATGGCCGCCCCCACTGGTAACTAGGAGACTCCACCAACAAGATGGCCGCCCCCACTGGTAACTAGGAGACTCCACCAACAAGATGGCCGTCCTCACTGGTAACTAGGAGACTCCACCAACAAGATGGCCGCCCCCACAGGTAACTAGGAGACTCCAACAACAAGATGGCCGCCCCCACTGGTAACTAGGAGACTCCACCAACAAGATGGCCGTCCTCACTGGTAACTAGGAGACTCCACCAACAAGATGGCCGCACTCACTGGTAACTAGGAGACTCCACCAACAAGATGGCCGCACTCACTGGTAACTAGGAGACTCCACCAACAAGATGGCCGCACTCACTGGTAACTAGGAGACTACACCACCAAGATGGCCGCACTCACTGGTAACTAGGAGACTCCACCAACAAGATGGCCGCCCCCACTGAAGGCAGGGACAGGATCTCTGCACACTAATCTCCTCACAGACCTCACCCCCTCCATGGGGGATGGAGACTACAGAGGACAGGAAATGCTGCAGAACTGAGGAGACAAATCTGATCACACAGATACAGGGAGATCTTTGTTTCTTCTTCTGTTCATAGAGTTTTCCTTCACTGTACGAGAAGCTGCAAGAGTCTGTGAGTATAAATATATATATCAGTGTGTATATATGTATAGATCAGTGTGTATATGTGTATATCAGTGTGTATATATGTGTATGTCAGTGTGTATATATGTGTATGTCAGTGTGTATATTTGTGTATATCAGTGTGTATATATGTATATATATCAGTGTGTATATATGTATATATCAGTGTGTATATGTGTATATCAGTGTGTATATATGTGTATATCAGTGTGTATATGTGTATATCAGTGTGTATATATGTGTATATCAGTGTGTATATATGTGTATGTCAGTGTGTATATATGTGTATGTCAGTGTGTATATTTGTGTATATCAGTGTGTATATATGTGTATATATCAGTGTGTATATATGTATATATCAGTGTGTATATGTGTATATCAGTGTGTATATGTGTATATCAGTGTGTATATATGTGTATATCAGTGTGTATATATGTGTATGTCAGTGTGTATATTTGTGTATATCAGTGTGTATATATGTGTATATATCAGTGTGTATATATGTATATATCAGTGTGTATATATGTGTATGTCAGTGTGTATATATGTGTATGTCAGTGTGTATATATGTGTATATCAGTGTGTATATATGTATAGATCAGTGTGTATATATGTGTATATCAGTGTGTATATATGTGTATGTCAGTGTGTATATTTGTGTATGTCAGTGTGTATATATGTGTATATCAGTGTGTATATATGTGTATGTCAGTGTGTATATATGTGTATGTCAGTGTGTATATATGTGTATATCAGTGTGTATATATGTGTATGTCAGTGTATATATATGTGTATGTCAGTGTGTATATATGTGTATATCAGTGTGTTATATATGTGTATATCAGTGTGTATATATGTGTATATCATTGAAAGTGATTCATGTGTAATATGTGTATATCAGGGGTGTATATATGTGTATGTCAGTGTGTATATATGTGTATGTCAGTGTGTATATATGTGTATGTCAGTGTGTATATATGTGTATGTCAGTGTGTATATATTTAATAGTGTGTATATCATGTGTGTATATATGTATATATGATCAGTGTGTATATATGTGTATATCAGTGTGTATATATGTGTATATCAGTGTGTATATATGTGTATATCAGTGTGTATATATGTGTATATCAGTGTGTATATATGTGTATATCAGTGTGTATATATGTGTATATCAGTGTGTATATATGTGTATATCAGTGTGTATATATTGTATATATCAGTGTGTATATATGTGTATATCAGTGTGTATATATGTGTATATCAGTGTGTATATAGTGTATATCAGTGTGTATATCAGTGTGTATATATGTATATATCAGTGTGTATTATGTGTATATCAGTGTGTATAGTTATTAGTGTTATAAGTGTTGTAATATTATGTGTATGTCAGTGTGTATATATGTGTATATCAGTGTGTATATATGTGTATATCAGTGTGTATATATGTGTATGTCAGTGTGTATATATGTGTATGTCAGTGTATATATATATGTGTATATCAGTGTGTAGTATATATGTGTTATATATCAGTGTGTATATATGTGTAATGTCATGTAGTGTATATATGTGTATATGTCAGTGTATATATATGTGTATGTCAGTGTGTATATATGTGTATATCAGTGTGTATATATGTGTATATCAGTGTGTATATATGTGTATATCAGTGTGTATATATGTGTATATCAGTGTGTATATATGTGTATATCAGTGTGTATATATGTGTATATCAGTGTGTATATATGTGTATATCAGTGTGTATATATGATGATGTATGTCAGTGTGTATATATGTGTATGTCAGTGTGTATATATGTGTATATGTGCAGTGTGTATATATGTGTATATCAGTGTGTATATTTTTGTGTATATCAGTGTGTATATATGTGTATATCAGTGTGTATATCAGTGTGTATATATGTATATATCAGTGTGTATATATGTGTATATCAGTGTGTATATATGTGTATATCAGTGTGTATATCAGTGTGTATATATGTATATATCAGTGTGTATATATGTGTATATCAGTGTAGTTATACATGTTGTGTATGTCAGTGTGTATATATGTGTTATAGTGTATGTGTATATCAGTGTGTATATATGTATATATCAGTGTGTAATATGTGTATATCATGTGTATATATGTGTATATCAGTGTGTATATATTGTATATTATCAGTGTGTTATATGTGTATATCAGTGTGTATATATGTGTATATCAGTGTGTATATATGTATATATCAGTGTGTATATATGTATATCAGTGTGTATATATGTGTATATCAGTGTGTATATATGTGTATTCAGTGTGTATATATGTGTATATCAGTGTGTATATATGTATATATCAGTGTGTATATATGTGTATATCAGTGTGTATATATGTGTATATGTCAGTGTGTATATATGTATATATCAGTGTGTAATTGTGTATATCAGTGTGTATATATGTGTATATCAGTGTGTATATATGTGTATATCAGTGTGTATATATGTATATATCAGTGTGTATATATGTTATATCAGTGTGTATATATGTGTATATCAGTGTGTGTATATATGTGTATATGTTCAGTGTGTAATATGTATATATCAGTGTGTATATTATGTGTATATCAGTGTGTATATATGTATTCAGTGTGTATATATGTGTATGTCAGTGTGTATATTTGTGTATATCAGTGTGTATATATGTATAATCAGTGTGTATATGTGTATATCAGTGTGTATATATGTGTATTCAGTGTGTATATATGTGTATGTCAGTGTGTATATTGTGTATATCAGTGTGTATATATGTATATTATCATGTGTATATATGTATATATCAGTGTGTATATGTGTATATCAGTGTGTATATATGTGTATATCAGTGTGTATATTGTATATCAGTGTGTATATATGTTATATCAGTGTGTATATATGTGTATTCAGTGTGTATATATGTGTAATTCAGTGTGTATATTTGTTATATCAGTGTGTATATATGTTATATCAGTGTGTATATATGTGTATATCATGTGTGTGATATATTGTATATCAGTGTGTATATATGTATATATCAGTGTGTATATATGTGTATATGTCATGTGTATATATGTATATATCAGTGTGTATATATGTATATATCAGTGTGTATATGTGTTAATCAGTGTGTATATATGTGTATATCAGTGTGTATATATGTGTATATCAGTGTGTATATATGTGTATGTCAGTGTGTATATTTGTGTATATCAGTGTGTATATATGTGTATATATCAGTGTGTATATATGTATATATCAGTGTGTATATATGTGTATGTCAGTGTGTATATATGTGTATGTCAGTGTGTATATATGTGTATATCAGTGTGTATATATGTATAGATCAGTGTGTATATATGTGTATATCAGTGTGTATATATGTGTTATGTCAGTGTGTAATATTGTGTATGTCAGTGTGTATATATGTGTATATCAGTGTGTATATATGTGTATGTCAGTGTGTATATATGTGTATGTCAGTGTGTATATATGTGTATATCAGTGTGTATATATGTATAGATCAGTGTGTATATATGTGTATATCAGTGTGTATATATGTGTATGTCAGTGTGTATATTTGTTATATCAGTGTGTATATATGTATATATCAGTGTGTATATATGTGTATATCAGTGTGTATATATGTGTATATCATGTGTGTATATATGTGTATATGTCAGGTGTGTATATATGTAGTATGATCAGTGTGTATATATGTTATATCAGTGTGTATATATGTGTATATCAGTGTGTATATATGTGTATATCAGTGTGTATATTGTATAATCAGTGTGTATATTGTATATCATGTGTATATATGTGTATATCAGTGTGTATATATGTTATATTCAGTGTGTATATATGTGTATATCGTGTGATAATGTATCAGTGTGTATAATGTTATATCAGTGTGTATATATGTGTATATCAGTGTGTATATGTGTATTCAGTGTGTATATATGTGTATATCAGTGTGTTATATAGTGTATATATCAGTGTTATATATGTGTATATCAGTGTGTATATATGTGTATATTCAGTGTGTATATATGTTATAATCAGTGTGTGTTATAATGTGATATTGATATCAGTGTGTATATATGTGTTATAGTCAGTGTGTATATATGTATATTCAGTGTGATATGTGTATATCAGTGTGATATATGTTATCATGTGTATATGTGTATATCAGTGTGTATATATGTGTATATCAGTGTGTATATATGTGTATATCATGTGTATAATGCAGGTGTTAATATCATGTGTATATATTGTATGTCAGTGTGTATATATGTATAGATCAGTGTGTATATATGTATATACAGTGTGTTATATGTGTATAGTCAGTGTGTATATATGTATAGATCAGTGTGTAATATGAATCAGTGTGTATATTGTAATTTGATATATATGTGTATAGTGGAAAGGAGGGAACAGGGGATCTGTAACAACATGGGGAGACGATAATGAGCGGAGAGTGAGTCATTTCTAAGTAGAGAGACAGGGGAGGGGGGGGAGCAGGGGTCCTGATAGATTCAGCAGCAGCAGTGCACCTCAATCCCTTTCCAAAATGGAAAGGTAATCCTCCGAGCATTTAAAGTCCAGCCAGTAGGACCACGTCGATCCGAATTGGGTCTGGGAGTTATTGACTACTGACGTGAGATCCTCCAACAACATGACTTCATCTATCTTTGTGAACCATAGAGCCATAACTATCTGTTCCTCTTATCTTCGAATTTTTACTTCACCCGGCCCGTACAAAGCCACCAGTATACAGCAGGAGGTCGCACACAGGCCCAGTATACAGCAGGAGGCCGCACACAGGCCCAGTATACAGCAGGAGGCCGCACACAGGCCCAGTATACAGCAGGAGGCCACACACAGCACCCAGTATACAGCAGGAGGCCGCACACAGGCCCAGTATACAGCAGGAGGCCACACACAGCACCCAGTATACAGCAGGAGGCCGCACACAGGCCCAGTATACAGCAGGAGGCCACACACAGCACCCAGTATACAGCAGGATCCTGCACACAGCCCCCAGTATACAGTAGGAGGCCGCACACAGGCCCAGTATACAACAGGAGGCCACACACAGCACCCAGTATACAGCAGGAGGCCGCACACAGTCCCCAGTATACAGCAGGAGGCCGCACACAGTCCCCCGTATACAGCAGGAGGCCACACACAGCCCTCAGTATACAGCAGGAGGCCGCACACAGCCCTCAGTATACAGCAGGAGGCCGCACACAGCCCTCAGTATACAGCAGGAGGCCGCACACAGTCCCCAGTATAAAGAATAAAGCCGCACACAGCCCTCAGTATATAGCAGGATCCTGCACACTGCCCCCAGTATACAACAGGAGGCCGCACACAGCGCCCAGTATACAGCAGGAAGCCGCACACAGCCCCCAATATACAGCAGGAGGCCGCACACAGCCCCCAGTGTACAGCAGGAGGCCGCACACAGCCCCCAGTATACAGAATAAAGCCGCACACAGCCCTCAATATATAGCAGGAGACCGCACACAGCCCCCAATATACTGCAGGAACCAGCACACAAGCCCCAGGATACAGTAAAAGACCGCTCACAGCCCCCAGTATAGAGCAGGAGGCTGCACACAGCCCGCAGTATACAGTGGGACGCCACACGGACCCCAGGATACAGCAAAAGGCCGCATACGGTCCCCAGTATACAGCAGGAGCCTGCACACAGCCCCAGGATACAGTAAAAGGTTGCACACAGCCCCCAGTATACAGCAGGAGGCTGCACACAGCCCCCAGTATACAGTGGGAGGCCACACGGACCCCAGGAAACAGAAAAATGCCACACACAGCCCCCAGTATACAACAGGAGGCCACACGCAGACCCCAGTATACAGCAGACCACACTCAGCCCCTAGTATACAGCATGAAGCCGGACACGCACAGCCCTCAGTATACAGCAGGAGGCCGCACACAGCCCTCAGTATACAGCAGGAGGTCACACACAGCCCCCAGTATACAGGAGCCTGCACACAGCCCCCAGGATATAGTAAAAGACCGCTCACAGCCCCCAGTATAGAGCAGGAGGCTGCACACAGCCCGCAGTATACAGTGGGACGCCACACGGACCCCAGGATACAGCAAAAGGCCACATACAGTCCCCAGTATACAGCAGGATCCTGTACACAGCCCCCAGGATACAGTAAAAGGTTTCACACAGCCCCCAGTATACAGCAGGAGGCTGCACACAGCCCCCAGTATACAGGAGCCTGCACACAGCCCTCAGTATACAGCAGGAGGCCGCCCACCGATCTCAATTATATACAGCAGGAGGCTGCACACAGCTCCCCATGTACAGTAGAAGGCCACACACAGCCCCCAGTATACAGCAGGAGGCTGCACATAGCCCCCAGTATACAGCAGGAGCCCACGCACAGCCACCAGTGTACAGCAGGAGCCTGCACACAGCCCGCAGGATATTATTATTATTAATTTATAGAGCGCTATTGATTCCATGGTGCTGTACATGAGAAAGGGTTACATACAAACAAGTTAAAAATACAAGCAAACTAACAGTGACCGACTGATACAGAGGGGAGAGAGGACCCTGCCCTTGTGGGCTTACATTCTACAGGGCAGTGGGGAGAGAGACAGTAGGTTGGGTCTGCTCTGGTGGTGGTGGAGCGCCAGGTCCAATGTTGGTGGAGTGCTGGGTCCTGTGGTGGTGGAGGGCCGGGTCCACATCAGGGGAGGTGGCACAGTGGTCATTGCATGTTGTAGGCTGTTGTAAAGAAATGGGTCCTGCTTGAAGGTTCCAAGTGTAGGGGACAGTCAGACATTTTTGGGGTGCAGAGTATACAGTAGGAGGCCGCACACAGTCCCCATTATACAGCAGGAGACCGCACACAACCCCCAGTGTAAAGCAGGAGACCGCATACAGCCCCCAGTATACAGCAGGAGCCTTCACATAGCCTCTGTGTTACATCAGGAGTTCACACATAGGCACCTCTATTACAACCTGTTCCCACATGTATCTCCTGCAGTACACTTAAATCCTCACATAGCCCCTATATTAGAGCCTGTGCCCCACGTAGCCTCTGTATTACACCAGGAGTCCACACATAACCCTTACATTACATCAAGAGCCCACACATAGCCCCTGCATTACATCAAGAGCCCACACATAGCCCCTGTATTTCACCAGGAGCCCACATATAGCCTCTATATTACACTTCCAGCCGGTGTATCTCAGCAGAGAGAAGCAAGACTTTATTAACCCGTTCTCTTTTGTTATAGCCAAGAACAGTTAGTTACTATCCCGGGCAACGCCAGCGACTACAGTTAGTATATGTATATATATGTGTGTGTGATTAAATGTGTGTAATGTGTATATATCTGTCTGTATAGCTGATATCTGACAATTTTCCATATTCGGATTTGGTGACGAGCTGCTCACATCTTCTACACTGACAGATATAGATATATAGAATAATGTGTGTATACATATAACTGTTCCTCTACAGCCCCGCAGTGTCAGTGCGCTGCACATAACAAGGAGTGAGCAGGCATCTTTAATACGCTCTGAGGTTCCCCCCCCCCTCTTCCGGTATAACAGATGCTCCGCTCACCTGTCCACCCTTCCTCTGTCCGCTGTCCAGGGGCGTAACTACAACAGGTGCAGGGATTGCAATCGCACCCGGGCCCTGCAGCCTAGGGGGGCCCCAGAAGTCGCTTTGGACAATAGGACAAGACTAATACTGTTAAGGATTTGCAATAATTGGGAGCCCCGTTGGAGCTTTTGCATCGGGGCCCCAGGGCCGGAAGTTATGCTACTGCAGCTGTCCGGTCCTCACAGCTGCCCCTTTCCTCCGTTATGAGCGGAATCTCCCGGACGGTTCACTCTTGGCCTCGGAGGTCACTGAACGTCACACGTTTACTGAATCTGCGTGAAGCGAATTTACAGAAGTCCGTATTCTCCACAATGCTGAGCTTATATTTTTATATTTGAATTAATTTCCGCTCATCTCTATTCGTTCTTCATGTTCTTCTATATAGAATTTTCCATCCGATCCTTCTTGTGTTTCTTCTCATTCCTCAGGATCACGACTTTCACAGCTGAAGTTTTCTCTGGAGGACGATGGTTCTTCCCACCGATGACCCCCCGAGGATGGAGCAGGACAGAGAGCACATGGCGGCTCGGATATTAGACCTCACCCTGGAGATAATCTACTGGATCACTGGAGAGGTGAGAGCTTCACATCACATCACTCTGATCTCTAGGAATAAAGCAGGGAAATGACGGGGAAGGTGAAGGATCCTTAGAATAGATGTAGTGATCGGCGTCTCCCCATACACAGGATCACACAGTAGTGAAGACGTCGTCTGGGGAGTGTGTGGCCCCCCGTGTGTCAGGAGGGCGGAGCAGGACCCCGAGTGACATCACCGAGCCTCCACCTCATTCACTGATACATGAGCAGAAGATCCTAGAACTGACCCACCGGATCACTGATCTGCTGAGCGGAGAGGTGAGCGCTGCCCCCCGCCGGGAATGCTGGGACATTATATAATAACACCGGGGAGGGGTCCGCTAATGACGGCTCATTGTGTGTGTCAGGTTCCTATAAGGTGTGAGGACGTCACCGTCTATTTCTCCATGGAGGAGTGGGAGTATCTAGAAGGACACAAGGATCTGTACAAGGACGTGATGATGGAGGATCTCCAGCCCCTCACATCTCCGGGTAAGAGGAGACCGTCCTGATTATAGAGGAGAGGCCGGGTCTGAGGTCACCTAGACTCCCCCATCATCTGATCATCACATGTAGACCATGTATTCAGTCACTGTGTATATTTCCTATAGATGGATCCAGTCCGAGAAATCCACCAGAGAGAAGTCCCCGTCCTCTATATCCCCAGGATCCTCCAGAGAGAAGTCCCCGTCCTCTATATCCCCAGGATCCACCAGAGAGAAGTCCCCGTCCTCTATATCCCCAGGATCCTCCAGAGAGAAGTCCCCGTCCTCTATATCCTCAGGATCCTATAGAGAGAAGTCCCCGTCCTCTATATCCCCAGGATCCTCCAGAGAGAAGTCCCCGTCCTCCATATCCACAGGATCCTCCAGAGAGAAGTCCCCGTCCTCTATATTCCCAGGATCCTCCAGAGGAGAAGCACAATGTCCTCCTGGATCATCAGGTAGATGAGGTGAGATTTCTGGGAATCCTCTATAGACTGGAGTTGCTGTTCACCCCCTGTCTTGAGGCATGTTGCATTGAAGTCTGGTTCTCCAAAAAGCCTGCCCCAGTCTCCAGCAGGTTCCGCCCCAGTCTCCAGCAGGTTCCGCCCCAGTCTCCAGCAGGTTCCGCCCCAGTCTCCAGCAGGTCTGCCTTAGTCTCCAATAGGACCACCTTCAATGCGGTTAATTTTTTTCCGTGCCCGCCCTGTCACTGAAGCAATCCTCTCTGGATCACTGCCGCCGCTGTGTCCTCTGTGAAGAAGAGCACTCTGTGTCAGTGATGAGGTGTGCGGTCATCTCCTTCACAGGGGCCGGCGCTGTCACTGATGCGATCATCGATCACTGAGCCGCAGCTGCTCCTTCATTACAGATGACGAGTCTGTGATTAGGGACAGTTTGTGTTATTTACACTCATTAGCGACCTTTCAGGATTTTCTTTGATTTTATGACATTGTTAATTTTCACATGAACGATAAATGGTAAAATCTCGGAGTTTAATCCTTCTGGCGAGCGCCGGAGACTACAAACACTTTCTTTGTGGATCATATTCCAGGAGCAAAATAACAGGAACATTTATGATGTGAAATATTCGGTTGTTGATCCCATCATGATGAGATAATTCTTCTTTTAGGGTAAATCGGTTCACGACTTCTCGGGAATTTTGACCTAATCCTGGATAGGAAATAAGCTCAAATTTTCACTCAAAACAGCACCACATGAGAGAGATGATCCGCCCCTTCAGGACAGGAAACCCACTAAAATAAAAGGGCGGTACCTCTCCTGCCGCATCAGTTCTGTTTCCTGTCCTGGAGGAGAGAAGACCGACACGCAGCTGTGTCATGGGCAGCTGAAGATATACCTGAGGCTAGGGGCCCGGTGCGGGAAGAGCGGTACTCCCCGCAGCACTGGTCCCGGCTTCAGCGGCGACCCTTCACGGCTTGGTTAATGCTGGGATGGGGCAGGGACCTGGAGCACGGAGGCTCAGACACTTCAATGCCCTGAAGCGGGTGCGCAGCACAACACCCTTGGGGTGTTCCCTGTTGCACGCACACCAGGGTGAAGATGAGGTCAGCCAAAACCAGAAGTGAAAAATCACCGAATTGGTACATAAAAATATATAGAAAAAACTCACCAAATTTTGCCGCTTACAAATATCATTGCATTTAGCAGGATACTATCAGCCACCTCAGAGGCAACCCATATCTCTCAACACCGATGCTCCATCTCCTGCAACCCTGACACGGGGGCGATTGTGGCATCTGCGACCAGCCGTGCCACAAGATGGCGGTGCCCTGTAACTGGCTGGTCTCCCGGCGTGGGGAAGTCCCCTGGACACTGGAGGGGGAATATGGAGCCAAGGCAGACCTGATAGGTGAGCTTGTTGCTTCCTCATGATGAAAAGCGAATGCTTACCTAAGATGCAGCGTCAGCCCAGGCAACAGGATACCCCACCAAGTCCTTCCAGATGGGCTAGCCACCATTCGGACGAACCTGCCAGCCAACTCTCAGAGCAGCTCCTGCCTACTGAATCGGTACTTCTGGTGTGGTGAGTGATCTACGTGAATGTATCAGATAGATTACTCGGGTTCTTTCTTTTGGTTCCTCTTCCTCTTTCTCTTCGGATGGATAACCACAGGAGGTAATTCTAGTTTTCACTCGGGGGATATGAATGACTTACTTAAGAACATAAGATCGACAATGGGTCTAACAGAAACTAAGACCCAAGAAACCATGCACGTGTTATGTTTGGGAGTCTTAACGAGGATGACAACACATGCATTTCCCATTATTGATCAAAGAGTAGGGGAGAAACCGAACAAGAAGCTTTGTAGGTCTTGCTCCCTCAAACACAAATACCCGTTTGGTGAAACCACTTCTTCGTCATGGGATAAGTATCCCAAATTGATGTGGCAGTAGCCATATCATCTAGGAAGTCGGCTTTACCCCTTGAGGACCTGGGTTCCCTTCGTGATCAACTTGGCATGACAGCGGATAGCTTCCTGCGGAACAACTGGGAATCAACTACCAGTATTTTTCGACCGGCCATTGCGCGAACTTGTGTGGAACGATCAATGTTTGGTTGGCTCCATCAGTTGGAGGACCATTTAAAAGACTAGTTTCCTAGAAACCCCATCTTGTCTTCTCTATCCTTGCTACAGGAAGCTACAGCCTTTATGGCCAACACTATCAGTTGTCCGCTAAGGACTCGGCGCTCTCAATCCCAGCTAGAGAGCAGTATGGCTGAAAAACTGGAAAGGTGACGTTATAGGCTAAGTCAAAAGCTATGTTCCGTGCCCTATGAGGGTGAATTCCTCTTGGTAAAGCCTTAGACGAGTTACTGGAGAAAGCCTCTAACAAGAAGAAAGGGTTTCCGGTCTTTCCAACCCCTACGTTTCGGAATCGGTCCTTTCTGAAAAAGCAATTTCTTAAAACAAAACATGGCAGTCCTTAAGAAAACGAGGCCATGGGTTTCTCTTCAAAGGAACCTCTACAGATTCAGGAAAAAGTACCAAATGAGTCCTTTCCCCAGGTGGGAGTACGACTCCCTTCAATCCTGTGTTCCTCCACCGTGCGACATGTGGCCTTTTGGCTTTCGCACTGTATTAATATACACTGCGAAAGCTAAATAATAGTAATCAAAAGGTATTACAAATAAGAAAATGTAACACTTAGCCCTCCGCCTGCTGTTCCGGGTTACAGGGATCCGAGACATCCACATCTCATCTGCTGCTAGGACCTTTCAGATGTGTGATTGGCCGGTAGTGATCATGTGATATGCACGTCATGTACCACATGATCGCTACCGGCCAATCACATCTTGAAGGTCCTACCAGCAGATGAGATGTGGATGTCTCAGCTCCCGGTAACCTGGAACAGTCGGTGGAGGGGTAAGTATTCAATTTTTTTTAATGTTTAATAACTTTTGATTACTTTTATTTAGCTTTAGCAGTGTATATTAATACACTGCAAAAGCCAAAAGGCCACATGTTACATGGGGGAGGAACACAGGATTCTTCCTCCTCAGTGTGACATCACTTTCCCCAGCACCCACCATTATACGCGCTGGAATTGCGCGTCTGAACGGTTACAATGGGGCCTATGGGAGAGCGTGCGCAAAAAAGCGCCAACAATTGACATGTTGATTCTTCTTACGCGCGCGCTTTCTCCCGTAAATTTATGCAGCGTCTGCACGGCAAAAGTGAATTCCCATTCACTTTGCCGGCAGACATGCTTTTGTGGAAAAAGCGCACGCAAAAAATGCGCACTGTGTGAACGTAGCCTTAGGAAAACACACTTTGCACCCAGGAGCAAAAAAAAAAATTTGTTACATAGTGTAATCAACCCTGAAAATGTCTCTGCAACGGGCCATGTCTCTGATGGATTCCCTCACGGCTTGCATACTAGCTGTTCTGTGGAGTCAACTACACTCCCGTCTTCTACAGTGGGAGATCATCCGCAATCAGGAGCGATTAAAAGACTACTTAGAGGGAGGGTTCACACCTGCCTTAGAAACTCTCGACTCCCTCAGATGGTGGTTGGACATAGTCAACCTATCACTAGGGAGTCCCGCGGGTGTCCTCACGACAGATGTGATTACCACAGATGCCAGCTCCTTCGGCTGGGGAACAGAACAGTGCGAGTTCATGGTATTTGCGAGAGAAACGGGCTTCCCCGATTCTCAAAGAGCTCTTAGCCCTCCAGAAGGGGTTGGAACATTTTTCTTTTCCCTTTCTCAAGGGACGGGATGTCCAGCTCTTTTCAGGCACCAGTCTCTTATGTGAATCATCATGGAGGCATGAGATCTTTCTCTCTGCTGGAAGTAACATTTCACATGTTTGAAGTAACCCAACATCTTTCCTCACCGACTGCACTACATATAAAAGGGTCAAACAATTGTGTAGCAGACGTCCATTGAGAGAGGGGGAATGGTCCATAAATCCTGTAGCCTTCAAGACCATTAAGGATCAGTTGGACATACCGGCAATAGATCTGTTTGCTACCAAAGACAGAAAGTCACCAAATTTTGCTCCCTAAACTCGAGGGACAATCCACTAGCTGTTGACGCCTTCAGAATCCGGTGGAGTTCAGGCATTTATTATGCGTTCCCCCAGTCATGTTGACACCTGCAGTCTTACGTAAGATACGAATGGATCAGGCGTTTGTAATATTGATCGCTCCTCTCTGGCCCAAGAGACCGTGGGTTTTTTTGGCTGAAAAAAGATGGCAATTGCAGACCCTTGGCCACTGCCGGATCTGCTGTCCCAGGGTCCAGCTCTACGCCCTCAAGAGACGGTCTTCATTTGACGGCCTGGCTTTTGGGAGGCAATTGCTTCTAGATAGGGGATTCTCCCGGGATTTAGTATCTACTCTTTTGTCCAGTCAGAAGCCAATTACCACAAGGCTTTATGGGAGAGTTTGGAGATTTTGTTTATCTTCCTCAGGGTTCAGTCCCGTGGATCCTCCCCTGATTTCAGCCATCCTAGAATTCCTACAAAAGGGGTTGCGGTTGGGACTGGCGGTTAGCACCCTTAAAGTACAAGTTTCGGCCCTGGGTACCCTGTTTAACGTTGATTTAGCAGGGAATAGGTGGATGAAGAGGTTCATTTCATAATGTCAGAAGGCCTCCCTAGCAGCCCTCCCTGGGATCTAAATTTAGTGGTTACCGGTAATACCCTTACTGATAGTCCCTTTGAACCTCTATGAGAGATTCCTATAAAGATGCTTTCCATTAAACTAGCCTTGCTGGTAGCACTCACGTCAGCTAGATGGATTAGTGATCTTCAGGCACGTTCAATTAATCCTTCTTCTACCCAAATACTTCCAGATAGGGTAATATTAAGACTTGACCCTTCCTACCTACCTAAAGTGGTGAAACATTTTCATAGGTCTCAGGAGATTACCTGGTCTTCCCTGTGTGATCCTCTTTCCAATTCAGAAGAGTAGAAACTTCATACCTTAGACGTGAGACCGTCCCTAATTCACTACCGAGATAGAACCAAAGACTGGAGGAACTCCCAAACCTTGTTCATTTCCTTTCAGGATTCCACTAAGGGCCGCAGTATTACTAAAAGTACCTTAGGTAGATAGGTTCGGGATGCGATCTCTCCGGTACCATCAGACCTTAGAGCCCAGTCAACTAGATCTATCTCTTCTTCATGGGCAGAGAAGGGTGACGTCCTCTTTGAGCGGATCTGTAAGGCCGCTACATGGTCATCCCCTTCTACTTTTTTTCGGCACTATAGGCTCAATCTTTCCTCCACAACCGATATCCTCATATCCTTTTGGAGAAGGGTTTTACAAGCGGTGATCCCTCCCTAGGTGCTGGTTTTCTCTATTATAGCCTCTCAGGTGGTGATGTCATGGGCGATAGGGAAAACTCCAAGTTACTTACCGGTGATGGGATTTTCATGAGCCCATGACAGCACCCATAGTTCTCCCCTTTACTTATTCACGATTGTGGTTACATTTTCGGGTTAGAGTTAAGGTACCTTTACACGCCGCAACTGCGGTGTAGCAACTGAGAGGCAATCAGGAGTTCCGTCACGGTTGCCTTGAAATTGCTATGAAGTTGCGGCGTGTAATTGGGGAAAGTGATGGTGATTTTCGAAGTTGCTCCCGGTTGCGGTTTCAGAGCATTGTTCTAAAACCAGAGACAACCCAGAAGATGAATTGCCCTGGTTTTGGCGTGTGAACGGGCGATAGGGATGGAATCTGCGTCACCTAGTGATTTCCCAGAGGCGTGCCACAGCGTGATGGATACCGCGCTCCATCCGCGATGATTGGTGGGGGCTACTGTCTTTCCATTGGCAGTCCCTTCACAGGGCGCCATATTTAAAGAGCTGTCCATTCACACTACACAATTGCAATGGCGTCATGTATTAGCCAGCCTTCCTGCGCAGACTGGCCAATCATGGCGCTGTTGCGTTGTCTAGTCAGCGTGTTTGGGGCGCGGAATACACAACTCTGTCACGCCTATGTTCTTGCGACGCTGAACATGTACGCCCACATTACCTTAGTGATGGCGGCGTGTGAAGCGGCAATGGGATTCAACTGGATGTTTCCCGTAGGATCTGTTTCAACTTCCGGGGAACCACGTTCCCTTAGGTTGACGACGCAATTGCGGCGTGTACATGTGGCATCGGCGATCGGTATCAACCTTCAAAAACGTGCACGCGCAAGATCGGTTGCTACCGATCGCCGGTGATAGTTGCGGCGTGTAAAGGTACCTTTAATGTTATGAGTGTTTGGTGACGGTGTATTAAGTAATTGTCTCCTGGTCCTCTCTTGCTCTGAAAACCTACTGATGTAGAGGAGCGGTACCACCCTTTTATTTTAGTGGGTTTTCTGTCCTGAAGGAGCGAATCCTCTCTCTCTTGTGGTGCTGCCATGGTCTCTGAAAATCCCATTATCGGTAAGTAACTTGGATTTTCTTCTCTTTTTTGTTCTTAGGTCTTTAATGTTGTGTCCTGGCAGAAAACTCCTTGTGTGACGACGAGCGGGCCTGAAAATCTGATATCAGAATCAACAAACAGTAAGAGCCTTTCCTTTTACTTTTTGTGAGGCAGAATCGAGAAGAGAGTGAGGAAAGAGGGCTATAATCTGACCAATCAATCATGTCTGCTGCATTCAGGCAAGGGGTCCCCCATGTGTCTGGCTGCTCTGTACCCCAAGATATAGCGTTAGGAAAACTCACTGCTTTGGAGTCAGGAGGGCATTCCCTGGTGCTTGAGTCGGCTCTATTCATGGGGGCCATTCCCGCCCCCTGCCTCTCTGTGCCGCCTCCTTTCTTCTCCTCGCTGCTTCCCTCCTGTCCTCGCCTGCACCTCCTTGTGCTCATTGACGCGGGCACAGAGCGAGGTAATGTGTCTTTTCGGACCGCGCGCCTGTCCCGCCTCCTGCCCCTCACGTCAGCACCTTTGCCCGCCCTACTCCGTGTTATGCTGCATACATAGAGCAGGGCGGGAAACTGGTGCTTGCGCAGTAGCTCTCCGCAAGCAAGGGCGCCCTGTGATAAATTAATTTAGGCAAAAGAGTCATCTTTATCGAGGCTATCCTGTCCAGCAGAAAAAGGGTGGAGGGTGACCATTTGGTCAATAGATTTTTTTAGTACCCTAAAGAGGGCGGGAGGGAGTTATTTTTATATAGGCTGTCATAAGTTGAAGATAGATTAATTCCCAAGTATTTAATGGCCTCTGACTTCCATCTAAATTTATAGTTTAGGGTTATAGGGGTGATATTCAGTGTTTATCTTGTAACCTCTGTTCTGGATGAGCTTATTTTGTAACCTGAAAGCTGATGGTAATCTTTGAGGATACCCAAGAGATTAGGAAGGGTCACATGGAGATTAGTAACTGTGAGAATGACGTCATCTGTGATCAATGAGATTTTAAATGACCTGTCCCTAATCCCGACCAGGAGATATTGGGGTCCTGGCAAACTACCGCCGCCAGCGGTTCTATACACATTGTGAACAGGAGAGGGGATAGGGGACACCCCTGCCTTGTTCTGTTGGAGTTGGTAAAGTTAGGGGAGGTGTGGAAGTGGACCTTAATGGCGGCCGATGAGACGTTGTACAGGGCTTTTAATGCTGTTAGGAAGTTGCCCGAAATGCCAAATGCCCCCACCGTCTCGAAAAGAAAAGCCCAATTGAGACGGTCAAAGGCCTTCTCTGCATCAAGACTCAGTAGGAGCGTCTGTTGCTTATTCTTATTGGAGATATCAATCAGGTCAATCACCCTTCTAGTACTGTCTCCTCCCTGGCAGCATGGAATAAATCCTACCTGATATTTATGTATGATTTGGGGGACCAGCAATCAAGTCTGGCAGCAAGCAAACAGGTGAATATCTTCAGGTTAGGCTTTAGTAGAGTTATGGGCCTGTAGTTAGTACAGTCCAAGAGATCCCTGGGGGGCTTAGAAATAAGAATCAAGTGGGAATGTAGTATGGTGTTTGGAATAGGGGTTCCCTATATGAATGAGTTAAAGAACTATTGTAAAGGTTTTACAATAAAGATACATTAGGCTGTCCAGGTCCGGTGATTTACCAGAGGGCAGGGTTTTAAGTATATCCTCCAACTCCTCAGGTGAGAGCCGGCTATTGAGTAGGCTAATCGCCTCTGGTGGGGTCGGAATATTGAGGTTCGATAAGTATTTTTAAACATGTTTTCCTGCGTAGCATTTTGGGGGGGGGTGCGCTGTAAGTTATATAGTATCTTGTAGTAGTTATAGAATATTTCCGCAATAGTGGAGGGATTGTATTGAATCGTACCTTCCTCGTCTCGGATGGCCTGTGGGCTCAAGGACATCGTGTGCTGGTAAAGAATGCGCCTTATTACCCCTTTCGTAGTATCTCCCAACCTTCCTTATAGATGGCGTCTTCAACTTTCCTTAACTTCTTAGGGTGTCTAACGATGGGAAGGTGGTCAGCCTAGTTTTCGACTATTCAGGAAGTGATTTTGGCATGTAAGAGGTTAGTGTGTTTTTTTGTATCCTAGACTCTTCCTTAATATAGTCACCTCTCATCACAGCCTCGTGGGCTTCCCACAGAACCAAGGGCTATCAAACCGACCCACCA
This sequence comes from Allobates femoralis, assembly GCA_033576535.1. Taxonomy (NCBI): domain Eukaryota; kingdom Metazoa; phylum Chordata; class Amphibia; order Anura; family Aromobatidae; genus Allobates; species Allobates femoralis. The sequence continues at coordinate 745,513,294 of JARQOC010000002.1, read as the reverse complement.
TTGAGTTGGAAGTATTCCATCAGTTGTTCATCTAGAGATTTTTTGGTATTGGGGTCTTTGATCAAAAATTAGTTTAAGCGCCAGTGGTAAGATCTACTTGAGGTGTGGGATGGTGTGGGAAGTCTAAACCCAATGGGGCATAGTCTGACCAAGTTTTACAACCCAGGTCTACTGTCTCCAGTTGTTTAAGAGTCAGAATGTTGGCTAAATAGTAGTCTATCTTTGTGTGGGTTTGGCATATGCGGGAAGTGGGGGGGGTGAGTAGAAGGAGTAGGCCCTTTCCCGGGATGGTCAATTCTCCATGTGTCAAATACTGAGTTAGCTCTGACTATCTTCCTAAACTCCAATGCTAGTTTATCTGGGTGCGCCGCCAAAAGAGGGGATTCCGCCACTGAATGTGTATTAAAGGTCTCCAAAACCTGTATGTTAAAGTAACCCCATCAGCAAAGTTGCAGGCGGCCTCTGGACTAGTGAAAGCACCCTACGCAGGAAGGGGGTTTGTCCGCTATTCGGGGCGTATATATTGCCCAGATTTATCGGTTGGCCTCTCAGAAGGGCCTCCAAAGTCATAAACCTACCTCCTGGATCACAGTGGGACTTAGTCACCTGTATTGACAGTGGGATGAGATCAGGATTGCTATCTTTATTATTATTAATACTATTATTATAATTTATTTATTTATATAGCGCCATTAGGTTCCATGGCGCTTTACATGAGGATAAGGGAGACAAGAACAAGTACACTAAATCTAGGTGATCAGGACGTACAGGTACAGGAGGGGCAGGGACCCTGTCCACGAGGGCTCACAGTCTATGAGGGGCGGGTTAGGATACAGTAGGATGGGGGAATGTCAGGTATGGGGCGTTCGCCTGGGTCTCATGGCAGGTTGTAGGCTTGACGGAACAGGTGAGTCTTCAGGTGACACTTGAAGCTTCTCAGGGTAGGAGAGTGTTTGACGTGTTCGGGCAGGGAGTTCCAGAGTAAGGCAGATGCCCGGGAGAAGTCCTGGACTCGGTTGTGCGAAGAGGTGATGAGGGGGGAGCAGAGGAGGAGTTCTTGGGAGGAGCGGAGGTTGCGTGAGGGTAGGTATCGGGAGACCAGGTCGGAGATGTATGGTGGGGCCAGGTTGTGTGTGGCTTTGTACGCCATGGTTAGTGTTTTGAATGGGGATCTCTTGGAGACGGGGAGTCAGTGAAGGGCTTGGCAGAGGGGGGAGACAAGGGAGTAGCGGGAGGACAGGTAGATTAGTCGGGCAGCGGAGTTGAGGATAGACTGGAGAGGTGTGAGGGAGTTAGCCGGGAGGTCATTGAGAAGGAGGTTGCAGTAGTCAAGGCGGGAGATGATAAGAGCATGGATGAGTGTTTTAGCGGTGTCGTGGGCGAGGAAGGAGCGGATCTGTGAGATGTTCTTGAGCTGGAGCCGCAGGGATGTGGTGAGGGCCTCGATGTGGGATTTGAAGGATAGGGAGGAGTCAAGGATTACCCTGAGGCACTTGGCTTGGGGGACTAGGGAGAGGGCGCAGTCGTTGATGCAGATGGATAGGTTGGGAGGTGGAATTTCTTGGGGGGAAAACTATGAATTCAGTTTTGTTCATGTTGAGTTTAAGGAAGCGAGCAGAGAAGAAGGATGAGATGGCGGAAAGGCATTGTGGGATTTTGGAGAGTAGGGAGGTGATGTCAGGGCCGGATTTGGGTGTCGTCGGCGTAGAGGTGGTACTGGAGGCCATGGGACTCGATGAGTTGCCCTAGGCCGAGAATGTAAATGGAGAAAAGTAGGGGTCCCAGGACGGAACCTTGGGGGACTCCGACAGAAAGGGGGTAGGGTGAGGAGGAGGTGTGGGAGTGCGAGACGCTGAAGGTCCGGTCTGCTAGGTATGAGGAGATCCAGGAGAGGGCAAGGTGGGTGATGCCAAGGGATTCCAGGATCCGGAAAAGAAGGGAGTGGTCAACCGTGTCGAAGGCGGCAGACAAGTCAAGGAGGAGGAGGATGGAGTAGTGGTGTTTGTTCTTGGCGGTCAGTAGGTCGTTGGTGACTTTGGTCAGGGTTGTTTCGGTGGAATGGAGGGGTCGGAAGCCGGACAGTAGGCAGTCGAAGTGGGAGCACAAGGAGAGGATGGGCGTGATTAGGGCGTGTTTGAAGGCCGAGAGGAAGGCACCAGAGCTAAGTGAAAGGTTAAAGAGGTGGGTGAGGGCTGGGATGAAAATGGAGGTGTGGTTCGGAATGAGGTGGGATGGGAGTGGGTCGTGGGCGCTGGTGGTGAGGTGTGACTTTGATAGGAGGGAGGAGAGTTGGTCTTCAGTTATGGGGGGGAAGTGGCTGATGGAGGAGGAGGGCAGTGTAGGTGGGAAGGGGAGTTGTGGGGATAGTGGACCGAAGCTGCTTCTGATCTTGTCGATCTTCTCCTTGAAGAAGGTCGCAAAGTCTTCAGCAGAGATGAGGGGAGAAGGGGGAGGAGCAGGCGGGTGAAGTTTTGAAGAGCTGTTTGGGGTTGCGGGACAGAGAGGTTATAAGGGATGAGAAGAACACTTGCTTGGCGGTAGCAAGTGCCGTCTTGAAGTCGGTGATGGATTGCTTGAACAGAGCAAAGTACTCGGGGGTGTGGGACTTTTTCCATCTCCTCTCGGCGACCCTGGACGCCCATCTCAGGTTTTTAGTGAGAGTGGTGTGCCAGGGTTGCCTGTTAATGCGTGGAGCATGGAGAGTGAGGGGGGCGGCTAGGTCGAGAGCGTTCGTTGTGGTGGTGTTGTATAGGGTGGTGGCAATGTCAATGTCGTCAGCGGAGGTATGGCGGTAAGAGGGAGGAGTGATTCAGAGAATAAAGGAAGATCAAGATCTTTTAGGTTTTGGCGAGGGTGATCAAGTTTGCAGAGAGGGGGTAGTGTGGCAGGGGAGGAGAGGGCGGAGAAGGTCAAGAGATGGTGGTTGGACAGTGTGAGTTCCGAGGTTGTGAGGTTAGAGAGGGAGCAAAGGCGGGTAAAGATGAGGTCAAGCGTGTGGCCTTGTTCGTGGGTGGGAGAGGAGGACCATTGGGAGAGCCCTAGGGAAGTGGTCAAGGAAAGAAGGTTGGAGGTGGCTGGGCGGGGTGTGTCAATGGGGATATTGAAGTCGCCCATGATGATGGAGGGGATGTCAGTGGAGAGGAAGTGAAGTAGCCAGGTGGTGAAGTGGTCAAGGAAGGAGGCAGTGGATCCGGGGGGGCGGTAGATGATGGCTATTTGGAGGTTGCAGGGGGAGAAGATTCGGACCGAGTGGGCTTCGAAGGAGGGGACAGTGACGGATGGGGGCGGGGGGATAGGGCTGAAGGTGCAGGAGTTGGACAGCAGTATGCCGACTCCACCGCCGTGTTTCCCAGAGGGACGGGGGGTGTGGGACAGGCTGAGGCCGCTGTAGGATAGTGCAGCAGGGGAGGCCGTGTCGGAGGGGGTGAGCCAGGTCTCGGTGAGGCCAAGGAATGACAGTTTCCTGGAGATAAAGAGATCATGGATGTCAGGGAGTTTGTTGCACACGGAGCGGGCATTCCAGAGTGCGCCTGGTAGAGCGGTAGGTGGGGCATAGGTTGGGGGAATGGGTCTGATGTTGGTGGGGTTGCGAGGGCTAGTGGTGGTGAGGTTGCGAGGGTTGGCAGTGGATCGTGGGATGAAGGTTGTTGTGAGGATGTTGCTGGGGGCCAGGATTGGGGGAGATGTCACCGGCAAGGAGGAGGAGTAGGCAGAGGGTTAGCAGGTGGGAGCATAAGAGCTTGCGAGGCGAGCGTGCTTGTTTGGTGATTGAGGATTGAAAGTGAATGAAAAGGTTGGTGAAGTGGGTGAGGTGGTTCGGCAGGATGGAGGGTGAGAGCAGTATTTTGTTGCTGGGAGGGGGTATAAGTGGGGGTAGTAGGAAGTGGAGAAGGATGGGAGTGAGAGTGAGGAGTAGCAGGAACATTGTATACGGAGAACAGGGAGTGAGTGTGGCAGCAGGGGTCAGAAGCAGAGTGGGGAAAGTTGTGGTAGTGGGTGAATGGTCATCAGTGGGGAGTGGTCACGGGATGAGGTGATGACCGGGAATGAGATGCAAGGTGGGGGGTCGGATGGATGGGTCATATGGGGAAGTTGGGGGATCAGTCGAGGCGGTCGTGGTTGACAGAGGCGATTGCGGGGTTGGCTGATGGAGCAGCCGTGAGACAGGTGAGGCATCCATGGTTCAGTCCGGGGTGGAATGCCATCAAGGTATGAGCTACAGTCCAGGGGAGAGGTGGCTGGGGACGAGATCTAGCAGTCCGGGACAGGATGGTGGAGCCGAGGACAAGGTGATGCAGCCAGTATGGGGAGAAATAGTAGTCAAGAGGAGGTCAGATGGCTGGGGAGGAAGGGTGGACTGATGACTAGTTCCTTACTTGTGGAAGGGATTTAAGGAGTTAATATGAAATGAAGTAGTAAGGGTGGTAGAGATTAGAAGGGAAACATTGTGGAGGATTTATATTCCTTTACCTGCCAGTCTTTTCCAGTCCATTTCTAGTCTATTTCTAAGTATTGTACTTAGAAAATGTACTTTGAGAGATGTAGTTTGAAAGATACATGGATCAGACTAAAGTCTGGATCAGACTTGTGGTTCAGATTATATCTGTAGCTAAAGAGGTTTCAGGTGTTGATTAGTGGCTGGGTGTGGATAAAGTGACCAGATGATGGGGGTTAGACAAAGGTAATAAAACATGGGAAGGGGCTGGAGAACTAACTCTAGGTCATGGAAGACTGATCATGAGGAGTGATGAAAAGCAGAGACATGGTAGGTAAGAAATTATAAACATATATAGATATTATAAGCACAGTATCTAAGCAGTGAGTTTAGCAAAGCTGGGTCCAGAGTGGACCGCTAAAAGGTTCTTGTGGGGAAGAGCGCCTGGGGGGAATCCCAAACTTGGGAAAAAAAGGAAATTACACTCGCGGAGAATCATCCCACCAGATTTTAGCGGACTAACCATCCATCTATAAAGAACGGCATTAAACAAAAGTGTCCACCCAGGGATGGACCTGAGGCTCTTAGATCCCCTCTGTGTGATCATGTAAGCAGGAGAACCTGTTTTGGTCACCCAGAGATGTAGGATCTCTCCGGGACCCACTGGTCTGGGTTTCCCTTGTTCAGGTTTTATCTGCTGAGGGCAAGGAGAGAGGCAGTGGCTTCCAGGCTGTGAACTAGCATACATGAGGGGGAAGGAAAGTATGGTTCCCAGACTCCAGCCTTACAGGCCTACTGTGGAGCAGGAAGAAGCAGGGGATGGTGAGTGAGGCGATTCGGGGGCAGGTCCCCTCCGTTGGTTGCAGTATTCACTGTGCTGTGGCTCCTTATCATATGTGGGCATTCCCTCCCCGCCTGTGGTGACAAGTGCGGCCCCCTACCTCCGTGCCTCCCGATTTCCCATTCTCTCTGGGGACTGCTGGAGGCTCCATGTGCGCTGCGGAAGATGACGCCGATGGTTCGGGCCCTGTCGGCTCCCTGCTGAGCAACACATCCAGAGCTGACATATGCGCCGATGGAGCTGGAGTTGGATGTGGTCTTCAATTTGTGTGGACCCATCGGGTGAGATGTTTGCGGTGGTATATTTTCCACTTGTGCCGTAATGCTTAATATCCTAGTGAGAGCTCCTCTGACAAGCGTCTGCTCAGCATCGCATCCCGGACACGCCCCAACATGCATTTGGCTGTTTTGACAGTTGACCATGTGTTGATCAGGCTCCTGATTGGTTGCTATGGGCAACAAAGGATATTCACAGTATAACACAGGTTATGCATGTCTGAAACATTCAGGGACGCTTGCCGAAGACAAGGACTTCTGGAAAATGGCGCGCACTGGGACATGGATCTCAGTGAAGCAGCAGCCACACAATCAACAAAACAATTAAGACATCTCTTTGCTATTTTTCCAACAACCTGTACCATGTCAAATCCCCTGGAGATTTGGACAAAGTACTAAACTGATCTCAGTGAGGACCAGGGGCGGATTAGGAATAGCCAGGGCCCCGGGCTGTCTAGAAGATGAGGGCCCCCCCAACCCCAAGTATTATGTGACATGTCACATGATCAACTTTGGAAAGATCATGTGATAGGTCATGAAATTAGCATACAGGGACAGACCCGTAGAGGCAAAAGAAGAACAATAGCAGAAGACCTCACGCAGCCCCCGGTACAGCACAGGAGGCCACACACAGCCCCCGATATAGTGCAGGAGGCCGCACACAGCCCCCGATATAGCGCAGGAGGCCACACACAGCCCCCGATATAGTGCAGGAGGCCGCACACAGCCCCCGATATAGTGCAGGAGGCCGCACACAGCCCCCGATATAGTGCAGGAGGCCGCACACAGCCCCCAATATAGTGCAGGAGGCCGCACACAGCCCCCGATATAGCGCAGGAGACCGCACACAGCCCCCGATATAGCGCAGGAGGCTGCACACAGCCCCCGATATAGCGCAGGTGGCCGCACACAGCCCCCAGTATACCGCAGGCAGCCGCATACCAACTCCAGTATACAGCAGAAGGTCTCACACAACTCCCAATACACAACAGGAGGCCACACACAGCCCTCAGTATACAGCAGGAGGCCGCACACAGCCCTCAGTATACAGCAGGAGGCCGCACACAGCCCTCAGTATACAGCAGGAGGCCTATTTATTTTGTGACTTTTATGTGCAAAATAATTGTTTTGTTAAATCATTTTATTTTGTTGTAGCTAAGAACAGTTAGTTATTATCCCGGTCAATGCCTGGTGCTACAGCTCGATATTATCATTTACCAAATGCCAGAATATTGAGAGCGAGTGTTTTAAGGCATTTTTATTACTTTCTGCAGAGTCACAGGTTTACATACATATATGGTAATTAATATTTGGTGCCATTTCCCTTAAAGGGAACCTGTCACCCCAAATCACCTTTCTAACCTATTAATACCTGTCCCTGCAGCCTTACAATACATTCTAACACATCCCTGTCTCACCTTTTTTACTAATCTATGAGTACAATAATGTAGTTAGTAAACTTACGAAATTCTTGTCACAGGGACGTTCCTCCAAGCGATTTTGACCGGTAGACGGGTCCCCTGCGCCGCGCTACCCCTGCCTCGCCGCTGTAATACGCCCTAATGGGCGTCATTATACAATGCAGAGCGCGGGGGGGTACCGGACCGGGTCTGCTACTGGGGGATGTCACGGAGGTCCTGGTCCGGACCGTGTCCCGGCCCCTGGCAAGTAAAAGGGGAAAGATTTACAGGGGATAATAGTTTGTCGTGACGCCACCCACGGCTTGTGGTTAATAATAGGACCATGGCTGCTGCAGAACCTCCGGGGATGATGTTAAAGCAGCTGAAGTTGTAATAGTTCTCCGCGGGTAGCTTGCTGTCCCACCCACTGTTCTCTAAACCCACCACCCCTTGCCCGCCTAGAGTCCCGGGCTCCGGGTTGGGTGCTGCCCTCTAGTGGTGTGTGGGATGTCTGTGAGGGTGGGATGGCACCAGAACCATTCTTCTCTAACCTCCCAGCCGGAAGTTATGACACATCATAGTTTTTGGGATCTTTCAGCTCAATTCACAGAGTGTGGAAAACAAGGGACAGCCCCGGGGTTGAGAGGATGCGACTAACCAAGAGGTTAAAAGTCACTGGCCATATTCCTCCAGTGTACACTTTAAAAGACGGTCATGTCATGTTATGTGTTGGGAGTAACCAAAAAACCCTGTGGCTCTACACCGCCTCCATGAGGCCACCAGCAACAAGAAACCGGTAACTGACTTACATTTGACTGCATATACCTTTCGTAACTTACTACCTTTATATGCATATCTGACTGTAATATCATGTATATATTGCTACAATCTAGTGAGCCCTTCGCCTATTAAAATAAAAATTTAAATGCGATTTGCTCTTTGTAAAAACTAGTGTGGATATCTCAGGAATCTAATTGCGTAGGGGCAAAGACATGACTGACACAAGGTATAAAGGTAAAAGTCTGTATTGAGACACATGGCAAAGTACATACAGTAGGTGCAGCAAACAAAGCTGAGTTCATAAACCGTGCAAATAATAGTTAATTAAGTAATGTCAAACGGAATAGTCTCTTTGGATCAGTTCATTAATAACAATGCCAAGCGGAATAGTTTTTTAGTAACAGTTCACACAGGAAGTGGCCAATAGCAGAACAGTCTATAAGTAACAGTTCATACCCAGAAAGGCCTGGAAACAATATAGTCTTTGAAATCAAGTCTAGAACTGGATGCAGTGCAGTGTAGCAAAATCAAAGTCCTCAACAGTCCTGAGCACTGCAACTGCAACAAAATAAACTAACAGAAAATCCACAGCAGAGCTTTTTAGAGTAAACTGAGCTTACGTGAAGTGAGGCAGGCTGGCAAAAGCTGAAGCAGAAACACACAGCACAGAGCAGCCTAATGCAGGGGGTAAACTAGAAGCAGGTGTAGTAAGCTGGACATCAGACTGCAGTGTGTGTTCATAGACTAGGAGATGCACAACTGTGAACAGTAGAAATCATCACTTTCTGTGAATGTCGGCGCTTGCCAGGCATCCACAGCAAGTGAGTCATGATAGAATCCGGGGTCTTCACAGGACCACACGCTGTCATGACAACACCTTTAGGAGCCCGTGATCGCATCACAGGACCTCAAATACCAGTAGGGAACTGCGTGATCCCCGACGTGGTGCTTTGGATCATGCTGTCAGTGATTGATTGCGTGATCCAAGGGTTAACAGCAGTGATTGGATCGCTGATCTGGCTGATTTTTACAAGAGAATCATCATGACAAGCACAGGGGTCTACAGCAGACCCCTAACTATCATGGCAACCCTGCCAGCACACGTTAAATGTTCCTGTTAGAGGATGACATGGCATTTAACATGTCAACAGATCCGCTCCGCATAAAAGGCAGATGATGGCTGAATTACACAGCCATCTCCTGTTAGGAAAAATGCAGGCTCGCACGCCGAGCCCACATTGAAGTCAGGGAAGGTAATACCGTATATACTCGCGTATAAGCCGAGTTTTTCAGCCCAAAAATTGGGCTGAAAAGTACCCGCCTCGGCTTATACGCGAGTCAGTGCGGGGGCTGCTGTATACAGCGGTATAAAGCAGCCCCCGCATCCCCAGTAATGCAGGGCCATCCCCCTCATGCTCCGGTCACCTGTAAAGCAAGTTATACTTATCAGTGTCCCGCTGCCGTCCGCGCCCGCATCTGCCGACATCGCGATCCTCCATCTTCATGCATCTTCTTCCTGCTTTTGTGCGCGTCGCAGGCAATGACGTCATTACCGGCGACGCGCACAGGAAACAGGAAGAAGTCGCATGAAGACGGAGGATCGGGATGTCGGCAGATGCGGGCACGGACGGCAGCGGGCACTGATAAGTATAATTTGCTTTACAGGTGACCGGAGCATGAGGGGGGGGCCCTGCATTACTGGGGCTGCCTGTATACTACCACTGGGGCTGCTGTATATAGGGGCCCTGCATTACTGGGGCTGCAATACCACTGGGGCTGCTGTATATAGGGGCTGCAATACCACTGGGGCTGCTGTATATAGGGGCTGCTGTATACACCACTGGGGCTGCAATACCACTGGGGCTGCAATACCACTGGGGCTGCTGTATATAGGGGCCCTGCATTACTGGGGCTGCAATACCACTGGGGCTGCTGTATATAGGGGCTGCAATACCACTGGGGCTGCTGTATATAGGGGCCCTGCATTACTGGGGCTGCAATACCACTGGGGCTGCTGTATATAGGGGCTGCAATACCACTGGGGCTGCAATACCACTGGGGCTGCTATATATAGGGGCTGCAATACCACTGGGGCTGCAATACCACTGGGGCTGCTGTATACACCACTGGGGCTGCAATACCACTGGGGCTGCTGTATATAGGGGCTGCAATACCACTGGGACTGCTGTATATACCACTGGGGCCTGCTGTATATCATACTGCTGGGGCCTGTATACCACTGCTGGGGGCTGTATACCTGTGCTGGGGTCCACCCTCGGCTTATACGCGAGTCAATAGATTTTCCCAGGTTTTGGGGGCAAAAGTAGGGGGGTCGGCTTATACACGGGTCGGCTTATACACGAGTATATACGGTAATTATATGTAGCTCATCAGGGAAATTACATAATAAATTCTCGCTCCACCTTCTCTTACTCTTTGGCAGATTATTGTTGTATATTGCTTTATATACATTATATGATTGATTAGATGTTATTGATGCTTTGCTTTGATACTTTCTTTTTCCAGGTGAAGACAGTAAGAGAAATTCCCAAGAAAATCTCCTTTTATCTCATCACATTAAAGTGGAAGATAATGAATCTTTAATTGAAGAAAAGAGAAACGAACCTAAAGTGGATGAAACTTCTGCGAGTTCTAAATGTGGGAAACGTTTAAAAAAAACGTCTAATCTTCCCTCCAACGAATGCAGTAACAACGATGTAAAGTCATTCCCGAATTCGGAATGTCAGAGTTTTTTTTCCCATCCATCACTTCTTGCTGAGCATCAGAAAGTTCACACAGGGGAGAAGCCGTATTCATGTTCAGAATGTGGGAAACGTTTTACTAAGAAGTTAAAATTAGATGATCACATGAGATCGCACACAGGGGAGAAGCCGTATTCATGCTCAGAATGTGGGAAACATTTTTCCTATCAATCAGTTCTCACAGCGCATCAGAAAGTTCACACAGGAGAGGAGCCATTTTCATGCTCAGAATGTGGGAAACGTTTTGCTCGGATATCAAAATTAGATGTTCATGTGAGAACGCACACAGGGGAAAAGCTATATTCATGCTCAGAATGTGGGAAACATTTTACTAACAAATCAAAATTAGATAATCACGTGAGAAGTCACACAGGAGAGAAGCCATATTCATGCTCAGAATGTGGGAAACGTTTTACCTGTCAAACAACTCTCGCAGTTCATCAGAGATCTCACACAGGACAGAAGCCATATTCATGCACAGAATGTGGGAAACGTTTTTCCTGTCAATCATATCTCACAGTGCATCAGAGAGTTCACACAGGAGAGAAGCCATATTCATGCTCAGAATGTGGGAAACATTTTTCCTATCTATCAGGTCTCATAACACATCAGAGAGTTCATACAGGAGAGAAGCCGTATTCATGCTCAGTATGTGGGAAACATTTTTCCTATCAGTCAGCTCTTGCGGTCCATCAGAGAGTTCACACAGGAGAAAGGCCGTTTTCATGCTCAGAATGTGGGAAACATTTTTCCTGTCAATCAGCTCTCACAGTGCATCAGAGAGTTCACACAGGAGAGAGGCCATTTTTTTGTCTAATATGTGAGAAAAGTTTTGCTCAGAAATCAAAATTAGATGTTCATGTGACAACGCACACAGGGGAGAAGCTATATTCATGCTCAGAATGTAGGAAAGGTTTTTCCTATCAGTCATCTCTCACAGCGCATCAGAGAGTTCACACAGGACAAAGGCTATATTCATGCTCAGAATGTGGGAAATGTTTTTCCCATCAATCAGGTCTCACGATTCATCAGAGTGTTCACACAGGGCAGAAGCCATTTTCATGCTCAGAATGTGGGAAACATTTTATTTATCGATCATCTCTCACAGCGCATCAGAGAGTTCACACAGGAGAGAAGCCGTATTCATGTTCAGGATGTGGGAAACGTTTTAATTATAGAGCAAGTTTAGATAAACACATGAGAGCGTACACAGGAGAGAAGCCGTTTTCATGCTCGCAATGTGGGAAAAGTTTTATTTGCAAATTAAAATTAGATGATCATATGAGAACGCACACAGGGGAGAAGTCGTTTGTTTGCTCAGAATGTGGGAAACATTTTGCCCGTAAATCCCGTTTGACTAATCATGCAAGACTTCACACGGGAGAGAAACCGTTTTCATGTTCACAATGTGGGAAATGTTTTACCATGAGAAGTTCTCTTACTCAACATCAAAAGAGATCACACAGGGACTGAAGCCGTATTCCCGTCTTGACACTTGTATCCAAGGGCACTTCCGGCCGGAGCGCTGCATACCATGCAGTATTCTAGTAATCACAGTGTATCCAAGGGAACTTCCGGTCGGAGCGGCTGCATACCTTGCAGTATTCTAGTAATCACAGTGTATCCAAGGGCACTTCCGGTCGGAGCGGCTGCATACCTTGCAGTATTCTAGTAATCACAGTGTATCCAAGGGCACTTCCGGCCGGAGCGGCTGCATACCTTGCAGTATTCTAGTAATCACAGTATATTCAAGGGCACTTCCGGCCGGAGCGGCTGCATACCTTGCAGTATTCTAGTAATCACAGTGTATCCAAGGGAACTTCCGGTCGGAGCGGCTGCATACCTTGCAGTATTCTAGTAATCACAGTGTATCCAAGGGCACTTCCGGTCGGAGCGGCTGCATACCTTGCAGTATTCTAGTAATCACAGTATATTCAAGGGCACTTCCGGCCGGAGCGGCTGCATACCTTGCAGTATTCTAGTAATCACAGTGTATCCAAGGGCACTTCCGGCCGGAGCGCTGCATACCATGCAGTATTCTAGTAATCACAGTATATTATATAGCGTCATTACACACAGAGGGATCTATTTCATGTGTTTACTTCTGTTAATGATTAATGAAAACCCAAAGGTCATTATCTCAGAGAATTATTATACAAAACCAACTGAGAAAATTATTTTTAACTCATAAATGTCGGCCTAATGAAAAGTCTGTACAGTAAATGCCCTCAATACTTGGTCAGTTCCTTTTGCATAAATTACTGCGTCGTTGGCCTGGAGGCGATCAGCCTGTGGCATCAATGCGGCGTGGCTTGGTGGCTATGAGCTTTTGGCACTGCTGAGGTATTATGGAAGCCCAGGTTGCTTTGATGGCAGCCTTCAGCTCATCTACATTGTTGGCTCTGGTGTCTCTCATAGATTCTCTATGGAGTTTGGGTCAGCCAAGTCTGCTGGCCAATAACAAACAGTTATACTGTGCTTAGTAAACCAGGTGTTGGCACTTTTGGCAGTGTGGACAGGGGCCAAGTCCTGCTGGAAAAATGAAATCTCCATCTCCAAAAAGCTTGTGGGCAGAGGGAAGCATGAGGTGCTGTAAAATGTCCTGGTAGATGGCAGCGCTGACTTTGGTGTTGATAAAACACAGTGAACCTACACCAGCAGATGACATGGCTCCCCAAACCATTACTGATTGTGGAAATGTCACACTAGAACTCAAGCAGCTTGGATTGTGGCCTCTCCACTCTTCCTCCAGACTCTGGGATTGTGGCCTCTCCACTCTTCCTCCAGACTCTTGGATTGTGGCCTCTCCACTCTTCCTCCAGACTCTTGGATTGTGGCCTCTGCACTCTTCCTCCAGACTCTTGGATTGTGGCCTCTCCACTCTTCCTCCAGACTCTTGGATTGTGGCCTCTCCACTCTTCCTCCAGACTCTTGGATTGTGGCCTCTCCACTCTTCCTCCAGACTCTTGGATTGTGGACTCTCCACTCTTCCTCCAGACTCTTGGATTGTGGCCTCTCCACTCTTCCTCCAGACTCTTGGATTGTGGCCTCTCCACTCTTCCTCCAGACTCTTGGATTGTGGACTCTCCACTCTTCCTCCTGACTCTTGGATTGTGGCCTCTCCACTCTTCCTCCAGACTCTTGGATTGTGGACTCTCCACTCTTCCTCCAGACTCTTGGATTGTGGCCTCTCCGCTCTTCCTCCAGACTCTGGGATTGTGGCCTCTCCACTCTTCCTCCAGACTCTTGGATTGTGGACTCTCCACTCTTCCTCCAGACTCTTGGATTGTGGCCTCTCCGCTCTTCCCCCAGACTCTGGGATTGTGGCCTCTGCACTCTTCCTCCAGACTCTGGGATTGTGGCCTCTCCGCTCTTCCTCCAGACTCTTGGATTGTGGCCTCTCCACTCTTCCTCCAGACTCTGGGATTGTGGCCTCTCCACTCTTCCTCCAGACTCTTGGATTGTGGCCTCTCCACTCTTCCTCCAGACTCTTGGATTGTGGCCTCTCCGCTCTTCCCCCAGACTCTGGGATTGTGGCCTCTGCACTCTTCCTCCAGACTCTGGGATTGTGGCCTCTCCAGTCTTCCTCCAGACTCTTGGATTGTGGCCTCTCCACTCTTCCTCCAGACTCTGGGATTGTGGCCTCTCCGCTCTTCCTCCAGACTCTGGGATTGTGGCCTCTCCACTCTCCCTCCAGACTCTTGGATTGCGGCCTCTCCCCTCTTCCTCCAGACTCTTGGATGGTAGCCTCTCCACTCTTCCTCCAGACTCTTGGATTGTGGCCTCTCCACTCTTCCTCCAGACTCTGGGATTGTGGCCTCTCCGCTCTTCCTACAGACTCTGGGATTGTGGCCTCTCCACTCTTCCTCCAGACTCTTGGATTGCGGCCTCTCCCCTCTTCCTCCAGACTCTTGGATTGTGGCCTCTCCACTCTTCCTCCAGACTCTTGGATTGTGGCCTCTCCACTCTTCCTCCAGACTCTTGGATTGTGGCCTCTCCACTCTTCCTCCAGTCTCTTGGATTGTGGCTTTTCCACTCTTCCTCCAGACTCTTGGATTGTGGCCTCTCCATTCTTCCTCCAGACTCTTGGATTGTGGCCTCTCCACTCTTCGGTCAGACTCTTGAATGGTGGCCTCTCCACTCTTCCTCCAAGACTCTTGGATTGTGGCCTCTCCACTCTTCCTCCAGACTCTGGGATTGTGGCCTCTCCGCTCTTCCTCCAGACTCTGGGATTGTGGCACCTCCACTCTTCCTCCAGACTCTTGGATTGTGGCCTCTCCACTCTTCCTCCAGACTCTTGGATTGTGGCCTCTCCTCTCTTCCTCCAGACTCTTGGATTGTGGCCTCTCCTCTCTTCCTCCAGACTCTTGGATTGTGGCACCTCCACTCTTCCTCCAGACTCTTGGATTGTGGCCTCTCCACTCTTCCTCCAGACTCTTGGATTGTGGCCTCTCCACTCTTCCTCCAGACTCTTGGATTGTGGCCTCTCCACTCTTCCTCCAGACTCTTGGATTGTGGCCTCTCCACTCTTCCTCCAGACTCTTGGATTGTGGCCTCTCCACTCTTCCTCCAGACTCTTGGATTGTGGCCTCTCCACTCTTCCTCCAGACTCTTGGATTGTGGCCTCTCCGCTCTTCCTCCAGACTCTTGGATTGTGGTCTCTCACTCTTCCTCCAGACTCTTGGATTGTGGCCTCTCCACTCTTCCTCCAGACTCTTGGATTGTGGCTTCTCCACTCTTCCTCCAGACTCTTGGATTGTGGCCTCTCCACTCTTCCTCCAGACTCTTGGATTGTGGCCTCTCCACTCTTCCTCCAGACTCTTGGATTGTGGCCTCTCCACTCTTCCTCTATACTCTTGGGTAGTAACCTCTCCACTCTTCCTCCAAGGACTCTTAGGATTGTGGCCTCTTCGCTCTTCCTCTAGACTCTTGGATTGTTGGACTGTGGCCTCTCCACTCTTCCTCAAGACTCTTGGATTGTAGCCACTCCACTCTTCCTCCTGACTCTTGGATTGTGGTCTCTCCACTCTTCCTCCTGACTCTTGGATTGTGGCCTCTCCACTCTTCCTCTATACTCTTGGATTGTGGCCTCTCCACTTTTCTCCAGACTCTTGGATTGTGGCCTCTCCACTCTTCCTCCAGACTCTGGGATTTGTGGCCTCTCCACTCTTCCTCCAGACTCTTGGATTGTGGCCTCTCCACTCTTTCTCCAGACTCTTGGATGGTGGCCTCTCCACTCTTCCTCTATACTCTTGGGTAGTAACCTCTCCACTCTTCCTCCAAGACTCTTAGGATTGTGGCCTCTTCGCTCTTCCTCTAGACTCTTGGATTGTTGCACTGTGGCCTCTCCACTCTTCCTCAAGACTCTTGGATTGTAGCCACTCCACTCTTCCTCCTGACTCTTGGATTGTGGTCTCTCCACTCTTCCTCTATACTCTTGGATTGTGGCCTCTCCACTTTTCCTCCAGACTCTTAGGATTGTGGCCTCTTCGCTCTTCCTCTAGACTCTTGGATTGTTGGATTGTGGCCTCTCCAGTCTTCCTCCAGACTCTTGGATTGTGGCCTCTGCACTCTTCCTCCAGACTCTGGGATTGTGGCCTCTCTGCTCTTCGTCCAGACTCTTGGATTGTGGCCTCTCCACTCTTCCACCAGACTCTTGGATTGTGGCCTCTCCACTCTTCCTCCAGACTCTTGGATTGTGGCCTCTCCACTCTTCCTCCAGACTCTTGAATTGTGGCCTCTCCATCCTTCCTCCAGACTCTTGGATTGTGGCCTCTCCACTCTTCCTCCAGACTCTTGGATTGTGGCCTCTCCACTCTTCCTCCAGACTCTGGGATTGTGGCCTCTCCACTCTTCCTCCAGGCTCTTGGATTGTGGCCTCTCCACTCTTCCTCCAGACTCTTGAATTGTGGCCTCTCCACTCTTCCTCCAGACTCTTGGATTGTGGCCTCTCCACTCTTCCTCCGGACTCTTGGATTGTGGCCTCTCCACTCTTCCTCCAGACTCTTGGATTGTGGCCTCTCCACTCTTCCTCCGGACTCTTGGATTGTGGCCTCTCCACTCTTCCTCCAGACTCTTGGATTGTGGCCTGTCCATCCTTCCTCCAGACTCTTGGATTGTGGCCTCTCCACTCTTCCTCCAGACTCTTGGATTGTGGCCTCTCCACTCTTCCTCCAGGCTCTTGGATTGTGGCCTCTCCAGTCTTCCTCCAGACTCTTGGATTGTGGCCTCTGCACTCTTCCTCCAGACTCTGGGATTGTGGCCTCTCCGCTCTTCGTCCAGACTCTTGGATTGTGGCCTCTCCACTCTTCCTCCAGACTCTTGGATTGTGGCCTCTCCGCTCTTCGTCCAGACTCTTGGATTGTGGCCTCTCCACTCTTCCTCCAGACTCTTGGATTGTGGCCTCTCCACTCTTCCTCCAGACTCTGGGATTGTGGCCTCTCCACTCTTCCTCCGGACTCTTGGATTGTGGCCTCTCCACTCTTCCTCCAGACTCTTGGATTGTGGCCTGTCCACTCTTCGTTCAGTCTCTTGGATTGTGGCCTCTCCTCTCTTCCTCCAGACTCTGGGATTGTGGCCTCTCCTCTCTTCCTCCAGACTCTGGGATTGTGGCCTCTCCACTCTTCCTCCGGACTCTTGGATTGTGGCCTCTCCACTCTTCCTCCAGACTCTTGGATTGTGGCCTCTCCACTCTTCCTCCAGACTCTTGGATTGTGGCCTCTCCCCTCTTCCTCCAGACTCTGGGATTGTGACCTCTCCACTCTTCCTCCAGACTCTTGGATTGTGGCCTCTCCGCTCTTCCTCCAGGCTCTTGGATTGTGGCCTCTCCACTCTTCCTCCAGACTCTTGGATTGTGGCCTCTCCACTCTTCCTCTAGACTCTTGGATTGTGGCCTCTCTCTCTTCCTCCAGACTCTTGGATTGTGGCCTCTCCACTCTTCCTCCGGACTCTTGGATTGTGGCCTCTCCACTCTTCCTCCAGACTCTTGGATTGTGGCCTCTCCACTCTTCCTCCAGACTCTTGGATTGTGGCCTCTCCACTCTTCCTCCAGACTCTTGAATTGTGGCCTCTCCACTCTTCCTCCAGACTCTTGAATTGTGGCCTCTCCATCCTTCCTCCAGACTGTGCGACCTTTATTTCCAATGACCTTTTGTAGCTTACCTTCCTTGTGGAGTGTGTCAATGACTGCCTTCTGGACATCTGTCAAGTCAGAAGTCTTCCCCATGATTGTGTAGCCAACTGAATCCGAACAAGGGACAATTTTAAACACTTAGTAAGCCTCTGCAGGTGTTTTGTATTAATTATTCAAATTTTCTGACATAATGACTTTTGTGTTTTCATTTGCTGTAAGCCATAATTATCAATATTAACAGAAAAAAAATTGAATTACTGAAATTATCTTTTTGATGATATTCTAATTCATTGACCTGCACCTGTAGCTCCTCCTTCCTTTCTCACCACGATGGTCCTTCTACAGACGCCATGATGACATCATGCTGCACAGAACCTATCGTATATAAGAACCTTTGTAACCACTGATCTCTGCAATTGTTACTATTTTTTGTAATGACTTTTTACCTTTTAATTAAATCGATTTTTGCTTTACGAACACCATTGTTGCTCTATGGCCTCACTGCGCGGAAGTTAGAAGAATAACTACTATTTTTCTAACAATGGTTGGTTAATGACTAATGAATTGGGTACAAATCACCGAAAAGAGGACATAAATTCAGAAAAACTCACCGAAAATGAGAAGAAGATGAGTCTGTTGAAGAACGCAAAGATCATCAAATATGGCGCCTTAGCCATAGCCAGCCAATGGGAACGCAGGAGCGGCCACCAATCGTGCCAGACGGGGCGCGCCAAACAGAACGCTGAGGCACGCCGGTGGAATTGCTTCCAGATGGTCTGAGCTCGCTTTCTACATCGCTATCGCCCTGTCACACGCCACGATGCGCAGAAATCGTGTATATTACTCTGCAGGTCTTGTGCTGGGTACATAAAAATTGTGGACACCAACGGATCCATGACAAAACGGAGACACACACAGCCACTTTAGGACCAATCCGTGAGATGCGCCCCCAGGCTATTGGGTACTCAGGAACCGGGCCGCTGCTGTCTCTCTGGGGTATTCCGATAGTCGTAATATGGTCCCGTGGCCTGGGATCAGTCCACAAGGGGGGAATTTACAGGGGATTTGTCGTGACGCCACCTGGGGTATGTCGTTAGTAGAACCACCGCTGCCGTATTCCTGCTGGGGACGGTGACTTGGGGCAGCATGGATAGAAAGCCCTCCTCGGGTAGGGCTGAGGGTCCCCAGTGCAGGAGGGATGGTGTTGGATGGGCCTTAGGAGGGATTGTGGTTTGCACAGTCACTTACTTCAAAGCTGCAGCTCCTCCAGCCAGTGTGCAGGGCTGACAAGCTGTGGCTCCTCAGGTGGGACTTTTCTGCGACGCTGCAAGTAAACATTCTCAGGCAAGTGTGAGCTTACTGGGCACTTTACTTTAGGTCTTTCCAGGACAACAGTTCACAGTTTACAGTTACAATTCTTTCAGCTCTATTTACACTTCAGCACTGCTCCGGGTAACTCAAACTGTGCACCTCAGTTAGCATTTCTGTGTTGCTCCCTCAAAGTCCTTCCAGGCCCTTCTCTCAGTATTAACGTAGTACTTCACCCATGCGTTCGGTCTGGTCGTCGCGGACTCACGGGTGAATATATTTCTTTTACAGTCAGGGTCACCAGTCCTAGTATGACAACTGTGTTCCTACTCTGTGGTAGAAAGTTAGACTGCAGTACATAAAGTTTCTGCCCCACACCAGTGTGTCTTATGATTAGGGTATAGAATCCACGGTCACCTCTTCAGAACCGGTTCTCTGGTGTCGACCTAGCCCTCCAGTGTCCCAGGTTCAGATATTTGGGTACACCAGGCTCCTTCTTTCAGTCACTGTGCTATCAGGCTGCCGGGCCCTTGTCCTCCCATCGTCCTTAGCTGTGGGGTCTCTTTCAGTCTTTCCCCTTCCCGTCGCTTCCAGGCTATGAAGTAGGCTTTCACTCCTAGGGTCTGTGCCTTTCAGGATTCTGCGTCTCCACGGAGCCCGAAACTGTCTGGGAAGTCTCTCTATTCTGTTCTGCTCTCACTCTGCTGCAGCTTTGCAGTTCCCTTCTCACTGTCTGCTCTACGCCTGTGTGTTCCTGGGTTTTGTTTAAGTCTCTCCACCCACTTTGTCATTGTCCTCCTATGTTCCACCCACTGTGCTACACCCGCCACCCGTTGCCCAACCTAGAGTCCTAGACGTAGGGTCGGTGTTTGTGCAGTGTGGGTGTGTTTTCAACCACCTTGCTTACCTGGTTGCACTTCCCTCATGTGGCATCCTGGTCGCAGGGGCGCCATACACGTGCCCATAGAATAACATGGGAGGCCATAACGGATCTGTGGCATCAGTTACAAAACGGATGGACATGGATTTGAAAATATGCCAGTGTGAAAGAGATAACTGCGACCCCCATCTACAACACAGACGAGCTGTAATGACTTTATCTGCCGTATGTGATAATAAATCCTCTATGGGAAGAGGAAGAAACCATGACGTGTTCTCGTATCACCTCACAGGATCTCCGGAAAGCTGGGTGCCGCCATGTAACCGGCCGCTCTGATGATACCTGTGTATATACAGTACTGGGATAATGGTATATTGTATGATTAGTCAGTACGATGGCTTCTACCACAAATCCTCCATCTACTGTGTCCCTGAGCTCAGGAGGAGCAGCCGCCATGTGTAATACTGGGAGTGCTGGTAACTAGGAGACTCCACCAACAAGATGGCCGCCCTCACTGGTAACTAGGAGACTCCACCAACAAGATGGCCGCCATCACTGGTAACTAGGAGACTCCACCAACAAGATGGCCGCCCTCACTGGTAACTAGGAGATTCCAGCACCAAGATGGCCGCCCTCACTGGTAACTAGGAGACTCCACCAACAAGATGGCCGCCCTCACTGGTAACTAGGAGACTCCACCAACAAGATGGCCACCCCCACTGGTAACTAGGAGACTCAACCAACAAGATGGCCGCCCTCACTGGTAACTAGGAGATTCCAGCACCAAGATGGCCGCCCTCACTGGTAACTAGGAGACTCCACCAACAAGATGGCCGCCCTCACTGGTAACTAGGAGACTCCACCAACAAGATGGCTGCGGTCACTGGTAAATAGGAGACTCCACCAACAAGATGGCTGCCCCCACTGGTAACTAGGAGACTCCACCAACAAGATGGCCGCCACCACTAATAACTAGGAGACTCCACCAACAAGATGGCCGCCCCCACTGTTAAATAGGAGACTCCACCAACAAGATGGCCCCCCCACTGGTAACTAGGAGACTCCACCAACAAGATGGCCACCCTCACTGGTAACTAGGAGACTCCACCAACAAGATGGCCGCAACCACTGGTAACTAGGAGACTCCACCAA
The DNA here is from genome assembly GCA_033576535.1 of Allobates femoralis. Lineage (NCBI taxonomy): Eukaryota > Metazoa > Chordata > Amphibia > Anura > Aromobatidae > Allobates > Allobates femoralis. Next base: position 745,492,329 of record JARQOC010000002.1, on the reverse strand, counting down.
CAAGATGGCCGCTACCACTGGTAACTAGGAGACTCCACCAACAAGATGGCCGCCCCCAATGGTAACTAGGAGACTCCACCAACAAGATGGCCACTCCCACTGGTAACTAGGAGACTCCACCAACAAGATGGCCGCCCCCACTGGTAACTAGGAGTCTCCACCAACAAGATGGACGTCCCCACTGGTAACTAGGAGACTCCACCAACAAGATGGCCGCCCCCACTGGTAACTAGGAGACTCCACCAACAAGATGGCCGCCACCACTGGTAACTAGGAGACTCCACCAACAAGATGGCCGCCCCCACTCGTAACTAGGAGACTCCACCAACAAGATGGCCGCCCTCACTGGTAACTAGGAGACTCCACCAACAAGATGGCCGCTCCCACTGGTAACTAGGAGACTCCACCAACAAGATGGCTGCCCCCACTGGTAACTAGGAGTCTCCACCACCAAGATGGCCATCCCCATTGGTAACTAGGAGACGCCATCAACAAGATGGCCGCCCCCACTGGTAACTAGGAGACTCCACCAACAAGATGGACGTTCCCACGGGTAACTAGGAGACGCCATCAACAAGATGGCCGCCCCCACTGGTAACTAGGAGACTCCACCAACAAGATGGCCGCCATCACTGGTAGCTAGGAGACTCCACCAACAAGATGGCCGCCCCCACTGGTAACTAGGAGACTCCACCAACAAGATGGCCGCTCCCACTGGTAGCTAGGAGACTCCACCAACAAGATGGCCGCCCCCACTGGTAACTAGGAGACTCCACCAACAAGATGGCCGCCCCCACTGGTAACTAGGAGACGCCATCAACAAGATGGACGCCCCCACTGGTAACTAGGAGACACCATCAACAAGATGGACGCCCCCACTGGTAACTAGGAGACGCCATCCAGAAGATGGCCGCCCCCACTGGTAACTAGGAGACGCCATCAACAAGATGGCCGCCGCCACTGGTAACTAGGAGACTCCACCAACAAGATGGCCACCATCACTAGTAACTAGGAGACTCCACCAACAAGATGGCCGCCCCCACTGGTAACTAGGAGACTCCACCAACAAAATGGCCGCCGCCACCACTGGTAACTAGGAGACTCCACCAACAAGATGGCCGCCCCCACTGGTAACTAGGAGACGCCATCAACAAGATGGCCGCACCCACTGGTAACTAGGAGACTCCACCAACAAGATGGCCGCCCTCACTGGTGACTAGGAGACTCCACCAACAAGATGGCCGCACTCACTGGTAACTAGGAGACTCCACCAAGAAGATGGCCGCCGCCACTGGTAACTAGGAGACTCCACCAACAAGATGGCCGCCCCCACTGGTAACTAGGAGACGCCATCAACAAGATGGCCGCCCCCACTGGTAACTAGGAGACGCCATCAACAAGATGGCCGCCCCCACTGGTAACTATGAGACGCCATCAACAAGATGGCCGCCCCCACTGGTAACTAGGAGACGCCATCAACAAGATGGCCGCACCCACTGGTAACTAGGAGACTCCACCAACAAGATGGCCGCCCTCACTGGTGACTAGGAGACTCCACCAACAAGATGGCCGCACTCACTGGTAACTAGGAGACTCCACCAAGAAGATGGCCGCCCCCACTGGTAACTAGGAGACTCCACCAACAAGATGTATTCAGAATCACTGCACACGTACAAAGGAATATTTGCTTATAGGTGAGAGTTTATTTATAGTGTAGTATGACCTCATATGACATTTCGGCCTAATTACAGGCCTTGATCACATAGTCGCAAGTTCTGTATTGAATGCGTTGAAAATGTACTTGGATGCGATTCCATGTTTGCTTCTTGCAGGTTGATTCTGTGGAATCAGACCTTGAGGGTGTTGCCCTGTTTTTTTGTAGTGAAGGGATCCCAATTGGATGTTCACTAGGTAGCAGTTGCTGTAGGAACAGCCTGGTGGACAGAACTAGCGACTATGTGATCAAGGCCTGTAATTAGGCCGAAATGTCATATGAGGTCGTACTACTGACTCACCGTTGCCGGGTTCTCACGTCTCAGGCGATGCTTTACTTGTCACGGTTCCGCACCTGAGGCTGTGGGGCCCGGTGGTCAAATGGAAGGGCTGGGGAATTGGGATGAAGTCTTATTTGTCTCGTGACGCCACCTGTGGGTGTCTGGTGAATGCATCGGCGCTGCTTGGGCCTCCGGGGGATGTGCGGCAGCTAGATGGGATGCTCCCCACAGGATGAGCAGTAGTCCCCGGGGCCAGGAGCTGCACTGGATGGAATGTGGCAGCTCAGTTGATTTGATGAAGGCAAGGGTTAATAACACTGACACGGTGCTCCTCTGTAACAGGTCTTTACTGAAGTGATACACGGTAACACAGTTCTTTAAGGTAACGGACCGGGTGATCCCAGTGATGAACAGTCTCTGTCCAGAGCTCCACAGAGTTCCCTGTTGCCGTCGCTGCCTTGTTGTACCAGGTAAGATACTGGGGCTTCTTTAGTGGATTTTCCTGTTCCAGGTTATTCAGCCGGCTACAAAGGGTCCTAAACTCCCTGGGTGGGTACCCCCCTGGTAAGGCTGCGGAATTCGGGGCTGTAGTGAGGAGCTCCTATAAAGCTACTCCGTCACTCCGGTTTTGCAGAACAGCGGTGGACGACTGACTGCCTTGGAACCGGTGTCCGGTAGGACTGGGTATGGGTGTTGCTTCTGCTATTTGCCCGCTTTCTTGTCTGGGTCACCGCCTGTTGCTGCCCTCCCAGTTAGACTTGTCTGGACCTCCGTCCTTGAGCCTGTCTCTCCCACGTCCCTTCACTGTCTAACTTGTTGTTCTCCTCTTCCTCCCACCAGGACCAGATTGGTCCTCTACCATCTGAGTGGTGCATGTGGTACATGGAGCTCTGGATTTAACTATTTCATCACTGATATTACATCTTCAGTCAGGGATGCAATACCTTCCCGTGACGCACTCGTTGCGGGGCGCCACACCACACTATAAATAAACTCTCACCTGTAAGCAAATGTACGTGTGCAGTGATTCTGAATACATTGGACTATGGACCCTTTGGTTCCTTTCACCTGCACCGTGATCCCCTAACCAAACTGAGTGCTAGGCCATTCTGTCTTCAACTGATGTCCACCAACAAGATGGCCGCCCCCACTGCAGGGACAGGATCTCTGAACACTAAACCTCACCCCTTCCATGGGAGATATAGATTACAGAGGACAGGAAATGCTGCAGAACTGAGGAGACAAATCTGATCACACAGATACAGGGAGATCTTGTGTTTCCTTCACTGCACGAGAAGCTGCAAGAGTCTGTGAGTATAAATATATACACATCCCTCCCCTCTGTACAAATCTGTCACTGTTAGTTTGTGCACTTGTCTGCATGTATCCCTTCTCATGTACAGACCATGGGATTAATGGTGCTCTATAAATAAATAATAATAATAATAATACATGTGTAACGTGTGTGTGTGATGTCTCTATATACATGTGTGTAATCTCTTTACATACAGTATATATCTTCTAATATATAAAGCTGAGTGTATGTGTATATATGTGTGTATATATAGGTGTGTATACTGTATATGTCCACTGTAGGATTCCGCACCGTCACATTTACATTCGCGCTATTTTGCAGTCACCTCATGTGACTCAGGGAACGTCATAGCCCAGGGGTGGGCAGCACCAGGCCTCGAGGGTCGCACACAGTCCAGGTTTTCTGGATATCCTTAGCATTTGACAGTTGGAATCATCACCTGTGCAGGAGATTGAATTAGCAGCTGTCAAATGCTAAAGGATATCCAGAAAACCTGCACTGTGTGCGGCCCTCGAGGCCTGGCGCTGCCCCCCCTGTCATAGACGATGTTTTCATTTTCCAAAAAAAATAAAGCCTATACTGTGTGCATGTGTGAGGTGATAGATCCTGCATTGGCTGTTTTGACAGTTGGCCCGGATATCTATCAGGTGACCTATACTAACCAATCACAGCTCAGCTTCTGATTGGTTGCTATAGGCAGCAAAGGACATTCATAGTATAACACAGCTTATACATGTCTGTGAAGCACACAGCCCCCAGTATACAGCAGGAGGCCGCGCACACACAGCCCCCAGCATAGAGCAAGAGGCCACACAACACTCAGTATACAGCAGGAGGCCACACACAGCCCTCAGTATACCACAGGAGGCCACACACAGCCACCAGTATACAGCAGGAGGCTGCACACAGCCCCCAGTATACAGCAGGAGGCCGCACACAGCCCCCAGTATACAGTAGGAGGCCGAACACAGCCCCCAGTATACAGCAAGAGTCTGCACACAGCCCTCAGTATACAGCAGGAGGCCACGCATAGGTACCAGTATAACAGCCTCAGTATACAGCAGGAGGCCTCCCACCAATCCCAGTTTACAGCAGGAGGCCGCACACAGCCCCCAGTTTACAGCAGGAGGCCACACACAGCCCCCAGTGTACAGCAAGAGTCTGCACACAGCCCCCAGTATACAGCAGGAGGCCTCCCACCAATCCCAGTTTACAGCAGGAGGCCGCACACAGCCCCCAGTTTACAGCAGGAGGCCACACACAGCCCCCAGTGTAAAGCAGGAGACCGCACACAGTCCTCAGTATACAGTAGGAGTTTGTACACAGCCGCCAATATACAGCAGAAGGCCACGCGCAGCCCCCAGTATACAGGGGGGGACCACATATAGCCCATGTATATATACAGTGGGAGGCCACATATAACCCCCAGTAATACAACAGGAGCCTTAACATAGCCTCTGTATTATACCAGGAGCTCATACGTAGCCCCCTGTATTACAGCCTGTTCCCCATGTAACCCCTGTATTTCACCAGAAGCCCACACATAGCCCTCTGTATTACAGCCTGTGCCCACACATAACCCCTGTAGTACAGTTGAAGCCTCACATTGCCCCTATATTAGAGGCTGTTCCCCATATAGCCCCTGTATTTCACCAGGAGCCCACACATAGTCCTTGTATTACACTTGCAGCCTGTTTATCTCAGCAGAGAAAAGCAAGACTTTGTTAACCCATTCTATTTTGTTTTAGCTAAAAACAGATAGTTACCATCCCGGGCAATGCCGGGGACTACAGCTAGAATATGTATGTGTATGTGTGTAATTATACGATTGTAATGTGTTCGTGTATGCAATCTATGTATACAAATATGTGGGAAATATATAATAAATGTATGTGTGTGTAACATGTGTGTGTGTGTATATATATATATATATATATATACTAGCTGGGTGCCCGATGCACCTGCATCGGGATTCTAGAAGGGCGAGTGTCTGACTCGCAATGGCCGCGGCGCGGCCAATGCTTCGGGCGTATCCACATGACCACGCTGACTCGCATTGCGAGTCGACTCAGAAGGGGCAAAAAACCCATTCGCAATTATATAATAGATATGTGTGTGCGATTATGTGTCTTATTATGTGATTATCTGTCTGTATACCTGATATCTGACAATTCAGCACATTTGGATTTGGTGACGAGCTTCTCACGTCTTCTACACTGAGAGATATAGATATATACAGGTGAGCCATATACAGGGTGCGCCATATACAGGGTGAGCCATATAGAGGGTGCGCCATATACAGGGGGCCATTTATATGGATGCACCTAAATAAAATGGGAACAGTTGGTGATATCAACTTCCTGTTTGTGGCACATTAGTATATGGGAGGAGGAATACTAATGTGCCACAATCAGGAAGTTCATATCTATATAAATAGCGCACCCTGTGTATGGCGCACCCTGTATATGGCGCACCCTGTGTATGGCGCACCCTGTATATGGCTCACCCTGTATATGGTGCACCCTGTATATGGCGCACCCTGTATATGGCTCACCCTGTATATGGCTCACCCTGTATATGGCGCACCCTGTATATGGCTCACCCTGTATATGCGCACCCTGTAAATGGCTCACCCTGTATATGGCGCACCCTGTATATGGCTCACCCTGTATATGGCGCACCCTGTATATGGCTCCCTGTATATGGCGCACCCTGTATATGGCTCACCCTGTATATGGCGCACCCTGTATATGGCGCACCCTGTATATGGCTCACCCTGTATATGGCGCACCCTGTATATGGCTCACCCTGTATATGGCGCACCCTGTATATAGCTCACAATGTATATGGCGCACCCTGTATATGGTGCACCCTGTAAATGGCTCACCCTGATTATGGCGCACCCTGTATATGGCTCACCCTGTATATGGCGCACCCTGTATATGGCTCACCCTGTATATGGCGCACCCTGTATATGGCTCACCCTGTATATGGGGCACCCTGTAGAATAATGTGTGTATACATATAACTGTTCCTCTACAGCCCCGCAGTGTCACTGTGCTGCACATAACAATGAGAGGGCAGGTTTCCTCAATAAGGTCTGAGGTCTCCCACTCTTTCCAGTATGACAGACCCTCCGCTCACCTTTCCCCCCCCCTTCCTTCCCCTGTCCCCCCTACTTTGTCCGCCGTCCGGTCCTCACAGTTGTCTCTTTCTTCCATCATGAGTGGAATCTCCCGGACGGGTCACTCTTGGCCTCGGAGGTCACTGAACGTCACACGTTTACTGAATCTGTGTGAAGTGAATTTACAGAATTCCGTATTCTCCACAATACTGAGCTTATTTATATTTGAGTAGAATTAATTTCCGCTCATCTCTATTCGTTCTTCACGTTCTTCTATATAGAATTTTCCATCCGATCCTTCTTGTGTTTCTTCTCATTCCTCAGGATCACGACTTTCACAGCTGAAGTTTCTCTGGAGGACGATGGTTCTTCCCACCGATGACCCCCCGAGGATGGAGCAGGACAGAGAGCACATGGAGGCTCGGATATTAGACCTCACGCTGGAGATAATCTACTGGATCACTGGAGAGGTGAGAGCTTCACATCACATCACTCTGATCTCTAGGAATAAAGCAGGGAAATGACGGGGAAGGTGAAGGATCCTTAGAATAGATGTAGTGATCGGCGTCTCCCCATACACAGGATCACACAGTAGTGAAGACGTCGTCTGGGGAGTGTGTGGCCCCCCGTGTGTCAGGAGGGCGGAGCAGGACCCCGAGTGACATCACCGAGCCTCTACCTCATTCACTGATACATGAGCAGAAGATCCTAGAACTGACCCACCGGATCACTGATCTGCTGAGCGGAGAGGTGAGCGCTGCCCCCCGCCGGGAATGCTGGGACATTATATAATAACACCGGGAGAGAGGTCTGCTAATGACGGCTCATTGTGTGTGTCAGGTTCCTATAAGGTGTGAGGACGTCACCGTCTATTTCTCCATGGAGGAGTGGGAGTATCTAGAAGGACACAAGGATCTGTACAAGGACGTGATGATGGAGGATCTCCAGCCCTCACATCTCCGGGTAAGAGGAGACCGTCCTGATTATAGAGGAGAGGCCGGGTCTGAGGTCACCTAGACTCCCCCATCATCTGATCATCACATGTAGACCATGTATTCAGTCACTGTGTATATTTCCTATAGATGGATCCAGTCCGAGGAATCCACCAGAGAGAAGTCCCCGTCCTCTATATCCCCAGGATCCTCCAGTGAGAAGTCCCCGTCCTCTATATCCCCAGGATCCTCCAGTGAGAAGTCCCCGTCCTCTATATCCCCAGGATCCTCCAGAGAGAAGTCCCCGTCCTCTATATTCCCAGGATCCTCCAGAGAGAAGTCCCCGTCCTCTATATCCCCAGGATCCACCAGAGAGAAGTCCCCGTCCTCTATATCCCCAGGATCCACCAGAGAGAAGTCCCCGTCCTCTATATCCCCAGGATCCACCAGAGAGAAGTCCCCGTCCTCTATATCCTCAGGATCCTCCAGAGGAGAAGCACAATGTCCTCCTGGATCATCAGGTAGATGAGGTGAGATTTCTGGGAATCCTATATAGACTGATGTCATGAATCTTCTACTGACCTCCGGCAGCGGTGGAGTGTAGGCACAGAGTCTGGGGGGGACGGGAGCGATTACAGATAGTTTCTGGATTCATAAAAGATAATGATAATTTTCCCCAGTTTGGACGTCCTCTTGACCATTGATAATCACTGAGGATAAATGTTTAGTTCTGCCGTGTAGATGGAATCAGCTGCTTGATGTACCGAACCAAGGTGCAATATACAGACCTCACATAGAAATCCTGCTAACCTTATTAACATTACTTATATACCCTCATCTCCCTCTTTTAATTGCACGCACTGGAATCCACAGTCTGTATGCAACACTACATTCATAACTACTTTCTCACTAACGCTCTTAATCTGCTGGCCCTCACTGAAACCTGGATCAGACAGTTTCCCCTGCTACTATTTATCATGGAGGCTTACATTTCTCCCATACCCCGAGACCCGGGAACAGACATGGTGGTGGAGTCGCCTATCTCCTGTCCACACCATTGGATTCTTCCATCCCCTCCCTTTCAGATTAGCAGTGGTATACCACCACCACGGTCACCCACCCAGTTGCTTGACCATTTTTCTGTCTGGTTGCCACACTTCATGTCCTCAGAATTTCCAACCCTTATCCTGGGAATCTTCAGTATCCTCATAAAAAACCCACCTCCCCATCTGCATCCCAGCTCCTATCTCTAACCACCTCTCTTGGCCTCTCACAGCTCTCAACCTCTGAGACACACAAGGATGGTAACACCCTTGACCTGGTCTTTGTCCGCCTCTGTTCAACCACCTCCTTGGATAATGCTCTTCTTCCTCTCTCTGACCACAACTTCTGTCCTTCACACTCCTACTCCTACATTTTGCACATTCAGTAATCTTCAGGCTATTAATCCTCCTACACTTACAGACTCTCTACACTCATCACTTTCCCCAATTTCCTCCTTCTCCTGTCCTGATCTGGCTGGGAATCACTACAATGACACTCTCAGAAGCACCGTGGACCAAGTAGCGCCCCTCAACCTCAGAACCTCCAGACACAGAGTGAAACAGCCCTGGCTCACATCACAAACTCGATTCTTCCAGCGATGCTCTAGGAGTGCTGAACGTCTATAAAACAAAACCCACACACCAGAAAACTTCATTTACTATAAATTTATGCTGAGAACTTACAACTTTGCCCTTCACCTCGCCAAACAGACCTACTTCACCTCCCTGGTCTCCTCACTATTCAATCCAAAGAACCTCTTTGACACCTTTCACTCTCTCCTCAGTCCTAAAGTGCAGGCCCCTATCACCGACCTCGGTGCTGATGATCTGGCCTCTTACTTCACAGAAAAAATAGCAAACATCGCCAAGAAATCAGTTCTCGGCCTCTGAGCACTGCTACTCCCATTCCCTCCCACATATCTTTTGGCTCAGTCTCCACATTGACTCAGTCACAGAAGAAGAAGTCTTTAGGCTCCTCTCTTCATCTCGTCCCTCTACATGCATCACTGACCCCATCCCCTCACACCTACTCCATATTCTCTCTCCGGTGGACACCACTCACCTAACCAAAATCTTCAATCTCTCCCTCTCTTCTGGCATTTTCCCCTCCTCCTTCAAACACTCGATCATTATTCCATTGTTAAAGAAAACGTCCCTTGACCCATCCTGCACAAATAACTACAGACCAGTCTCCAATCTCCCCTTCATCTCTAAACTCCTGGAGCGCCTGGTCTACTCCCGCCTCACTCGTTACCTCTCCGCTCACTCTCTTCTAGATCCATTACAGTCTGGTTTCCGCCCCCTTCACTCTACAGAAACTGCCCTCATCAAAGAGACCAATGACCTACTGACAGCAAAACGTCATTTTGACCACTCTCTTCTTATTCTTGACCTCTCTGCAGCTTTTGACACTGTTGACCACCATCTCCTACTTTCTATGCTGCACTCCATTGGCATAAAGGACACTGCTCTCTCCTGGTTCTCTTCCTATCTCTCTGACCGCTCTTTCAGTGTATAATTTACAGGCTCCACTTCTTCTCTTCTTCTCACTATTGGGGTCCCTTAGAGTTTGGTCTTTGGCCCCCTTCTCTTCTCTCTCTACACGGCCCCAATTGGACAGACAATCAGCAAATTTTGCTTTCAGTAGCATCTTTATGCTGTTGACAAGACACACAACTATACACTTTGTCCCCTGACCTTCCCCTCACTTTATTTAAGAACATCAATGACTGTCTAGCTGCAGTTTCAAATATCATGTCCTCTCTCTATCTAAAAACTCAATTTTTCCAAAACTGAACTTCTTCTGATCCCGCCCTCCACTAACCTCCCTAAATCTGACATCTCTCTCTCAGTGTGTGGCACCATGATAACGCCTAGTCAGCAGGCTCACTGTCTGGGTGTTATGTTTGACACTAATGTTTCCTTCACCTTCTATATACAATCTCTTGCCCGCCCTTGCCGCTGGCATCTAAAGAACATCTCTAGAATCCGCCCCTTTCTAACCATGAAACAACAAAAACCCTCACTGTGGCCCTGATCCACTCCCGCCTTGATTACTGTAATTCTCTATTAATTGGCCTCCCCCGCACTAGACTCTCCCCTCTCTAGTCCATCCTTAATGCAGCAGCCAGGGTCACCTATCTGACTAGCTGTTACTCAGATCCTTCTGCTCTGTGTCAGTCATTGTACTGGCTGCTCATATATTATAGGATCCACTCTGTGGCAGTCACTGCATTGCCTGCCAATATATTATAGTATCTGCTCTGTGCCAGTCATTGCACTGGCTGCCGATATATATTATAGTATCCGCTCTGTGCCAGTCATTGCACTGGCTGCCCATACACTATAGCATCCGCTGTGCCAGTCATTGCACTGGCTGCCCATACACTATAGCATCCGCTGTGCCAGTCATTGCACTGGCTTCTCATACACTATAGGATCCAATTCAAACTGCTTGTTCTCACCCACAAAGCTCTTCACAGTGCAGCCTCTCCCTACCTCTCCACCCTCATCTCTGTCTATCACCCCACCTGTTCTCTTTCCTCTGGAAGCGACTTTAGACTAACATCTGCACTAATCAAAACATCCCACTCCTGACTCCAAGATTTCTCCCGAGCTGCACCAATTCTCTGGAATGCTCTACCCCAAGAAATGAGGTCTACTCACAACTTATAGTTTCAGGCGCTCTCTAAAAACACATCTTTCTAAGGCGGCCTATCATGCTCCCTAGTCCAAGTCATTTAGACTACCGTATATACTCGTGTATAAGCCGACCCGTGTATAAGCCGACCCCCCTACTTTTGCCCCCAAAACTTGGGAAAATCTATTGAATCGTGTATAAGCCGAGGGTGGACCCCAGCACAGGTATACAGCCCCCAGCAGTGTGGTATACAGCAGCCTCCCCAGTGGTATATACAGGCCCCAGCAGTGTTACAGCAGCAGCCCCAGTGGTATATACAGCAGCAGCCCCAGTGGTAGTATACAGCAGCCCCAGAGGTATATACAGCAGCCCCAGTGGTAGTATACAGCAGCAGCCCCAGTGGTAGTATACACGCAGCCCCAGTAGTATATACAGCCCCAGTGGTAGTATACACGCAGCCCCAGTAGTATATACAGCCCCAGTGGTATATACAGCCCCAGTGGTAATATACACGCAGCCCCAGAGGTATATACAGCAGCCCCAGAGGTATATACAGCCCCAGTGGTAGTATACAGCAGCCCCAGTGGTATATACAGCCCCAATGGTAGTATACACGCAGCCCCAGTAGTATATACAGCCCCAGTGGTATATACAGCCCCAGTGGTAGTATACAGCAGCCCCAGTGGTATATACAGCCCCAGTGGTAGTATACACGCAGCCCCAGTAGTATATACAGCCCCAGTGGTATATACAGCCCCAGTGGTAATATACACGCAGCCCCAGAGGTATATACAGCAGCCCCAGAGGTATATACAGCCCCAGTGGTATATACAGCCCCAGTGGTAGTATACACGCAGCCCCAGTAGTATATACAGCCCCAGTGGTATATACAGCCCCAGTGGTAGTATACAGCAGCCCCAGTGGTATATACAGCCCCAGTGGTAGTATACACGCAGCCCCAGTAGTATATACAGCCCCAGTAGTATATACAGCCCCAGTGGTATATACAGCCCCAGTGGTAGTATACAGCAGCCCCAGTGGTATATACAGCCCCAGTGGTAGTATACAGCAGCCCCATTGGTATATTCAGCCCCAGTGGTAGTATACAGCAGCCCCAGTGGTATATACAGCCCCAGTGGTAGTATACAGCAGCCCCAGTGGTATATACAGCCCCAGTGGTAGTATACATACAGCCCCAGTAATATATACAGCCCCAGTAGTATATACAGCCCCAGTGGTAGTATCCAGCAGCCCCAGTAGTATATACAGCCCCAGTGGTAGTATACATACAGCCCCAGTAGTATATACAGCCCCAGAGGTATATACAGCCCCAGTGGTAGTATACAGCAGCCCCAGTGGTATATACAGCCCCAGTGGTAGTATCCAGCAGCCCCAGAGGTAGTATACAGCCCCCCATCAGTATACAGCAGCCCCAGAGGTATATACAGCCCCAGTAGTATATACAGCCCCAGTGGTAGTATACATACAGCCCCAGTAGTATATACAGCCCCAGTAGTATATACAGCCCCAGTGGTAGTATACAGGGCCCCAGCAGGGCCCCCCTCATAGTTTGGCGCCCCCACCTCACTTGCTGGCCCCCCCCGCATGCAGCGCTGCGCATATACATTACCTGTCTAGCAGCTGTCACCCTCCGGTGGCGGATCGCGGCTCCTGGGCTCCGGGCTCCATCTTCCTCTCTGTCTTCCTGCTTTGTGGCCGCCGGGCTCATCGCGATGACGGTCACGTGACAAGGACGACAGAGAGGAAGATGGAAGCCGGAGCCGGGAGCCGCGATCCGCCACCGGAGGGTGACAGCTGCTAGACGGGTAATGTATATGCGCAGCGCTGCATGCGGGGGGGGGCCAGCAAGTGAGGTGGGGGCGCCAAACTTTGAGGGGGGCCATATTGACTCGCGTATAAGCCGAGGGGGGGACTTTTCAGCCCAATTTTTGGGCTGAAAAACTCGGCTTATACGCGAGTATATACGGTATTTACTCTATGAGACTCAAAAGCATTACAAATAATGGCTGATGGCCGCTCATGCAGCTCTTATCTATTCCCCATTTCCTCATGTTGGTTGGAACATCATTGTAAATAAGCCCCTGTACTTTGTCTCACCCCCACCTCATTGTAGATTGTAAGCTCTTATGAGCAGGGCTGTCATTAGTTTTGCTTTAATTATTGTATTCTTTCATAACTGTTTCTTATGATTGTTTGAACATGAACCTCTGAATTGTGATATGTTGGCGCTATATAAAGATTATTATTATTATTATTCATCTTTAATTTTCTCAATTATTCTCGAGAATTTTGACCTAATCCTGGATAGGAAATAAACCAGAATTTCTTCTTTTTTCCTTAGATCTTTAATGTTGTGTCCGTGCAGGAAACTCCTTGTGTGACAACAAATGGACCTGAAAATCCGATATCAGAATCAACGAAGGGTGAGAACCGTCCTGTCACTTTTTGTGACCAATCAATCAAGGAAAATCCCAACATTCCATCCTCATAAGTCCCTATAGTGTATTCTTACATCTGTACCTGTCCCTAACTCACATTCCCCTAGGGGCAAGTTGTCATCTGGCAGACGGGAGACAAAAAGTTAAATAAAGAAAGGGGAGCCCTTACGAAGAAAATGATGGGGATCCTGGGTTGTGCGTACAGGGGGTGGAGAAGTGACTTCCCCGGTACCTTCAGGTGGGGATTCTTGTTATACAAAGGAAACTGGTCTCATTTGGAGCAATTAATTACAGGACAAGGTATCTCCCACCTCAGCTCTAAAGGTACTGTCACACGTGGAGATATACTAAGCAACCTCCAAATGCGGCGATATCGCTACCACATCGCCTGTGCGTGTGACAGGGCGCTATTACGGTGAAAAATTGCCGGTGGTGCGTCGCCTGATCGCCCTGCTCTGCTGAGAAATCAGGCGATAACCACCAGGTGACTTCAGCGCATCATGGCGTGTGACAGGGCGATAGCGATGTAGAAAGCGAGCTCAGGCCATCCGGAAGCAATTCCAGAGGCGTGCCTGAGCATCCTGTTTGACAAGCCCCATCTGCCGCGATTGGTGGTGACTCCTGCGTTCCCATTGGCTGGCCATGGCTAAGGCGCCATAGTTGAATAGCGATATAGTAGAAAGGACACATGCGTCATGTAGTGGGCAGACTTCCGGACAAGGCTGACCAATGGTGACACAGTTGTGTTGGCCTTAATTCAGCTTAATTCGAGCTCCCGGTGACGATCAGCTTCCCTCCCCGCGTGATCGCCATGAAGTATATGTACTTAAGTTACCGGGAACCTCTTCCTGACTGTGACTTAAGCGTGCATCAAAGGTCAGAAAGCGGGTGAAAAATAAAACTAAAATCATTGCAATTTTAAACTATGTTTTGTGCGAGTGTATAAAATATTTAATCCACAAAGTGAATGACTTAGGGCATGTGCCCACAGTCCTGAACGCAGCAAACCCTGAGGATCCTAGAGTCCTTGACAGGAGATTAGCTATGATCTTGTCTGCGTTTTCTGTGCGTTTTTTGTGCGTTTTACCTGCGTTTTTTCCATTGACTTTAGCAAAAACGCAGGAGAATAATTAACAAGTCAATTCTTTCCCATCTGCACCAAAAACGCAGGTATTTGACAGTTCTTGACACTTGCAAAATCATTGTGTGGGCACAGCGTTTCTGTGAAAAACATTGGAACAAATTAGCATAAATTACCATAAAACCAATGGTAAAACCGCATGCAGAAACCGCAGGAAAACCGCATGCAGAAACCGCAGGAAAACCGCATGCATAAACCGCGCAGAAAACGCAGCAAAAACGTCCTTTGGGCACTCACCCTTAAAGGGAACCTGTTGTGTCCTTTTTCTTATTAAACTGCCCCCAATATTCTTTAGATCATGGACTGTGCATTACTAACTTGTTTTTTGTTTGTATTTATCCTAAAGAAATCACTTTACATACTGTAAAATCGCATCATACTGACTGTACCGCCCCTTGGATAATGCGCCGAAGCTCAGAGCTTGTTAACACGCCATCGGGGGGCGTGCATAATTACGCCGCAGGCGGTTGGGAGAAGCAGCCAGCACCGCCTTTTGCGACTTCTTCAAAACAGAGAAGCCACACAGGGCGAGGTAATATAACCTCATTTCTTCATCTTTACCAAATCGGATTTTTATGCAAAAGGGATGGCTAGCAATGATAGGAGGGGGTGCAGGGACAGATCTAAAGATGCCGGGGGTTCCGTTTCTGGGGGTCAGGTTCCCTTTAAGTGGACTGCAAACAGGGAAAGAAGGAACTGTTCGCGTCAGCGAAAGATCTGACTGGAGATGGACTTCAGGTTGTCGGACCTTGTTACTGCCTTGATGTCGGAGATGTGCCACCCTGGTGACATTGTCTGAATAGACAAGAACATGTGAGTCCCTGATCACATCCTGAGCCACCAGGAGGGCTTCTTTTACCGCCTTCAGTTCCTTGTAGTTGGAGGATTGTGAGCGGACTGACTCCAAACACCCTGGATCGGGATTTGGGACACCATGGCACCACAGCCTCTCTTGCTGGCATCTTTTGTCAGAGTAATGAGAGGCGTTTGAGCCCAGGCTACTCCCCTGATCAGATTGTTGTAGTTCAACCACCATAGGAGGGATGAGGTCACCCGACCTCATAGGCGAAATCTTGTGTTCAGGGAAGTGGGATGTCTGTTCCAATTTGACAGGATATGATCCTGAAGCCTGGGCCCACCACACAGATGGGATGCAGGACGTCATTGAACCCAGGGCGGACATAGCTGCATGAAGTGTGGGGGTCCTCTGCAATCTTAGGGATGACATTTTTGAAATGAGGGTCAATTTGCGATCCTCTGGAAGGAATGAGATTTGTTTGTCTAAGTCCAATATAAGATAAGATAAGACAAACTTTATTGATCCCGGATGAAATTACAGTATTACAGCAGCAGAACAAAGATCAAGAACATTACACACTTTACAAAATAAGTCTATATGGACAGCGGATGTGGGTAGACTGGTACATGTACCTCACCTATTCCCCCCATACACATAGAACTTCACCCCCAGGAATCTCCTTGTGGAGGAAGGTTGGAGCTTCTTCAGATTTGGGATCCAGTCCAAGGACTGAAGTGTGTTCAGTGATGTTTCTACATTGCTCCTGAGGGTCTGAGCCTAGGGAGTGAAGAGAAGGAGGTCATCCAAATATATGGCACTAGACAGATGCCCTGTGGTCTTAGGAAGACAACTACCTCAGACATAATTATTGAGAACACCCTTGGAGCAGAGAAGATTCCGTTGAACGTCTGAGATGACTTTGAGAAACCACTGGCAACTGGTGATATTCCGCTAGTGGGGTAAGAATTTTGAGAGCCCCCCCCCCCCCCCCCCCACCTAACTGAGTCACTGCTTACCCTGCTGCTGGGAAGGAACAAGGATGTTTTTACCCTTGCCCTTTGGATAACTCCATCTACCCATCTTTCCCTTGCCCTTGAGCTGGGAGGCCTGAGGCATAGAGGGATGAAAAAAGCGTTTCTTAGCGGTTTTTTGCTCTGGAAGGGTCTTTTTGTACGTCATAGTCTCTAAGGGTACCGACGGCGCTGGGGATGTCGGCAGCCACTGGCAAGAGCGCGCACGTTTTTGGCGCCCCGCCAGCGTCGCCGTCCCCCATTTACATGGGGCGACACCTCCAGCGACGCGTCGGCGATCTGACAGGCGGGGTGTCTCAAAACCCCAGCGGCGATGCAGTACAATGGGAGCCTATGGCTCTCATCACCTGCCAGGTCACCGGCGGCCGGTAACATGGGGCGATGGGGACACATCGCCCCAGATCGGCCGCCTGGTTTCAGAGCACTGCTCTGAAACCAGGTGACTACTCAGAGGTGCCGACATCGCCCCTTTACATTAGACGACGCAGGGGTGATGTCGCCGCCGATAGGCTACGCCCCTACGTCGCCTATGTAATCGGCGGCAATGTCGACAGGTGTGATGTGGCCTTAAGATATAAAGAGCTGGTCCAAAGACCAACTCTCCTTTAAAGGGGATAGAGCAAAGCCTCATTTTGGAAGTGGAGTCCCCACTCGACATTTTTAACCAAAGGGCACGTCTGGCAGAGTTGGGCAATACTGAGGTTCTTGCAGCCCTACGAACCAACTCTGCGGATGCATCTGCCAAGAAACTGGTAGCTTTCCTAAGCAAGGGCAGGGAGTCCAACAACTCTCTCAGGTTCCTTGAGAGATGTGGTGGTGATCAAGCTGATCCAACCACCTGAGCAGGGATCTAGACACGCAGGTGGAGGCGATATTTGCTTGAATGGTAGAGGAAGATGTCTCCCCGGATCGTTTCATTAAGCCATCGATCTTCCAATCCATGTGATCTTTAAGCTGAGACGTATCTCCTAAGGGGAGCGCCACCTGCACCTCCACCTTCGGGACATCCCAGGTAAACATGTTCTCCTTCAGGGGCAATCTGTTTTTTAAGATTGCTTTTGAATCGTTTCTCAGGAAATTCCCATTCCTGAGTAATGAGGTCCTGTATGTTTGCATGGACTGGGAAGCCGACTTGTTTTACCGACTTTAGCCCTGCAAACATTTCATCTTGGACCGTACGAAGGACTTGTTCCTCTTCCAGGCCCATAGTGCTGCGTACGGCACTATTCCTAACTTGTGCCCACTTGGAGGAAGAGGCGTCAGCCATTTTGTCAGAGTCTGAATAAAATGTCCTCAGAATCAGACGGGTCTTCCTGGAGCTTCTGTTTCTTAAGAGAGGGAGGGCCAGGTACAGGTTTTAGTGAGGCTAAGGAGGACTGGATCTCCTGCTTCACCATAGAGCGTAGTTCATCCACCAGGGAAGGATGTTCAGTCCTAACCATCTTGTCTTGTGCACCCTTGACAGAGTTTCTTATCCCATATTGAGGGGAGTTTCTTTGCACAAATTGGGCATTTGGTGGATTTCCCAGTGGTTTTCTTAGTGGCAGTCTTATCTCCCTGTAATAAATAGAACATAGTGTCAGGCTGATATTGATAGCAGCTATCAGGCATAGGGACCCCCCCACCTCACAGACTCACTGTGGCAGCGCTGGGGAAGTCAAATAGGCCATTATCACCAGGGACTGTGGCTTACCATTCAGATATCTTCTGGGCAGCTTTTATCCTAAAGCCTTCCCCTCACTGCCAGGTGTGTGTATCCCCTTCTCTCGGTCAGGGTCCCAGACTGGCCTATACAGCAGCGTTGGCGTGCCCTGCACGCTGTCCCCGCCAGGATCCAGTGGCCGGAAGCGCCGTGCTCCACGGGGGAAAACGTGACCGGAAGTTCCGCCCACCGACGTCACATCCAGGTCGCACAGGGCAGTGCGTGAACAGGAGGAAGTCGGTGGGCTCAGGAAGGTCGATGTCCAGGGATCCCTCAGCCCGCATTGCCCCACAGGTAGGCGCCGGACGGCCAGGGACACGGTCCCGCCATCTGAGATGGGAGCAGCAAGAGGAGAGCAGAGTGCCCAACCAATGCTGCCCAGCTGGAAAAGATCAAAAATGGTATGCTACGCTCGCCGGCCCCGCAGTACAGGAGAAAAACCTCTCCATGCCCCATGGGGACAGGAAAGACACTGCCTAATGGGAGGCGGGAGGGTCTTTTTAACCTCTCTTGTGCTTCCTGTCCCTAATAGGGCAAGGAGAGGCGACCTCCTATGCTGTCGTAGAAGGTGACTAGAGAAATAAAGAATCTGCAACTCTGGTGAGTGCTCACCTTTTCCTTCTTCTCCATGGAGTATGGTGTTGATTTGTGCTGTGTTCTCCGGGAGGAAAGAACTGCCGGCTCAGGCATCACGTGTGTTGGCCGAGATTATTGTCAGTGAACAGCGGCGGCTTGCGAGTTAGTGCCTGGCCCCTGTGTGTATATGGGAATCAAGAAGACAATAAGTCCATATAGCTCATCAGGGTAATTGCATCATAAATTCTCGCTCTGGCTTCTTTTGCTCTGTAGATTATTGTTGTATATTGCGTTATTTATATGATTGATTAGATATTATTGATGCTTTGCTTTGATACTTTCACCTCTCACTAGGAAAAAGAAAGCCCCTCTTGATCTGTTGACTGCTGACACATGCTTTACTCAGTCTGGATGTTACATACAGAATTAGTAAACCATTAAATAATTTATGTAATCATTTTTCTTTTTCCAGGTGAAAACAGCAAGAGAAAGTCCCAAGAAAATCTCCTTTTATCTCATCACATTAAAGTGGAAGATAATGAATCTCCAATTGATGAAAAGAGAACGGAACCTAAAGCAAATGAAAGTTCAGCAAGTTTTAAATGTGGAAAACATTTTAAAAAAGAGTCTAATCTTCCCTCAAAAGAACGCAGTAACAACGATGTAAAGTCATTCCCTTGTTCAGAATGTCGGAGGCATTTTTTCCATCCGTCACTTCTTGCCGAGCATCAGAAAGTTCACAAAAGAGAGAAGCCGCTTTCATGTTCAGAATGTGGGAAACGTTTTTCCTATCAATCAGTTCTCACAACACATCAGAGAGTTCACACAGGAGAGAAGCCGCTTTCATGCTCAGAATGTGGGAAACTGTTTGCTCAGAAATTAAAATTAGATAATCATATGAGAACGCACACAGGGGAGAAGACATTTTCATGTTCAGAATGTGGGAAATGCTTTTCCTATCAATCCGTTCTCACAGCACACCAGAGACGTCACACAGGAGAGAAGCCATATTCATGCTCAGAATGTGAGAAACATTTTACTCAGAAATCAAAATTAGATAATCATATGAGGACACACACAAGGGAGGAGCCGTTTTCATGTTCAGAATGTGGAAAACATTTTTCCTATCAATCAGCTCTCACAGTGCATCAGAGAGTTCACACAGGAGAGAAGCCATATTCATGTTCAGAATGTGGGAAACATTTTTCCTATCAATCCGCTCTCACAGATCATCTGAGACTTCACACAGGAGAGAAGCCGTATTCATGCTCAGAATGTGAGAAACATTTTACTCAGAAATCAAAATTGGATAATCATATGAGGACACACACAGGGGAGAAGCCGTTTTCATGTTCAGAATGTGGAAAACATTTTTCCTATCAATCAGCTCTCGCAATGCATCAGAGAGTTCACACAGGAGAGAAGCCGTATTCATGCTCAGAATGTGGGAAAGGTTTTACTCAGAAATCAAAATTAGACGCTCATATGAGAACTCACACAGGAGAGAAGCCATATTCATGCTCAGAATGTGAGAAAGGTTTTACTCAGAAATCAAAATTAGACGATCATATGAGAACTCACACAGGAGAGAAGCCATATTCATGCTCAGAATGTGAGAAAGGTTTTACTCAGAAATCAAAATTAGACGATCATATGAGAACTCACACAGGGGAGAAGCCGTTTTCATGCTCAGAATGTGAGAAACTTTTTTCCTGTCAATCACTTTTCCGATCGCACCAGAGAGTTCATACAGGAGCGAAGCCGTTTTCATGCTCAGAATGTGGGAAATGTTTTCCCCGTCAATCATCTCTCACAATACATCAGAGAGTTCACACAGGAGAGAAGCCGTATTCGTGCTCAGAATGTGAGAAAACTTATACTCAGAAATCAAAATTAGAAGATCACGTGAAAACGCACCACACAGGGGTGAAGCTGTTTTCATGCTCAGAATGTGGGAAAGGCTTTTCTCGCAATTTTAGATTATATGAGCATATGAGAACGCACACGGGGGAGAAGCCGTTTGTTTGCTCGGAATGTGGGAAACGTTTCGGCCGTAAATCCATTTTGACTATTCATGTAAGAACTCACACGGAGAGAGAAGCCGTTTTCATGTTCACAATGTGGGATAAGTTTTACCCAGACAAGTGGTCTTACTCAACATCAAAGACAATGCACAGGGGTGAAGCCGTATTCCCGTCTTGAACATTGTATAGATTTTTAAACAAAACTCAGGTCTTCTTGGAAATGTGAGAACTCCCCTGGGGCAATGGCTTTTAGCCCCTAAAGTGGGAACTATTTTACTCCTAAATCAACCCTTGTGGCACGCAGGATAGATAAGATAAGATAAGAAAAGATAAGATAAACTTTATTGATTCCGGAGGAAATTACAGTATTACAGCAGCAGAACAAAGATCAAGAACATTTCACACTTTACAAAATAAGTCTATATGGACAGGGGTGAAGCCGTATTCCCGTCTTGAACATTGTATGGATTTTTAAACAAAACTCAGGTCTTCTTGGAAATGTGAGAACTCCCCCGGGGCAAAGGCTTTTAGCCCCTAAAGTGGGAACTATTTTACTCCTAAATCAACCCTTGTGGCACACAGGATAGATAAGATAAGATAAGATAAACTTTATTGATCCCGGAGGAAATTACAGTATTACAGCAGTAGAACAAAGATCAAGAACATTTCACACTTTACAAAATAAGTCTATATATCCAGCAGATGTGGGTAGACTGGTGCATGTACCTCACCTATTCCCCCCATACACATAGAACTTCACTTAGTCTTGGGATGCTTTACACTTATAGGTTAAACATCCCCACAGCTGTCGGAACAAACGATTTTCTGTATCTTTCCTTTTTACACATTAGTTGAAGCTACTTTAATGTTCACAATGTAAGAAACGTTTCGGTTACAGAAAAGATTTTGTTAGACATCAGAGACATCACACAGGGAAGAAGACTGTGGAACACGTTTTACCTATTAATCCAATCTTCTTAGACATTAGACTAGGATCGGATTAACACTAGAGATAATTTCATTAGTTTCGAATTTGCCAATTCTCAAGATTTTAAACAATTTGCAAATTGAAGGACCTTTATTTTTTTGGGGGGGGTCTAACCAGACAACCACAGAATAATACATGTAAGGACCTGATGGTGAGACAGGTTCTGGAGGAGAAAGAAGTGAATTTCTGCAGTAAAATATCATAAAGTTATTTTTTTCATGTGTACTTGTCATTTATATATATAAAAAAAATTCAAACAACACTGAAGTCAGTTGTCGCCTTCCGGACAGAGCCCCAATTCTTAAAAGCCAATGTGTCTCTTTACATAATACCTCTTCAGCTTCCCAGGATTCTGGGATTGTTTTATGTGGCACATTGTACTTTATATTAGCTCTAAATGTAGGTCAATAAAAGTTTCCTTTAGTTATGAAAATATAGCAAATTTGGAAAACATTTTTGTAACATGTCACGCTTCCGGGAGAAGGCGCCCTAGAGTGGACCCACTCTGTCGTGGTACTGAACTCTCCTGGGTGAGCTGATCCTAGTTTACCCAACCCCTATACAGGGATTGTCAGGGCAAGCCCAGGGGGTCTAAATTCCACAGCAACTAGTACCAGGGGGGCGGCTCGTAAGGTTAGCCTAATACTAAGCAACAGAGAAGTATTCTAGGTAACAAGGCACAAGGCTAGGAGACCAGGAATGGTGCTACCGGGGAAGAGCACAGCAAGGGTTCCAGGACACAGAGCACAAGGAAGGCCTGACCAACAGTCAGCAAGGCAGAAGCAAACTGACTTAATAATCAGGCACCTCCCACCAGAGGAGGCGGCCTCATATACTATGGGAAGAGCAGCTATTGGTCAAGGGGAGTGTCAGGTTGGACATTGCCGGCCCCTAGAGTCACAGGGAAGGAGTGGACTTAGCGCGCCGCTGATTAGGCTCATGAAAATGACCACAGTAATGTGCTCATGTGCGAACCCGGCGGTCAGCTGACAGGAAGGGAACATGGCGACGGCTCCGAGACACAGCACACCTGGATGCCGGACGCCCGGTCGGCAGAGGAGCAGGAGATGCCGACCCGGGAGAGGTGAGCTGGGAAGCGGGGCCAGGGGGCCTAACATAACATTTACAATCTTCAGACATTGAATTTTTATGCTACTTTCACATCAGCGATTTTTGCCATTCGCAGCAGTTCCGGCTTACTTGCAGCAAGACTGCATTCGGCCTAATTCATTCCTTATGGAACTTACGGATATATAAGCGGCACTTGCGGCTTTGCCGGATCCGGCACTTGAGGCAAGTAAAAAAAACGCTGAAATCAGCAGGTTTCTTTTTCTATTGCTGCAAGTGACATATTTGATGGATCGCGGCAAAACCGCAAGTGCCGCACACGACCGTATGTCCGATAGGGAATGAGTTAGGCCGATTGCAGTCTTGCCGCAAGTGATTTGTTATGCGGCAAAACTGCTGGATCTGCCGCTAATAGCAAAAATCGCTGATGTGAAATCAGCCTAACAAGAAATCATACGGCACTGTGAAGTCTGTCGGAGGCTACTAGCACAAGAAGGCTCTCAGCCAGACTAGGAACAAACAATCCTGCTCCATCAACATCTGCTTCTATCTGCAGGCACCGCCGTATTCACTCTGTAGGTGGTGCTGGTGAATGTGTAGTCAGAACCAGAATCTCTGGTGAGCGCAGGCTCCGCTCATCCACTAAGCAGGACCAGTTTTAGACAAAGTGGGGCCCTAAATGCTAACATATTGCACCGTTACACTCAAACATATAGATTACATCTATGTTCACACTGGTAAATGAGTGCGATTAACTATCGCCTTGGGTGCTCGTTTCCGGACTCTTTACACAGGATGATGAAGAATGATGGCACAGAACGATCACCATAGGTTAATCTGTCCATACAGTGTCATGTTATCGGCAGCACTCCTTCAGTTTGATCCGGGTGATGAGCTGCTGAGAACAAGGATTTTTGTTCCATCATAAACATCCAATCACCCGATGATGAGCTGCATTTTGTTTGTTTGTTGGGCGATTGCCGACCTGTTTACACCTAGGAACTCCTATCTGCGATGCCAGGATCTATAAATGTGGGTGCTACATACACAGAATACACGGTATGTTACACACACATGTATACACCAAGCACACACAAACACGTATATACACATATATACCCTCCCTCCCCTACTACATTACCCCCACTCCGCAAACTTCATCACCCTCACATAAACCTAAAACACATTGATCTACACTCTTTCTCAGAATCCCTCCTCCCTGTTGCCGTTATAGCTTCCATATGCGATACAGATGCGGTCACCACCCTATATAACGCCACAATAACTACAGCCTTTGACTCAGCCGCCCCTACCTCACATATAATGCTCCTCACACAAACAGGCAACCCTGGCACGTCACCCTCACCAAAGACCTGAGACGAGCTTCCAGGTTTGCCAATGGGAGATGGCAGAAATCTCACTCCACTGAGCACTTCACGTTGTTCAGACAATCACTCACTGACTTCAAGTCCGCACTCGCTGCCGACAAACAAGCCTTCTTCTCATCCCTAATAACCTCCCAAACAGCTTTTTAAAACTTTCAATTCCCTACTACGTCCGCCCTCTCCTCCTCCTCCTTTTGATGGATTCTGATATTGATTATTCATAGCAGATTCGACTAATGACAGATGTTGCATCCAGTCAGATTGGTGATCCACTGAGCCAGGGACACCATACACTGACCTGGAGGAGCATTCCCGACCGACCACCGAGGTTTCTGCTGAAGCCACAGACGATATAAATAGACTTAGCTGATAGGTAGCCAACAGAGGGCAGCCCAAGGGGATCTCAGTGCCCTGGCAGGTTGGCATCACAAAATATAGTCAAAAGACTGGCACGGAAGGCACTGGCAGACACAGCAGAAAACAGGACTAAGCAGATGACTGTACCAGGTGGGCACAGCAGAGGACTAGCAGGTTGGCACAGCAGATGACTGTAGCAGGTGGGCACTGGTTTTATTATTTATTATAGCACCATTCATTCTATGGCACTTTACATGTGATAAGGGGTATACGCAGACAAGTACAATAATAATTAACAATACAAAGCGCAGACAGATACAGGGGTAGTGTTTTGTTTCCCACGAATGGGGACAACCTGTAATGTCTTCCTTGCATTGTATGTATTTGATTCCATCAGGAAAGGTGCACGAAGTTTGTCCCCATCTTCCTCCCTTAGTTTATTTTCCTCTGTATAGGACGCCCCTCCCTTTTTCCCCAATTAGATTGCAGAAGCCATTGTTGATCACACATGTCTGTAACCCCTGTACAGATTATTTCCTTTTACCTGCTGTTACGTTGCATTTAATACAAGATTCTGGAAGAAATTTACAGCGTTTCTCCTTTCTTATTACAAGTCATCGTACTGGCCGAGTTGAAATCTATCTGTTTTCCCCTGATGGGTAAGTGTTCTGGGCATACTATTATCTAAGGGACTAATAACTGCAGCACTGGCATTACAGCCATCGGAAGGGGACAGAACAAGTAGAAAGGACCCTTCCAGCGAGGGCTCAGTCTACAAGGGATGGGCGAGGATACAGTAGGTGAGGGTTCAGCAGGTTGTGTGGTGGTATAGTGGACTCAGGGTTACTGCAGGTTATAGGCTTATTGGAAGAGGTGGGTCTTCAGGTTCTTTTTGAAGTTATCCAGGGTAGGTGAAAGTCTGATGTGTTGCACCAGAATTCCCGAATATGGGAATTCACAGGAAAAATCGTGTATGCAGATATGAAAAGAGATAAGAGGGGAGTAGAGAAGAAGATCTTAAGATAGCAGGTTGCGTATAGGTAAGTACCGGGACCATGTCACAGATGTATGGAGGGGATTACTGTCAGGGATTATTCCAAGACAGCGAGCATCCGCTGTCTGAAATACCACTGGCTAGAAGGCACTTCCAGGTTATGGCATGCTAGCCCTTTAAAACTTTGAAGAGAAATGCAGTTGCGCCCTAAGAGCACTCCTGAGATACCTACAACCCAAGAGTAGTCCTCAGGAGACCCCTCCCCCAGTATACACCACCCCACAAATCCCAACACAGACACCCCTCCCCCGGTATTCACCACCCCCAAAACCCAACACAGAAGCCCCTTCCCCCATTATACACCCCCCAATGCCACCAGATGCTCCTCCCCCATGATACACCACCACCAAAATCCACCAGACACCCCCCCACCATTATACACCACCCAAATCCCACCAGACACTCTCTCCCCCATTATACACCACCAGTCCCAAATCCCACCAATGATGCCCTCCCCCAATATACACCACCTCTCAAATCACACCCTAGAAACACCCTCCCCCAGTATACATCACCACCCCCCAAATCCCACAGACACCCCCTCCCCCAGTATACACCACCACCACCCAAATCCCACCAGACACCCCCTCCCCCAGTATACCACTCCGCAAATCCCACCACAGACAGCACCTCCTGTTGTAAATTCATTGATGAAGAATTCTAGTTGTGAGCTCCCTCCTGTTGTTGATGGTGATGAAGCTGGCTGTGTTTTGGAAAGTTCCTCAGCTGATCTTGATGATTGTCAGTCTGCTTCAGATTGGAGCATTTAGGTAGTTGGAGCAGATCAATCTCTGCCAGTTGTAAATATTCCTGGAGGTTTTCACATCTCTCTGGTTCCTTCCTACTCTGATGAATCCTTGCAAGTTAAGTGAATAATGTTTTGTAATTTTGTGGCACACGTGTGCTTGTGGATCTGCTTATTGCTTGTCTTGCTCTGAGTTGTGGGTTGATATTTAGTCTGCATATTTGATTCCCTGCTCTCAGGAACTTTTCTTCCTAGGTATGAATTGCTATTCACTGTTGTCTGCAACTTCCAGTTCTGCTGGTGTTAGAATCTATTTATTCTAGTTTGAATCACATACATTCTTGCAGATATAGAGGGCGGCGAGCCTTAGCAGACTCAGGGTTATTTTTTGGTACTAACTGCTGTTGGAGATTTTTTATAGTATTTTAATACTGATCGCAATAGTATTCCATCCTGTCCTTACTATCTAGCTAGTGTGACCTCTTTTGGTAAACTCTACTATCTGCCTGTGTTTTTCCTCTCCTGTTTCCCAGTCAATATCCATGGGGGCTTGCTATTCTTTTGGGGTTCTGCTCTGAGGCAAGATAGACTTTCCTGTTTCCATCTTTAGGGTTAGATAGTTCTCCGGCCATGTCAAGGTGTCTAGGGCATGGTTAGTTACATCCCATGGCTACTTCTAGTTGCGGTATTTAGTCAGGGACTGCGGTCCGTACAGTTGCCTACTACTTCTGTGAAATCTGTTTATGTTACTCCTATGTCATCGGATCAGAACACTCCCCCTCCCCAGTATACACCGCCCACACGCTCCCCTCCCCAGTATACACCGCCAAACGCTCCCCCTCCCCAGTATACACCACCGCATGCTCCCCCTCTCCAGTATACACCACCACACACTACTCCTCTCCAGTATACACCACCACACACTCCTCCTCTCCAGTATACACCACCACACGCTCCTCCTCTCCAGTATACTCCACCACACGCTCATCCTCTCCAGTATACACCACCACACGCTCCTCCTCTCCTGTATACACCACCACACACTCCTCCTCTCCTGTATACATCACCACACACTCCTCCTCTCCTGTATACACCACCACACACTCCTCCTCTCCTGTATACACCACCACACACTCCTCCTCTCCTGTATACACCACCACACGCTCCTCCTCTCCTGTATACACCACCACACGCTCCTCCTCTCCTGTATACACCACCACACGCTCCTCCTCTCCTGTATACACCACCACACGCTCCTCCTCTCCTGTATACACCACCACACACTCCTCCTCTCCTGTATACATCACCACACACTCCTCCTCTCCTGTATACACCACCACACACTCCTCCTCTCCAGTATACACCACCACACACTCCTCCTCTCCTGTATACACCACCACACACTCCTCCTCTCCTGTATACACCACCACACACTCCTCTCCAGTATACACCAACCACACGCTCCTCCTCCCCAGTATACACCACCACACGCTCCTCCTCTCCTGTATACACCACCACACGCTCCTCCTCTCCAGTATACACCACCACACGCTCCTCCTCTCCAGTATACACCACCACACACTCCTCCTCTCCAGTATACACCACCACACACTCCTCCTCTCCAGTATACACCACCACACACTCCTCCTCTCCAGTATACACCACCACACGCTCCTCCTCTCCAGTATACACCACCACACGCTCCTCCTCCCCTGTATACACCACCACACGCTCCTCCTCTCCTGTATACACCACCACACGCTCCTCCTCCTCTCCTGTATACACCACCACACGCTCCCCTCTCCTGTATACACCACCACACGCTCCTCCTCTCCTGTATACACCTCCACACACTCCTCCTCTCCTGTATACACCACCACACGCTCCTCCTCTCCAGTATACACCACCACACGCTCCTCCTCTCCTGTATACACCACCACACGCTCCTCCTCTCCAGTATACACCACCACACGCTCCTCCTCCCCTGTATACACCGCCACACGCTCCTCCTCTCCTGTATACACCGCCACACGCTCCTCCTCTCCTGTATACACCGCCACACGCTCCTCCTCCCCTGTATACACCACCACACGCTCCTCCTCTCCTGTATACACCGCCACACGCTCCTCCTCCCCTGTATACACCACCACACGCTCCTCCTCTCCTGTATACACCGCCACACGCTCCTCCTCTCCTGTATACACCACCACACGCTCCCCCTCTCCTGTATACACCACCACACGCTCCTCCTCTCCTGTATACACCACCACACGCTCCTCCTCTCCTGTATACACCACCACACGCTCCTCCTCTCCTGTATACACCACCACACGCTCCTCCTCTCCTGTATACACCACCACACACGCTCCCCCTCTCCTGTATACACCACCACACGCTCCTCCTCTCCTGTATACACCACCACACGCTCCTCCTCTCCTGTATACACCACCACACGCTCCTCCTCTCCTGTATACACCACCACACGCTCCTCCTCTCCTGTATACTCCACCACACGCTCCTCCTCTCCTGTATACACCGCCACACGCTCCTCCTGTATACACCACCACACGCTCCTCCTCTCCTGTATACACCACCACACGCTCCTCCTCTCCTGTATACACCACCACACGCTCCTCCTCTCCTGTATACACCACCACACGCTCCTCCTCTCCTGTATACACCACCACACGCTCCTCCTCTCCTGTATACTCCACCACACGCTCCTCCTCTCCTGTATACACCGCCACACGCTCCTCCTGTATACACCACCACACGCTCCTCCTCTCCTGTATACACCCCCACACGCTCCTCCTCTCCTGTATACACCACCACACGCTCCTCCTCTCCTGTATACACCACCCACACGCTCCTCCTCTCCTGTATACTCCACCACACGCTCCTCCTCTCCTGTATACACCGCCACACGCTCCTCCTGTATACACCGCCACACGCTCCTCCTCTCCTGTATACACCCCCACACGCTCCTCCTCTCCTGTATACACCACCACACGCTCCTCCTCTCCTGTATACACCACCACACGCTCCTCCTCTCCTGTATACACCACCACACGCTCCTCCTCCCCTGTATACACCGCCACACGCTCCTCCTCTCCTGTATACACCGCCACACGCTCCTCCTCCCCTGTATACACCGCCACACGCTCCTCCTCTCCTGTATACACCGCCACAGCTCGCTCCTCCTCTCCTGTATACACCACCACACGCTCCTCCTCTCCTGTATACACCACCACACGCTCCTCCTCTCCAGTATACACCACCACACGCTCTCCTCCTCCTGTATACACCACCACACGCTCCTCCTCCCCTGTATACACCACCACACGCTCCTCCTCTCCTGTATACACCACCACACGCTCCTCCTCCCCTGTATACACCACACACTGGACACTTTCACTTTCTCTCCTTGCAGCTTCCCAGGGATGAAGAGAATTGAGCGGGCTCCACGGAGAACTCAACCCACGTGACCGCAGGGAGTCGACAAGTGACCAGATGATGTCACACCCTTCAGCAGCACAGACTCTCTAAACCCGGGGGCGGTGCATGATGGGAGATGTAGTCTCTTCAGGGGACCGGAAATGCTGCAGAGCTGAGAGGAGACAGCTGTGATCACACAGAGATAGAGGAGATCTGCAGCTTCTTCATACAAAGTCTCCTGCACTGAAGAGTGAGATTATATGTGTCTGTATATAACAGTGTGTATACTGTATATGTGTGTGTATAGTGTATATGTGTGTATATAACAGTGTGTATAGTGTATATGTGTGTATATAACAGTGTGTATACTGTATATGTGTGTGTGTATAACAGTGTGTATACTGTATATGTGTGTATATAACAGTGTGTATACTGTATATGTGTGTATATAACAGTGTGTATACTGTATATGTGTGTATATAACAGTGTGTATACTGTATATGTGTGTATATAACAGTGTGTATACTGTAGTATGTGTGTGTATAACAGTGTGTATACTGTATATGTGTGTGTATATAACTGTGTATACTGTATATGTGTGTATATGTTGTGTGTGTATACTGTATATGTGTATACAACATGTGGTGTATACTGTATATGTGTGTATATAACAGTTTTATATACTGTATATGTGTGTGTATATAACATTGTGTGTATACTGTACATGTGTGTATATAACAGTGTGTATACTGTATATGTGTTATATACAGTGTGTATACTGTATATGTGTGTGTATAACATGTGTATACTGTATGTTATATAACAGTGTGTATACTGTATATGTGTGTATATAACAGTGTGTATACTGTATATGTGTGTATAATGTGTGTGTATGTATATTGTATATTGTGTGTATATAAAGTGTGTATACTGTATATGTGTGTATATATGTGTGTATACTGTATAATGTGTGTGTGTAATATAACAGTGTAATATACTGTATATATGTGTTGTGTGTATAACTGTATGTGTTGTTATAACTGTATATGTGTGTGTATACTGTATATATGTGTGTGTATATAACAGTGTGTATACTGTATATGTGTGTTATATAACAGTGTGTATACTGTATAGTGTGTATATAACAGTGTGTTACTGTATATGTGTGTGTATACTGTATATGGTGTGTATACTGTATATATGTGTGTGTATACTGTATGTGTGTTGTATAACTGTATATGTGTGTATATAACAGTGTGTATACTGTATAGTGTGTGTATACTGTATATGATGTGTTGTATACTGTATATTGTGTGTGTATACTGTATATGTGTGTATATAACAGTGTGTATACTGTATATGTGTGTATAACAGTGTGTATACTGTATATGTGTGTATATAAGTGTGTATACTGTATATGTGTGTATACTGTATATAGGTGTTGTTATATATGTGTGTATACTGTATATATGTGTGTATACTGTATATATGTGTATATATACAGTGTGTATACTGTATATGTGTGTATATAACAGTTGTGTATACTGTATGTGTGTGTATAACAGTGTGTATACTGATATATGTGTGTATATGATAAGTATGTGTATACTGTATATGTGTTGTGTATAACAGTGTGTATACTGTATTATATGTGTGTGTATAACAGTGTGAGTATACTGTAATATAATGTGTATATAACGTATGTATACTGTATTGTGTGTATATAACAGTGTGTATACTGTAAATGTGTGTATACTGTATATGTGTGTGTATAACAGTGTGTATACTGTATATGTGTGTATATACTGTATGTGTGTGTATACTGTATGTGTCTATACTGTGTATATGTGTGTGTATACTGTATGTGTGTGTGTATAACAGTGTGTATACTGTATATGTGTGCATATAAGTGTGTTATACTGTATTGTGTGATACTTATATGTCTGTTTATACTGTATATGTGTGTTGTATACTGTATATGTGTGTGTGTACTGTATATATTGTGTACTGTATGTGTGTGCATACTATATATGTGTGTGTATACTGTATGTGTGTGTATACGGTATATGTGTGTGTGTATACTGTATTGCGTATACTGTATATAGGTGTGTTATACTGTATATGTGTGTATACTGTATATGTGTGTGTATTCTGTATGTGTGTGTGTATACTGCATGTGTGTACTGTATATGTGTTGTGTGTACTGTATATGTTGTGTGTATACTGTATATGTGTGTGTGTATACTGTATATGTGTGTGTGTATACTGTATATGTGTGTGTATAATGTATATGTGTGTATACTGTTTGTGTGTGTATACTGTGTGTGTGTACTGTATGTGTATGTATACTGTGTGTGTGATACTGTGTGTGTATACTGTTGTGTATATACTGTATATGTGTGTGTATACTGTATATGTGTATGTGTGTATACTGTATATGTGTGTGTATGTACTGTATATTTGTGTATATACTGTATATGTGTGTGTATACTGTATATGTGTGTGTTCTGTGTGTGTATACTGTATGTGTGTGTACTGTGTGTATACTGTGTGTATACTGTATATGTGTGTGTGTATATGTGTGTGTATACTGTATATGTGTGTGTATACTGTATATGTGTGTGTATACTTCATGTGTGTGTGTATACTGTATATGTGTGTATATACATTGTGTGTGTATACTGTATATGTATGTGGTGTACTGTATATGTGTGTGATACTGTATATGTGTGTGTATACTGTATGTGTGTATACTGTATATTTGTGTATGTATACTGTATATGTGTTGTGTATACTGCATTTGTGAACTGTATATGTGTGTGTGTATACTGTATATGTGTGTGTGTACTGTATATGTGTGTGTATACTGTATGTGTGTATACTGTATGTGTGTATACTGTATATGTGTGTGTATAATGTATATGTGTGTATACTGTATGTGTGTGTGTACTGTTTGTGTGTGTGTACTGTGTGTGTATACTGTGTGTATATACTGTATATGTGTGTGTATACTGTATAATGTGTATGTGTGTATACTGTATATGTGTGTGTATGTACTGTATATTTGTGTGTATACTGTATGTGTGTGTGTACTGTATATGTGTGTATACTGTGTGTGTACTGTATGTGTATGTATACTCTGTGTGTGTATATTGTTGTATATACTGTATATGTGTGTGTATACTGTATATGTGTGTGTTCTGTGTGTGTATACTGTATGTGTGTGTACTGTGTGTATACTGTGTGTATACTGTATATGTGTGTGTATACTGTATATGTTGTGTGTATACTGTATATGTGTGTGTATACTGCATGTGTGTGTGTGTATACTGTATATGTGTGTGTATATACATTGTGTGTGTATACTGTATATGTATGTGGTGTGTACTGTATATGTGTGTGTATACTGTGTGTGTATACTGTATATTTGTGTGTGTATACTGTATATGTGTATGTATACTGTATGTGTGTGTGTATACTGTATATCTGTGTGTATATTGTATATGTGTTGTATACTGTGTGTGTATACTGTATGTGTGTGTATATGTGTGTATACTGTATATGTGTGTATACTGTATATTGTGGTATACTGTATATGTGTGTGTATACTGTATATGTGTGTGTATACTGTAATATGTGTGTGTATAATGTATATGTGTGTATACTGTATATTTGTGTGTGTACTGTTTGTGTGTGTATACTGTGTGTGTGTACTGTATGTGTATGTATTCTGTGTGTGTGTATTGTGTGTGTATATACTGTATATGTGTGTGTATACTGTATATGTGTATGTGTGTATACTGTATGTGTGTGTGTACTGTTTGTATACTGTGTGTATACTGTATACCATATATGTATGTGTATACTGTATGTGTGTTTGTGTATATACTGTGTGTGTATACTGTATGTGTGTATACTGTATATGTGTGTGTGTATACTGTATGTGTGTATACTGTGTGTGTGTATACTGTATATATGTGTGTGTATACTATATATGTGTATACTGTATATGTGTATATTGTGTGTGTGTATACTGTATATTGTGTGTGTGCATACTGTATATGTGTGTGTGCATACTGTATACAGTACAGACCAGAAGTTTGGACACACCTTTTGATTCAATGTGTTTTCTGTATTTTCATGACTATGAACATTGTAGATTCACACTGAAGGCATCAAAACTATGAATTATCACATGTGGAATTATATACTTAACACAAAAATGTGAAACTACTGAAAATATGTCTTATATTCTAGGTTCTTCCTTTTGCTTTGATTACTGCTTTGCACACTCTTGGCATTCTCTGGATGAGCTTCAAGAGGTAGTCACCGGAAATGGTCTTCCAACAGTCTTGAAGGAGTTCCCAGAGAGGGGTCCAGTCAGGCCTGGACGAGAAGAAATGTTTTATTTCCTTTTTTAATCCCCCCTCCTTCTACATAGTCTAGCTCTAGCATATCTGCTGTCTTTACGGAGGAGGGGGGTTTCGGGAGGGGGAGCGCACGAACCTCTACTTACACGTCGCTGTCTGACCCCGGAAGTACCAGAGTCGGCATTCCGGGGTCCCACAGCACCAATCTGCACCCTGCTCTGCAATGCTGCAGCCTGTCTGAAGTCATCCCATGCTTCAGCAGATGGCTCAGCTCAGCAGAATGACCGTGGAAGAGAACAAGCAATCAAGGAGAAAGAGAGCAGGTGAGTACTCACAGAGCTAAAGATATGGGGGGTTGAGAGAGTCTGCTGGTGGAGGGGGGAGAGCAGGGCCGGGACGACAGCTAGGCGACCCTAGGTGATCGCCTAGGGCGCCATCTTGTGGAGGGCGCATTTTTGCCCGCCCCCTGGAGGCCCCGTGCTGGCTGCCGGCGGCCGCGGCGCGTCGGCCAGAGAGGAAGGAGGGCGGGACTCCGACTTCCTGTCCCACAGCTCTGCCCGCCCCTCCTCTCCTCCGTACAGTCAGCAGACGCACGGTGACGGCGGCCTCAGTGACCGGTGGCGGTGAGTGTGCAAAGGCGCCCCCCCAGTCCGCATACTGGGCCCTGTATACACCACCTCCACCACTGGGCCCTGTATACACCACCACCACACCACCACTGGGCCCTGTATGCACCACCACTGGGACCTGTATACACCACCACCACACCACCACTGGGCCCTGTATGCACCACCACTGGGACCTGTATACACCACCACCACCACTGGGCCCTGTATGCACCACCACTGGGCCCTGTATACACCACCACTGGGCCCTGTATACACCACCTCCACCACTGGGCCCTGTATACACCACCTCCACCACTGGGCCCTGTATACACCACCACCACACCACCACTGGGCCCTGTATGCACCACCACTGGGACCTGTATACACCACCACCACACCACCACTGGGCCCTGTATGCACCACCACTGGGACCTGTATACACCACCACCACCACTGGGCCCTGTATGCACCACCACTGGGCCCTGTATACACCACCACTGGGCCCTGTATACACCACCTCCACCACTGGGCCCTGTATACACCACCTCCACCACTGGGCCCTGTATACACCACCACTGGGCCCTGTATGCACCACCTCCACCACTGGGCCCTGTATACACCACCACTGGGCCCTGTATACACCACCTCCACCACTGGGCCCTGTATGCACCACCACTGGGCCCTGTATACACCACCACTGGGCCCTGTATACACCACCTCCACCACTGGGCCCTGTATACACCACCACTGGGCCCTGTATACACCACCTCCACCACTGGGCCCTGTATACACCACCACCACCACTGGGCCCTGTATACACCACCACTGGGCCCTGTATACACCACCACTGGGCCCTGTATACACCACCACTGGGGCCTGTATACACCACCACTGGGGCCTGTGTATACCACCACTGGGGCCTGTATATACCACTGGGGCTGCTGTATATACCACTGGGGCTGCTGTATATACCACTGGGGCCTATATATACCACTGGGGCTGCTGTATATATTGCTGGGGCCTGTATATACCACTGGGGCTGCTGTATATAGTGCTGGGGCCTATATATACCACTGGGGCTGCTGTATATACTGCTGGGGCCTGTATATACTGCTGGGGCCTGTATATACCACTGAGGCTGCTGTATATATTGCTGGGTCCTGTATATACTACTGGGGCTGCTGTATATACTGCTGGGGCCTGTATATACCACTGCGGCTGCTGTATATACTGCTGGGGCCTGTATATACCACTGGGGCTGCTGTATATACTGCTGGGGCCTGTATATACCACTGGGGCTGCTGTATATATTTCTGGGGCCTGTATATACCACTGGGGCTGCTGTATATAGTGCTGGGGCCTGTATATACCACTGGGGCTGCTGTATATACCGCTGGGGCTGCTGTATATACTGCTGGGGCCTGTATATACCACTGAGGCTGTTGTATATATTGCTGGGTCCTGTATATACCACTGGGGCTGCTGTTATATACTGCTGGGGCCTGTATATACCACTGGGGCTGCTGTATATACTGCTGGGGCCTGTATATACCACTGGGGCTGCTGTATATACTGCTGGGGCCTGTATATTCCACTGAGGCTGCTGTATATACTGCTGGGGCCTGTATATACCACTGGGGCTGCTGTATATACTGCTGGGGCCTGTATATACCACTGGGGCTGCTGTATATACCGCTGGGGCCTGTATATACCACTGGGGCTGCTGTATAACCCCTGGGGCTGCTGTATAACCCCTGGGGCTGCTGTATTACCCCTGGGGCTGCTGTATTACCCCTAGGGCTGCTGTATTACCCCTGGGGCTGCTGTATAACCCCTGGGGCTGCTGTATAACCCCTGGGGCTGCTGTATAACCCCTGGGGCTGCGGTATAACCCCTGGGGCTGCTGTATTACCCCTGGGGCTGCTGTATTACCCCTGGGGCTGCTGTATTACCCCTGGGGCTGCTGTATTACCACTGGGGTCTGTATATACCACTGGGGAGGCTGCTGTATACCACACTGCTGGGCGCTGTATACCTGTGCTGGGGTCCACCCCCGGCTTATATACGAGTCAATAGGTTTTCCCAGGTTTTGGGGCAAAAGTAGGGGGGTCGGCTTATACACGGGTCGGCTTATACACGAGTATATACGGGTAGTAATCCTACAATGTGTGCTGGACATGGTATGAGGAGGTTTATGGCTCAGTCAGTACAGTCCATACTTCATGGTAAGGGGAGGGTTTATGGCTCAGTACACACTCCATACTTCTTGTTATTAACCAGTTAATGCTCTCTTGTCCACCGCACTGCAGTGTCAAAAAGAGGACGACAGCGAGACAGGCAGCGACACGGCGTCAGAGAGCCCCTGACCTCGAAATAGAAGATCCTCAGATCCTGGTATTGTGACATAATATTAAGAATAATACTTTTTGCATTTATATTACACTATGAACTCCACAACACTTTACATACATCATGAACACTGTCCCCATTGGGGCTCACAATGTAAACGTCCTATCAGTGTGTCTCTGCAGTGTGGTTGGACGAACCTTTTATAGGTCCCCGTTAAATTAAATTTACTTTCAAAGTTTGTTGACATTTTTATTCCCAGACATATTTCGGGGGGGCGCGGTTTGCCTTACCTGCCTA
Source organism: Allobates femoralis (assembly GCA_033576535.1). NCBI lineage: Eukaryota > Metazoa > Chordata > Amphibia > Anura > Aromobatidae > Allobates > Allobates femoralis. The sequence continues at coordinate 745,454,892 of JARQOC010000002.1, read as the reverse complement.
GGGCACCAAAATGCCTTGTCCCGGCACTGGGGGAGAGAGTCTGTTGGTGGAGGAGGGGAGAGAGTCTGCTGGTGGGGGGGGGGGGAGTCTCCTGGTGGAGGAAGGCTGCTAGTGGAGGCTGCTGATGGAGAGGGGAGAGAGGTTGCTAAAGGAGGCTGCTGATGGAGGGGGGAGAGAGGCCTGCTAGTGAAGGCTGGTGATGGAGGGGGGAGGGAGGCTTTTGGTGGAGGGTGGTGATGGGGGGAGAGAGGCTGCTGGTGGAGGCTGGTGATGAAGGGGGGAGTGAGGCTGCTAGAGGAGGCTACTGATGGAGGGGGGAGTGAGGCTGCTAATGGAGGGGGGGAAGAGGCTGCTATTAGAGGCTACTGATGGAGGGGGGAGAGAGGCTGCTGATGGAGGGCGGAGAGAGGCTGCTGATGGGGGGGAGAGAGGCTGCTGGTGGAGGCTGGTGATGGAGGGGGGAGAGAGGCTGCTGGTGGAGGCTGGTGATGGAGGGAGGAGGGAGGCTGCTGGTGGAGGCTGGTGATGGAGGGGGGAGAGAGGCTGCTGGTGGAGGCTGGTGATGGAGGGGGGAGTGAGGCTGCTAGAGGAGGCTGCTGATGGAGGGGGGGAAAGGCTGCTAGTGGAGGCTGCTGATGGAGGGGGAAAGAGGCTGCTGATGGAGGGCTGAGAGAGGCTGCTGATGGAGGCTGCTGATGGAGGGGGTGGAGAGGCTGCTGGTGGAGGCTGCTGATGGAAGGGGGAAAGAGGCTGCTGTGCTGATGGAGGGGGAAGAGAGGCAGCTGGTGGAGGCTGCTGATGGAGGGGGGAGAGAGGCTGCTGGTGGAGGCTGCTGATGGAGGAGGGAGAGAGGCTGCTGATGGAGATCTGAGAGAGGCTGCTGGTAAAGACTGGTGATGGATGGGGGGAAAGAGGCTGCTAGTGGAGGCTGCTGATGTAGGGGGGAAAGAGGCTGCTGATGGAGAGAGGCTGCTGGTAAAGGCTAGTGATGAAGGGGGGAGAGAGGCTGCTGATGGAGGGGGGAGTGAGGCTGCTGATGGAGATCTGAGAGAGGCTGCTGGTAAAGACTGGTGATGGATGGGGGGAAAGAGGCTGCTAGTGAAGGCTGCTGATGTAGGGGGGAAAGAGGCTGCTGATGGAGAGAGGCTGCTGGTAAAGGTTGGTGATGGATGGGGAAAGAGGCTGCTAGTGGAGGCTGCTGATGGAGGGGGGAGAGAGGCTGCTAGTGGAGGCTGCTGATGGAGGGGGGAGAGAGGCTGCTAGTGGAGGCTGCTGATGGAGGGGGAGAAAGGCTGCTGATGGAGGGGGGGGGAGGCTGCTGGTAGAGGCTGGTGATGGAGGAGGGAGAGAGGCTGCTGGTGGAGACTGGTGATGGAGGAGGGAGAGGCTGCTGGTGGAGGCTGGTGATGGAGGAGGGAGAGAGGCTGCTGGTGGAGGTTGGTGATGGAGCAGGGAGAGAGGCTGCTGGTGGAGGTTTGTGATGAAGGAGGGAGAAAGGTGGAGACTGGTGATGCTGGGGGAGAAAGGCTTCTAGTGGAGGCTGGTGATGGGTGAGAGAGGCTGCTGGTGATGCTGGGGGAGAAAGGCTGCTTGTGGAGGCTGGTGGTGGTGGCAGAGAGAAGCTGCTGGTGGAGGCTGGTGATGGAGGAGGGAGAGAGGCTGCTGGTGGAGGCCGGTGATGGTGGGAGAAAAAGGCTGCTGGCGGAGGCTGGTGATGGTGGGGTGACTTAAGCTATGTGTTGCATTATACTATGTGGAGGACTATTGGGGGTGCATGGAAATTTATGGAGGGATATGGGGATGCATAATAATTGGAGGACTATGTAATAGGAGACAGTGGTCAACTGTGTCGAATGCAGAGGACAGGTCTAGAAGGAGGACGGAGAACTGTCTGTTAGCTTTGGCCGTGAGTAAGTCATTAATAATTTTGGTCAGGGCAGTTTCAGTGGAGTGGTGGGAGCGGTAGCCGGATTGAAGGTTGTCAAAGAGAGAGTTGGATGAGAGGTGGGATGGGAGTACAGTGTGGACATGATTTTCAAGAGGTTTGGAAGCGAATGGGCGCATCGATATGGGGTGGTAGCTGGATGCAGAAGTTGGGTTTAAGGGTTTGGCTTCTTTAAGATAAGTGTTATTGTTGCATGCAGTGTATATATGCAGTGTGTATGTATATAATATATATATTAGTCACTGACAGAAATTATGTCGCATATCCATGTTATGTAATAAAAGCGTATAACCTGATGTTAAATTCATCCATTGGTTGTATAAATTCCTCTTTTGAAAGCTGAAACCCTCCGAAATGTGGTTTAGGTTAAGATAATAAATTGGCATCAATACTGAAATATTGATCATTTAATGAACACAGAATGGTCAGATTTTGGCAAGACAAAAGTTTTGTCGCCCACAGAAAGTAATGTGATATTCACACAAATAATTAACTTAAAATACAAATATATGTTGCATAACATTGGTGAATGAATTTGTGTGGCTATTAGAGTCATATTTAATATTTTGTGTGACTTCCATGAGCTTGAAGGACTGCATCAATGCGGTTCAACAATGATTCATATCATTTATTACTGAAGTCACCAGGAATAGCAAAGAATGCAGTCTTACATGCCTCCCAGAGTTCATCTAGATTCTTTGGTTTTGTCTTCCAAGCTTCCTCTTTCATCCTACCCCAAACATGCTCAATGATGTTCATGTCTGGTGACTGGGCTGGCCAGTTCTTGAGCACTTTGATATTTTTTGTCTGGAGGAACTTTGTTGTAGAGATGGATGTATGAGATGGAGCACCATCCTGCTGCAGAATTTGACCCCTTTTATGATTTGGAATATAAGAGGTAGTTAATACTTAATATTTTAGGCTATTGATATTGCCTTCCACCTTGGAAATGTTTCGCACACCCCCATACTGAATGTAACCCCAGACCATGATCTTTCCACCACCAAATGTAACTGTCTTCTGGATGTATTTTGGATCCATTCGGGCTCCAGTAGGTCTCCTGCAGTATTTGCAGCGACTGTGGTGCAATTCTACTGAAGATTCATCAGAGAAATCCACCTTCTGCCACTTTTGCCCTATGGAGAGCGCTTGATTTGAGCCAATTTCATCCTACAACAGGACAATGACCCAAAGCAAAGCAAAGCACACCTCCAAATTATGCATCAACTATTTAGGGAAGAAGCAGCTGGTATTCTATCTGTAGTGGGGTGGCCAGCGCAGTCACCAGATCTCAACCACATTGAGCTGTTGTAAGAGCAACTTGACCGTATGTGACGCAAAAAGAGCCCATCATCCAATCCAACTTGTGGGAGAGGCTTCAGGAAGCATGGGGGGGAAATGTCTCCAGATTATCTCAGCAAATTAACAGCTAGAAGCCAAAGGTCTGCAATGCTGGAATTGCTGCAAAGGAGCGTTCTGTGGCCAAAGGAAAGTTTCAAGGAGAAAATTATTTCAAATAAAAATCATTATTTCTAACCTTGTCAATGTCTGGACGAGATTTTCTAATCATTTTGTAACTCATTTGATAAATAAAAGTGCGAGTTTTCATGGAAAACACAAAAGTGTCTGGTGACCCCAAACTTTTGGACTGTAGTGTATATATATATATGCTTGATACACTCTGAGGTCTTCCCCCATCCCCTTTCCAACATAACAGATGCTCCGCTCACCTGTCCACCCCCTCCTCTGTCCGCCGTCCGGTCCTCACAGCTGCCTCTTTCTTCCGTCGTGAGCGAAATCTGCGTATGGTTCACTCTTGGCCTTGGAGGTTGTTCTTCATATTCTTCCATATCGACTTTTCCACCAAATCCCTCTTGTGTTTCTTCTCATTCCTCAGGATCACGACTTTCACAGCTGAAGTTTTCTCTGGAGGACGATGGTTCTTCCCACCGATGATCCCCGAGGATGGAGCAGGACAGAGAGCACATGGCGGCTCGGATATTAGACCTCACCCTGGAGATGATCTACTGGATCACTGGAGAGGTGAGAGCTTCACATCACATCACTCTGATCTCTAGGAATAAAGCAGGGAAATGACGGGAAAGGTGAAGGATCCTTAGAATAGATGTAGTGATCGGCGTCTCCCCATACACAGGATCACATAGTAGTGAAGATGTCTGGGGAGTGTGTGGCCCCCCGTGTGTCAGGAGGGCGGAGCAGGACCCCGAGTGACATCACCGAGCCTCCACCTCATTCACTGATACATGAGCAGAAGATCCTAGAACTGACCCACCGGATCACTGATCTGCTGAGCGGAGAGGTGAGCGCTGCCCCCCGCCGGGAATGCTGGGACATTATATAATAACACCGGGGGAGGGGTCTGCTAATGACGGCTCATTGTGTGTGTCAGGTTCCTATAAGGTGTGAGGACGTCACCGTCTATTTCTCCATGGAGGAGTGGGAGTATCTAGAAGGACACAAGGATCTGTACAAGGACGTGATGATGGAGGATCTCCAGCCCCTCACATCTCCGGGTAAGAGGAGACCGTCCTGATTATAGAGGAGAGGCCGGGTCTGAGGTCACCTAGACTCCCCCATCATGTGATCATCACATGTAGACCATGTATTCAGTCACTGTGTATATTTCCTATAGATGGGTCCAGACCGAGAAATCCACCAGAGAGAAGTCCCGGTCCTCTATATCCCCAGGATCCTCCAGAGAGAAGACCCCGTCCTCTATATCCCCAGGATCCTCCAGAGGAGGAACAGAATGTCCCCCTGTATCATCAGGTAGATGAGGTGAGATTTTTGGAAATCCACTATAGACTGGAGTTGCTGCTCACCCCCTTTCTAGAGGTGTGTTGTTTTGGAGTCTGGTTGTCACGTCATAACTGGACGTTACGCCCTGGCCTACCCCAGTCTCCAGCAGGTCCACCCCAGTTTCCAGCAGGTCCGCCCCAGTCTCCAGCAGGTCCGCCCCAGTCTCCAGCAGGTCCGCCCCAGTCTCCAGCAGGTCCGTCTCCAGTAGGACCACCTCTTCCTTCAGTGCGGTTCATTTTTCACCATACCTGCACAGTCACTGAAGCGATCCTCTACATCACTGCCGCCGCTGTCCACTCTGCGAAGAAGAGCACTCTGTGTCAGTGATGAGGTGTGCGGTCATCTTCACAGGGGCCGGAGCTGTCACTGATGCGAACCAGACCCACCATCTCTCCACTAAGTTCATGTAGAAATACACTCAATCACCCATACCCTCTAGATTACTGCCTGAGAGATCAAGTGTTGCCAGCCCTGGGGATTCCAGCCAATTCCCCCAAACATTCTCAAACTGATTGAGCTTGCCCTGTTTAGTGTAGATATTGTGTTCCATGAGGATTATAAAATTGACTTTATTAACAAATTCCTTTATGGTCGGGGAATTCTCATCAAGCCAATACAGAGCAATTATATTACGCGCAATGTGCAGCTTCCTTGCGGATTGCCAACTTTCCCCATTCAATGGGTCCCGGGACACAGTCACTCCCATCACCCCTTGTATGAGGTTTAAAATTACTATCCGGAAGGCTTGTAGGCGAGGACAGGACCAGAGCATGTGGACAATATCCACCTCCTCCATCCCACATTGGGGACGATCCGAATACCCCTCAGCCCTGCTCTACACATCCGTACAGGGGTTCTATACACTCTGTGCACAGTAAACAATTGTGATATTCGTCCGGATTCACTCATGGAGATTTTAGGGATGTACTGCAGAATATGTGTCTGATATATGCCCCAAATCTTCAGACCATTTCGATTTAGCCGTCAGTGGGTACCTGTCAAGGAAAGTCTCTAGCAGGCCCCGGTACAACAATGTGACCCAATGACAAGTGACCCAATGACAAGTAGTATGCTGTCAGTTTGAACCCGTGTCTGAGACCGTCTGTTCTGTTTCAGGAATGCATGCCGCAGCTGCAGATATTGGTAAAACATTGTGCGCTCTAAGGGAAATTCTTTCCCTAGCTCCTCAAAAGACTTAAACGTGTCACCATTCAGCAGCTGCGAAACATACCATATCCCAATGCTCCTCCACTAACCAAAATTCCACATATTCTACACTAGCCCACAGTGGACCACGCACTACCATATGCCTAAGGATCCTACCCACAGACCTGTCAAAAGCCTGGTTCCCCCAACCCGCCAAATGCTGTCCTTGGGATGCAATATAGAATACCCACAGATTAGGGACCGCCAGACCCCTATCCTCCTTGGCACATTACAGATATTCCAGCTTGATATGTGCCTGCTTCCCCTTCCAGATCAAATTCCTGAAAATGGCATTAATCCTATAAAAGGTGTTCTGCGGTAACCACACCGGAGCGTTGTGTAAGACATAGAGGACCTGGGCATAATAGTCAGTTTTAGCAGATTCACTCTTCCCACCATTGAAATGTACAGTGTACTCCAAGCTCCAAGTCTTCTGTCTAAATTTACCCAACAAGGGATTTAAATTTAGCTTCTCATAATTGTCAATATTTGCTGACGCCTGAATCCCAAGATAGCTAAAATCACTGAGCCCTCGTAGCGGAATCGATGAATCCGTCTCTACAGCCATCGCCTGGTTCAGCGGGAGCAGTGTTGACTTGTCCCAATTAATAGAGATCCCTGACACAGCACCATAAGCATCCAGCACCTTCATAACTGCTGCCCGTATCTCCATGATACAAGAGCGTATCATCCGTGTAGAGTGACATTTTTTCTTCATGAGTATAATACTGGAATCCCACAATTCTCTTAACACACCTTATGACTGCCGCCAACGGCTCAATAGCAGTGGCGAATAGCAAAGGGAACAAAGGGCAACCATATCTCATTCCCCGAAAGAGGGGGAAATCCTCAGATAACTGCCCATTAACCTGTAATCTAGCTCTCGGGGCAGTGTGAGACCATCTTATAAATTTCACCCCAAAACCTATATGTTGCATTGTGGCCCACAGGTATCTCCACTCCACACGGTCAAAGGCTTTGGCAGCGTCCAGTGACAGAATGGCCTTGTGCCCCATATTATCCGCCCTGGCCTGCATATTAAGAAACAGTCTACGCAGATTGCTGGCTGTAGATTTACTAGGCATGAAGCCTGCTTGGTCAGGATGTATAATACAGTCCCTGACAGAAGTTATGTCGCTTATCCATGTTATGTAAATAAAAGCTTATAACCTGACATAAAATGTATCCATTGGTTGTATAAATTACTCTTTTGAAAGCTGAAACCCTCCCAAATGTGGTTTAGGTTAAGAAAATAAATTGGCATCAATACTGAAATATTGATCATTTAATGAACACAGAATGGTCAGATTTTGGCAAGACAAGTTTTGTCGCCTGGTCATATAATGCACCCAATCCTAGTTTACATCCTCACCTGCGCTCAGTAAATGATGGGTTAATTAGTGGGTGTGTATCAAAAGAAACCCAGCACCCCAGACCTTCACTTGAACTGCAACTTGAGCTCTGACAACATGCCAAAAATCCACCCTGCGACCAAAGCCTTGATTATCAAGAGGCTGAAGATCAGATCCACTGCAGAGGTGGCTGGCACCTTTAATGTGTCTCAGCGTCAAGTACAAAGAATTAAAAAACGATTTGAGGAGACTGGAGATGTGTTTGACAAGCCCAGGTCTGGCAGACCCCGCAAGACAACTACTCAGGAGGAACGTTTGTTGGTTAGAAGCAAGCCCCTCTTCCACTGCAGCAGAGCTCCAACAGGCCTGGTCACCTCAAGTCCCTGTGTCAACTATAACAGTTTGTAGGATTCTGTCTCGAAATGGCCTCCATGGTGGAATCAGTGCCCAGAAGCCAACACTAAACAAAAGGCAAATAAAAAAACGTGTGGCATTTGAAAAATCCCTCAGCTTGCTAAACGCAGGAAAAGTGACAGAAGGTGAATTTCTCTGATGAATCTTCAGTAGAATTACATCACAGCCACTGCAAATCCTGCAGGAGACCTACTGGAGCCCGTATGGATCCAAAATACATCCAGAAAACAAGTTACATTTGGTGGAGGAAAGATCATGGTCTGGGGTTACATTCAGTATGGGGGTGTACGAAACATTTGCAAGGTGGAAGGCAATATTAATAGCCTAAAATATCAAGAAGTATTAGCTACCTCTTACATTCCAAATCGTAAAAGGGGTCCAATTCTGCAGCAGGATGGTGCTCCATCTCATACATCCATCTCTACAACAAAGTTCCTCCAGACAAAAAAGATCAAAGTGCTCAAGGACTGGCCAGCCCAGTCACCAGACATGAACATCATTGAGCATGTTTGGGGTAGGATGAAAGAGGAAGCTTGGAAGACAAAACCAAAGAATCTAGATGAACTCTGGGAGGCATGCAAGACTGCATTCTTTGTTATTCCTGATGACTTCATTAATAAATTGCATGAATCATTGTGGATGCAGTCCTTCAAGCTCATTGAAGTCACACAAAATATTAAATATGACTCTAATAGCACCACAACTTCATTCACCAATGTTATAAAACATATATTTGTATTTTAATTTAATTATTTGTTTGAATATCACATTACTTTCTGTGGGCGACACAACTTTTGTCTTGTCAAAATCTGACCATTCTGTGTCCATTAAATGATCAATATTTCAGCATTGATGACAGTTTATTTTCTTAACCTAAACCACATTTCGGAGGGTTTCAGCTTTCAAAAGAGAAATTTATACACCCAATGGATGAATTTAACGTTAGAAGTTATTTCGCTTATACAGGTTATGTCAATAGAAGCTTATAACCTGTCAGGGACTGTAGAAGTAATGACTCTGCCAAGGCAGTTAGCCATCATTTTAGCCAAAAGTTTGATATCCATTGTTAACAGGGAGATTGAGCGATACGAGGCTGGTGCTGTGGGATCTTTGCCCTTTTTGGGCAATACTACAATAATCGCTTCCCACATGTACCGCGGCAACTCCCCCTTCTCCAGTCCCGTGTTATACACCTCCAACAAGGTCGATAGCAGAGACCCCTTAAACTGCTTGTACACTTCTACCGGCAATCCATCCACCCCCGGGGCTTTGCCATTAGCCATGGACGCTAGGGCAATCTCCAGCTCCCCCATGTCAAATGGCTCATCCAACAACTCCCGAGACTCAGCGGACAACCATGGAAGCCTAGCCGCAGCCAAAAAAGCCTCAATCTCCTCCGCCTCCGGACTCACGTGCGATCTATAAAACGATGCATGAAAGTGAACCAGTACCATCAAGATGTCGTAGTAGTAAAAAAGAGGCATCCCTCTGCGCAGCAGCCACAAAGGCCAGGAGATGACCAGCCCGTTCCCCCTCCTCATAGTATTTTAATTAAAGTTTGGAACATCCTCCTACGTCCTGCCATACTCAGGGACATTTTTTACTAACGTAGGAGGCTATTCCAAACTTGGGTTAAACTACTATGAGGAGGGGAACGAGGGGGACCCTGTGCGCCCGCTCAATAGCATACATCCGGAACAGCTTATCAGCACCAGTTTTATCCAGAAGCCATTGTTCAAAAAATTCCGTGGGAGCATTGCCCCTCTCTCCGGCACACCAACCAGCCGCAGGTTAGTGCGCCGGGAGCTATTCTCCAGGTCATCCATTTTGGCTTGAACTGCGGCCAAACCCGTTGCCATACGCTTATAGTCTTTCTCGGCTTTGGCCATGCAATCCTCAGCAGTGCTGACCCGTTTTTGCACTTCACCCATCCTCTCGTTTACAACATGTATGGTATGCTGCACTTCAGACATTTCTGCCTGGAAGCTACCTAGCTGGGTCGCCATGCTAGTGATAGAAGAGTCACAATGGATAATTGCCCGAAACACATCTTTCACGGTGGGTTCTCCTGGGACCGCCCCCTCCTCTGTCTTCACACAGGGGTCAGAGCCATATTGACCCTTCTTCTGTGGATCCCCAGCGGGCTTTCTCATGCTTCTTTTGCCAGTCATGGTGGTCACAGTGCCAAGACCCTTAACCCCAAGTGTCTCCATATCTCAGGTATTGCAGCAGTGGGTCTAAGCAAGGTCTCCGGTGTCTCAAACGGTGAGCTGCTCCTAGACATGACCGATCACATTGCTCTCCAGGCCACGCCCTGGACATTGTTAATTTTCAAATGAAAGATGAATAGTGACATATCGTAGTTTAATCCTTATCTCGAGCGCCGGAGACTACAAACACTTTCTTTGTGGATCATATTCCAGGAGCAAAATAACAGGAACATTTATGGGATGAAATATTCGGTTGTTGATCCCATCATGATGGATGATTCTTCTTTTAGGATAAATCGGTTCACGACGTCTCGGGAATTTTGACCTAATCCTGGATAGGAAATAAACCAGAATTTCTTCTATTTTTCCTTAGGTCTTTAATGTTGTGTCCGTGCAGGAAACTCCTTGTGTGATGATGAACGGCCCTGAAAATCCGATATCAGAATCAACGAAGGGTGAGAACCGTCCTGTCACTTTTTATGAGGCAGAAAAAGAAGAGAGTGAGGAAAAAGGGCAAAATCCCAACATTCCATCATCATCAGTCCCTATAGTGTATTCTTATACTATACTGTATTCTTATACTATAGTGTATTCTTATACTATAGTGTATTCTTATACTATGTGAGGCAGAATCAACAAGAGAGTGAGGAAAGAGAGCTATAATGTGACCAATCAATCAAGGAAAATCCCAACAGTCCATCATCAGAAGTCCCTATAGTGTATTCTTATACTATACTGTATTCTTATACTATAGTGTATTCTTATACTATAGTGGATTCTTATACTATACTGTATTCTTATACTATAGTGTATTCTTATACTATAGTGGATTCTTATACTATAGTGTATTCTTATACTATAGTGTATTCTTATACTATAGTGGATTCTTATACTATAGTGTATTCTTATACTATAGTGGATTCTTATACTATAGTGTATTCTTATACTATAGTGGATTCTTATACTATAGTGTATTCTTATACTATAGTGTATTCTTATACTATGTGAGGCAGAATCAACAAGAGAGTGAGGAAAGAGAGCTATAATGTGACCAATCAATCAAGGAAAATCCCAACATTCCATCCTCATCAGTCCCTATAGTGTATTCTTATACTATAGTGTATTCTTATACTATAGTGTATTCTTATACTATAGTGGATTCTTATACTATAGTGTATTCTTATACTATACTGTATTCTTATACTATAGTGTATTCTTATACTATAGTGTATTCTTATACTATAGTGTATTCTTATACTATAGTGTATTCTTATACTATGTGAGGCAGAATCAACAAGAGAGTGAGGAAAGAGGGCTATAATGTGACCAATCAATCAAGGAAAATCCCAACATTCCATCCTCATCAGTCCCTATAGTGTATTCTTATACTATAGTGTATTCTTATACTATAGTGTATTCTTATACTATAGTGGATTCTTATACTATAGTGTATTCTTATACTATACTGTATTCTTATACTATACTGTATTCTTATACTATAGTGTATTCTTATACTATAGTGTATTCTTATACTATAGTGTATTCTTATACTATAGTGGATTCTTATACTATAGTGTATTCTTATACTATAGTGTATTCTTATACTATACTGTATTCTTATACTATACTGTATTCTTATACTATAGTGGATTCTTATACTATAGTGGATTCTTATACTATAGTGTATTCTTATACTATAGTGTATTCTTATACTATACTGTATTCTTATACTATACTGTATTCTTATACTATAGTGGATTCTTATACTATAGTGGATTCTTATACTATAGTGGATTCTTATACTATAGTGTATTCTTATACTATGGTCTGGGAACTTGCTCTCAACCTTATGGAGAGAGCGAAGTAGGTGAGGAGATTGTAAGCCACTTCCCTCCTCTCAGATATATGCATATATGCAAATTTGCACTTCACTAAGGAAGTTGAGAAACTCCCGTGTGCCACATTTAAGCAGCTTCCTCAAAGTCATAATCGCTTTCCTACAAGCTTTTAATATAACTAGGGGATTTGTGCCAGATCAGAACCCCAAACTACAGACGCTGCGTTTCGGGGTACCTGCCCCTCATCAGTGTAGTGTGTGGGATATTCTGATCTGGCAGAGTGAGTGGGCTAAGACAAGGTCTGGGAACTTGCTCTCAACCTTATGGAGAGAGCGAAGTTCTTATACTATGTGAGGCAGAATCAACAAGAGAGTGAGGAAAGAGAGCTATAATGTGACCAATCAATCAAGGAAAATCCCAACATTCCATCATCATCAGTCCCTATAGTGTATTCTTATACTATAGTGTATTCTTATACTATAGTGTATTCTTATACTATAGTGTATTCTTATACTATAGTGTATTCTTATACTATAGTGTATTCTTATACTTTGTGAGGTAGAATCAAGAAGACACAGAAGTTCAGGGATTGTTTTATTTACACTGTGTCATAAAAGTGATCTCGGCTTTATTCGAGATCCCAGCGGTGATCGACTTCTGTGTCCACGTGATCACCATGAAGTACATTTACTTAAGTTAGCGGCAGGGCCGGTGTTAGAGAAAGTGGGGCCGTAAATGCTCATATATTGCACCATCACACACACTCATTTAGGTTACATTTCCATGCTCTGAGTTCAGACCATTAAATGAGCGCGATCAACAATATTCAGGTCATTCCCGGCCTCTTTACACAGGAGGATGAAGAATGATGGCACAGACCCATCACTATAGAGCAATGTGTCCCTACAGGATCATGTTATCGGCAGCACTCCTGCAGGTTACACCGGGCGATGAGCTGCCGAGAACAAGGATTTCTGTTCCTCCATAAACATCCAATCACCTGATGATGAGCCGCATTTTGCTCGTTTGTTGGGCGACTACCGCCATGTTTACACCTAGGAACTCCTATCTGCGCTGCCAGGATTTATAAATGTGGACGATACATACACACAACACACGGTATGTGATATACACTGTATGTTACACACACGTGTATACACCCAGCACACACACAGGAATCCACACCGTCACATCTACAATCATGACATTTTGCACACACCCCTTTTGGCTCAGAGAACGTCACTATGATTTAAGGGGAAATATTCACCCCCGAGGTTTAGTCATTCGCCAAAAAAAAAAAAAGGATTATACTGTTTGTATGTATGAGCCAATAGATACTGCCTTGGCTGTTTTTTTTTTTTAAACTGTAATCTTTATTGAGGTTATACAGAAATAAACAAATTATAACAAATAATTTGTCTGAATTAGGGCACATCGTCTCGTATCGCAGTAAACAATTGTACAATTCTCTTCATTGAGAAGTCTCCTCTTGACATTTGCTCTAATGACGATTGCTGTTTCCCTAAGGCGGCCGTCACACGGTGCAATATCTTGAACGATATTGTAAGCGATCACGTGCACGCGCGATCGCTAACAATATCGTTCACATCGCTGGTGAGATGTCACACAGACAGACTCACCAGCGATGTGGACCAGCGAGATCACTGGTAACTATGGTACACATCGGGTTACTAGGCGCCGCGCGGCGCTTAGCAACCCGACGTGTACCATAGTTACCATCTCCCAGCATAGGCTCTGCCGCTGGGAGATCGTTCATCGTGGTGTCATACACCACGATGAAGCAGATTGAACAAGCGATGATCGCTTGATTTGAGCTCCGGCTCTCATATCTGCGATCTACATTGTAAAATCGCTTGATCGCACGTAGCGATGCACAAACAATATCGCTTAAGCGATCAAAAAGCAGATCGCTTAAACGATATCGTTCAAGATATTGAACTGTGTGACGGCCGCCTAAGAATGACTCCCATTTACTCATGTAAGGGAACCTCCTAACAGATTCACTCTGGGAGGAATTAATTAACCTATATATCATTAAGGATGGACTGGAGAGGGGAGAGTCTAGGGAAGAGGAGACCAATTAATAGAGAATTGCAATAATCAGGGCGGGAATGGATCAGGGCCACAGTTAGGGTTTTTGTTGTTTCCATGCTGAGAAAGGGGCAGATTTTAGTGACGTTCTTCAGGTGCAAGCGATAAGAGTGGTTGAAAGATTGTATGTAGGAGGTGAAGGATGTGTGTAGTTCGTCTTGCTCGCACCTGTCTTTTCAGCTTTGCCCATAAATTTCCAACAGGATTGAGATCAGGGCTTTGTGATGGCTACGCCAAACCATTGACTTTGCTATCCTTAAGCCACTTTATAACCAGTTTGGCAGTAGCTTCAGGTCATTGTTCACTTGGAAGACCCATTCTCCCAAGCCTTAAAGGGAACCTATCAGGTTGTTCTCTCTATCCTATCACTACCTGTCCCTCCTCTTTGCTAGCTGATCCCTAACCATCCTTGTCTCACCTAAAAGTGCCCTGTAAAGACTTAAGGCCCGTTACATGGCTCAACATCTTTCATGACATCTCTCAAAAGTGACGTCTGTAACTATGTTGAAACGACATCGTTAGTGCGTCGTTGCGTGTAACCGAACGATTCAACTATGATAATTAGTCAAGTTGGAGTTGACAGGTTTATGAACATGCTGAAAAACCTGATGGTTTCAACTCAACCAACCTGCTGCATCGTTCTGTGTAACACCGCGATAATGATGTCATGGACGACTTCGCCCATTCACAGCAATGAGAATGGAAAGGCAGACTCTGGGGCTCCAATCTCCCCTCTTTGCCAGCATTCAGCATGCCCCACTGGGCATCCTTTTTTTTTTTTTATTATCATAAATTATTTTTATTAACAGTTTTTCAGAATTACAACAGAATAGTAAGACAAAGAACGTGATATGATATACAAGGATGGGGAAAAGGGCAAAGGGAAGGGGGGAGGATGGGAGGGAGGGTAGTTGAAGAAAATATTTCCAGAAACGTTTCACTAACTTCAGCTAGGACTGCTCGTTGTTGGCAACATATCGTGTCTGTTACAGGTAAATCCACGCAATATAGAGTTCAGAGAGTTCAACATGTAAAGAACAGATGCAGTCCAAATGATTCCGTTCTGTGGTCTTGAAATATTGGCTTGTAAAGGTATAAACAGTTCCCATTCGTACCTTGTCGAGATCTCCGTTTGTATAGGCTGACGGTGGGGACTTAAAAGCCGAGACCCTGTACATCAACTCATAGCCGGCTAAGCATTGTGTGTGTCCAATAGGAGATATAGATACAATGTTTTTCTGCCCAGCCAGTGGGTTGAAACTAGACTATATGTTAGGTTTTTTACAGTAATCCTGGTTAGTTGCAGAGAAGTTAGGATATGGGGAGGGAGGGGGAGGGATAAAGAGAACAGGGGAATAGTTCAGGATAAAGGAGAAGGGGACTAGGGTAAAGTAATGCGTATAAGAGGGTGAAAAGAAAGGGGGGATAGAGAGGGCAAGAGGTTATTTAGTCAGGTGTGAGGGGGAGTAAGATTAGAAGATTAGGAGAGGAGAAGAATAGGAGAGTAAAAGAGTAGAAGAGTAAAAGAGTAAACTGGTCCACCCCCGGCTCCAAAAACACCCCCGTCAGGCCTACAGCGGAGGTCTCCGGGCCAGCGGGTGTGCTCCCCACAAGTCCCATGCCTCTGACACATATCGCCGTTCGCCTTGGTCCAATGCCAAGTAATATTCGTGGCAAAAAATCGAATTTATTTTGTCTGCGAGATCACTCAATGTCGGAAGGGAGGGTTGTTTCCATTTAGAGGCGACACAAACCCTGGCAGCCGTCAGGATGTACGTCATCACACGGCATATCACCGGAGGGTATGAGATAACTCCGACGTGTAGAACCGCGGCCCATGGTTCCAAGGGGATCCTCGTCTCAGTAACCGAGTCCAGGAGCCCCGTGACTAGCTGCCAGAACCGTGCCACCTCAGGGCAGGCCCACCACATATGGGACAGGTCACCCCGCATACCACACTGCTTCCAACATAGCGGGGAAGCCCCTCTGCCGAAGCTTGCCAATTTTGTCGGGCTGGTATACCAGCGTAGATGAATTTTTTTGAGAAATTCAACATGATTTAAGCACCTGGATGCCTCTCACACAATGTATAGCGTCTTCCCAATCCTCCTCCGTCGCCCTAAAAGCTAGATCTTGTTCCCATTTGATTGTGTATGATAGTTTTTGAGGGGCATCTCTGTCAATCAGATCTGAATACAAAGCCGATAATGATTTCTGTGGTCTTGGCACCGCTATCAAAGAACGTCGCAACGCCGAGGGTGTTCCAGGGGCGCCCAGGTCATAGGAGAAAGCGGGGGAGCGCATAAAATGTACGATCTGATGGAAATGTAGGAAAGTGGCTTTGAGGTCTGGGTATTTGGCCAAAAAATTCTCAAACGTGAGCCCTCTGGTACCCTCAAGAAGATCCGCCAGGGTCCTAGGGCCCGTGTGTCTCCATGGGATCATTGAGAAGGTAGGAATCAACCAGCAGAACGCCTCTAAGGGAAAATCCCCCGGAGGGATCCTGGTCCAGTCTCCTCGTACCGAGCGGTGCACTGTCAATATTTCAGAGGTCGTTTGAAGGAAGTTATTGTCCAGTAGGGGAGCGACTGAGTTCGCCGCAAGAAGAGAACGTAAGGAGCCTCTCCCCAGCGAACCCTGTTCTATCTGCTTCCATCCCTATGAGTCTTCCTCATGCCACCATTTCCCCGCCGCCTCCAAGACCACCGCCTTCTGATATTTTTCCACCTCCGGTACCCCCATTCCACCTCTCGTCAAGTGTCGGTATAGTAGTGATCCTCTAACTCTAGCCGGGGCCGTTCCCCAAACACATCTGGAGATCATTCGCTGGAGACGTATGATCAATTTTTTGGGACAGTGGACTGGGATACATCTGAAAAGATACAGGATTTTAGGAAGCCATAGCATCCTCACCGCCTGGATCCTGGCGATCCAGGACATCGAGCCCAACGGGAAATCAGATAGAGCTCTGCCAAGATCGGTCAAAAGTCGGTCTATGTTTTCCCTCGCTACACATTTGGAGGAACACAGATAGATCCCCAGGTACGGAATACCCTTAGGTGAACATGCGAAAGGGAACCTGGCGGTGAGGGTAGCCACGTCCCCCCTTGAGAGTCCAACAGGAAGCATCACAGACTTGGTCGCATTGAGCTTATAGTATGACCACTGGGCATCCTTGTTCTTTGTGTTGTACTTCTTTTTTGAACTTCCTGCCCCCCTTGATGCGATGATATGCCGGGCTGGAACGTTATATCCGTTGCGCACAGAGATCGTTCGCAAAGCCCTGCGATTGATTCATGTTCATTTTAGTGAATGGGCAAAGTCGTTATCCACATCATTATCATAGTGTCACACTGAACGATGCAGCAGGTTTGCCGATCGCAGATCATCAGATTTATGAACATGTTCTTAAATCTGCGATCAGTGATCCAACAATAAACCCGTGACATTTCAGTGATATCGCTCATGATATCTTTGCGTATAATGGTACCTTATAGCACGTTCATCTCTGGGACATAGAACCCGTCTCCTTCCTGAGCGGCATGACATACCCATCTTGTTTGTACTTGTGTTTAATTGTTTGTACAGATGAACGAGGCACCTTAAGGTATCTGGAAATTGCCCACAAGTATGAACCAGACTTGTGCAAGTCCACAAATCTCTTCCTGATATCTTGACTGATTTCTTTAGACTTTCCCATGACGCTAGACATAGAAGCAGTGTGTTTCCCATGTGCATTAAATACTATCCACAGGTGTGTCTCTAACTCAGATGTTACCAATAAACCTATCAGAAGCTTTGGGGCTGTCATCATCACATGGGCTGTCCCAAATTGTTTAAAGGCATAGTAATCTTAGTGAATGTAAATTTGTGACTTTGCAGAAAGTAATAAAAATGCCTTAAAGGGAACCTGTCAGCTGTTTTAACCCTTCTAACCTATCCCTACCTGTCCCTGCAGCCACATACTACTGTCCTAACCATCTCTCTCTGACCAATATTGCATTTATAAAAGTGGAATAGAACAGTTTATAAACTTACAAAATCTCTGAAGATGGGGCGTTCCTGACAGGTAGCCGGTGTCTCCAGGACCGCGCTACCCCCGCCTCACTGCTCTAATGACACACTGATGGGTGGCCTCATTCCTTCAGGACCAATGTCCTGATTTAAATCTCTAGGCGCGCCTTCCTGGTGTATGACGCGATGCTGGGTGCCGCATCATACCCGGGCATGCGCACTGCGCCGGGTGTAGAACGCCCAGGCCGCCTTCAACATGCGATCTGCGCATGCGCTGAAGGCGGCCTTGTGTCGGCGCAAGGTTGCCAGGCAACAAGCTTTGTACACCCGGCGCACTACGCATGCCTGGGTAAGACACGCTTTTAAGGATTTTTCTCAGATAGCTGTGACTATCTAGATGTTTTTTATCCTGCTTCACTCACCGTGATCCAATAAAGGTATTTCCTTGAAGCTTATGCGCTGGATTTTCTTGCTTTTCTACTTGGATTTCTCCAGTGCACCTGGAGGTGCTTGTGCGCTGCTTCATCCAGGCGAGATGAACATATTTGTTTCATCCTTCACTTGGTTGGAACACACTGTTTCTGGTATGTTGGCCCATTCCTCCATGAAAATCTCCTTTAAAACAGTGATATTTTGCGGTTGTTGCTGGGCAACACAGACTTTCAACTCCCTCCAAAGGTTTTCTATAGGATTGAGATCTGGAGACTGCCTAGGCCACTCCAGGACCTTGAAATGCTTCTTATGAAGCCACTCCTTCATTGCCCTGGTGGTGTGCTTGGGATCATTGTCATGCTGATGAAAGACCCTGCTACGTTTCATCCTCAGTGCTCTTGCTGATGGAAAGAAGTTTGCACTCAAAATCTCACAATACATGGCCACATTCATTTTTCATCTACACGGATCAGTTGTCCTGGTCCCTTGGCAGACAAACAGCCCCAAAGCATGATGTTGCCACCCCCATTCTTCACAGTAGGTATGGTGTTCTTTGGATGCAACTCAGCATTCTTTCTCCTCCAAACACAACGAGTTGTGTTTCTACCAAACCGTTCTACTTTGGTTTCATATGACCATATGACATTCTCTTGTGTGTCTTCTATTTTCTAATTATTGCTCCCTCAGTTGATTTCTTCACACCAAGCTGCTTGCCTATTGCAGATTCAGTCTTCTCTGCCTGGTGCAGGGCTACAATTTTATTCCTGATGTCCTTCGCAGCTCTTTGGTCTTCAATATAGTGGAGTTTGGAGTGTGACTGTTTGAGGTTGTGGACAGGTGTCTCTTATACTGATAATAAGTTCAACAGGTGCCAGTACTACAGGTAATGAGAGGAGGACAGAGGATCCTCCAGTACTACAGGTAATAAGTGGAGGACAAAGGAGCCTCCAGTACTACAGGTAATAAGTGGAGGACATTATAGAAGTTACAGGTCTGTGAGAGCCAGACATCTTGCTTGTTTGTAGGTAAACAAATACTTATTTTCCACCAAAATTTGAAAAAAAATTCTTTCCAAATCAGACAATGTGATTTTCAGGATTTGTTTTCTCATTTTGTCTCTCATAGTTGAGGTCACTTATGATGTCAATTACAGACGTCATCTTTATAAGTGGGAGAACTTGCACAATTGGTGGCCGACTAATTACTTTTTTCCCCACTGTATAGCACTCTTAATTCCATAGCACTTTACATACATCAGCAATACTGACTCCATTGAGGCTCACAATCTAAACATCCTTCAGTATGTCTTTGAAATGTGGGAAGAAACGGTGTTGCCCAGAGGATAGCCGCATAAACACGGGGAGAACATACAAACTCTTTGCAGATGTTGTTCTTGGTGTCCTTTGAATCCAGGACCCTAGTGCTGCAAATCTGCAGTCTGCAGTGCTAACCACTGAGACACCGTGCTGCATGTGTGTGTTTTTGTATAGTGTATGCAAACTTCTGGTTTAACCTGTATATGCTTGTAGTCATAGATATTGTTACATCTGTACCTGCAGTGAGGCCCCGCCGGCATAGTCCCCATGGCTGGGGTGCATCACATGCAGAATCAAGGTATGATCCTGTCCACACTGGCCGGTTTTACGGTGATGATGCTGTGTGAACTTACCCGGAACACAATGAGTTAAATCTGAGAGTGAGTGCTGTAGATCTGACACATAGATGAGCCTGATGAGCGGCTGTATGGGAACTGTGTGTCCTAATTGGTAGCAGCCCAGGTGGGTGTGTCCTGAGTAATAGCAGCCCAGATGGATGTGTCAGTGTGGTTGTGGCAGGAGCGATAAAGAGCCTGCCAGCTGATTGAGTGTGATCCTCATCATCAGCCAGAGAGCACCAGAGAGATTCAGTCTGTATGACACATTGATTGAGTCTCAGAATGAGGGACGCTGAGAGCAGAGCAGTCCAGAGCTCTGTGGTGTGCGGACATGAAGGGAGCGTGCTAGCTCCATACCGGTGGCCAGGACCGGGGTCGTGACAGCTCCTGGAGTGGGGAAGCCGTGGCTGAACCAAGTGGATACTGGTCTGGACGTGTGGCGAGACACGTCCGGGAAGGAGCCCTTGGGGACACTTGGTGTACCCGTGACCCAGATCCGTGCCCGGTAAGAAGGCAGTTCCCGTATGCAGAGATGAACTATGTACCCTGTGCGTAAAGTGTGCCAGGCGGGCATAGCCGCCATTGGGTCCGACTAAACAGTCAGTGAAGGGACCCGTTGAAGTGTATGTGTATTTTATGGCTTATGTAAAAGACCCAGCGAGTGTATGTAGCCCTTCGGGAGACAGATGTATGAATTGTGCCAGGTGGGCATAGCTGCCATTGGGTCCGACTAAAACAATCAGTGAAGGGACCCATTGAAGTGTATGTACCGGTATTCAGAGGCAGGGGTTAGAAGGGCTCCTATAGTGGGGAAACCGTGGGTGAACCAGGTGGACGATGGTCTGGACGAGATACGTCCAGGAAGGAGCCCCTTGGGGATGCATGGTGTACCCGTGATTCAGGTTGCTCAATCCCTGTTCTGAACCCAGAGAGGCCACAGTCCATGGATGATTATATGATGGGCTTGTGAGCGTCTGGAAGGACGTGTGTGATCCATGAATGCTTATATGATGGATCACATGCAGTGTGTAAGAACCTTGCCAGGCTAGTGCCTGTATTCCGGGGTAGTGTGCAGCTGGCGAAATAAAGCCAGGAGGCTGGTACCGCCATTGGGACCCATAGGGCCCATTGATGAATATGGTTACTTATGTATTGTTAAATATATGTGGAACGTTTAGATAGGCCAGAGGCCGTAGCCACCACGGGAGTGGTTGTTAGTGCTCCAAGGGGGAAAGAGAGGTGGTGATAGGTCCCGGGTAACTATAGGACGTTATGTGCAATATATGTGTTCCGTAATGTTATATGTAAATGTATTGTGTATTTATGTACTGTGCTTATAATCAGTGTGCAATGTGTCAAATATGCTGCCCGGGTTATGTTATGTATGTGAGCAAATAAACGGGTAGACATTGGTTAGACTATAAGCACGTGTTTGGTACCATTATGCAAACGAGTACCCCGGGCGCTACCTCACACTGCACATATTAGCATTTCCCTCTGACTTCCTCCTCAGGAACTTACACCTTATGTCCAAATAGTTTTACTGGCTGATAGGTGACAATTTTAATCTAGCTACATGCACCTCTACTGCCCAATGTTCAGGGTAACAGTCTGAACTAGGATGTTGCATCCACTGACAGATCGTAAGGTGACGATAACAATTAATAAGCCAGGTAAATTGGTATCTGTCAGGAAAGAAGTCATGCTGAGCCTGGAGCTTCAGAGACCGTTTTCATTTAGCTGAGAGAACCCAACACAGAATCGCAGACTTGCTGACACCATAATCAGGAATTATGAAATCACATAACTTAAACCAACATTGAATATATTCCCAAACTCCTGAGAGCAAGCTGCACTCACACCTAGGTTCCAATTTGTCCTGGGGTGAGGACATACAGAGAACAGCTAGCAGAAGCCACTTAGGGAAAAATGTTTAGTCTCCAAGCGTAGAGGGGATCCAGCCGGATCCGATGACACCAGAACCATTCCCCTCGGATTTCCCATCGGGAAGATATGACACATCATAGTGTTTAGGATCTTTCAGCTCAAATCACAGAGGGTGGGAAATCAGGGACAGCCCCGGGGTTGAGAGGAAGTGACCAACCAAGAGGTTAAAAGTCACTGGCCATATTCCTCCAGTGTACACTTTAAAAGGCGGTCATGTCATGTTACGTGTTGGGAATAACCTAAAGCCCTGTGGCTCTACACTGTCTCCCATGTGGCTATCAGCAACAAGAAACCGGTAACTGACTTACATTTGACTTAGACTGCATATACCTTTTGTAACCTACTACCTTTATTTGCATATCTGACTGTAATATCTGTATATTTATCATGTATATATTGCTATAATATAGTGAGCCTTTCAGCTATTAAATACAAAAATTTAACGCGAGTTGCTCTTTGTAAAATCTAGCGTGGATATCTCAGGAATCTAATTGCGTGGGGGCAAAGACATGACTGACACAAGTGAGTCATAACTGCATCCGGGGTCCTCACAAGACCCTATACTGTCATGACAACACCTCGAGGTCCCGTGATCGCACCATATGATTTCCGCCGCAGTGCTTTGAATCCTGCTGGCAGTGATTGATGGCGTGATCCAAAAGTTAACAGCAGTGATCGGATAGCCGATCCGATCGGTGCTTTTAGCAACACGTCAGCTGATCAGATGAGCTGACTTGTTGGGGATGATGCAAGCTCAGCACGTGAGTTCATATCAGAGTAAGGGAGGCGGCCTATGACGTTCCTATATGTTATAGGTTGTGAAGGGGTTAATGGGGTGATTTAAAATTTTATTTTAAACTTTTTTTTTCACTTTTTACTCTATTTGATAGAACCCATAGGGAACTTGAATCTGTGATCATCTAAACTAGTACTATGCATAGCAGTGCTCCAGCCCTGCTGTGTATGGCAAAAAATGATCTCCAATGAATGCCAGCTACCAGCTGACAGGGACCTGACATGACGTAACTGTAAGTCATATGTCAGAAAGGGGTTAATTATGGTCACAAATCCTTTAATATTTAAAGTGTAAATCATTTCACTGAAAAAAACAAAATACAATACTGCACTGGTTGTTAATGATGGATCATATAGCAGAAGATAATGATTTTTTTGTGCCATATGACTTATTTTCTCACATATTTCTGTGCTCTTTTAAAAACTGCAATTTATGGCTGTGTGGGCATGGCCAGTGTCCCTCAGTGTCTGCCAGCACTGTGTGTGTATTTACACAGCTTCTGATAGGAAGCACAGCAGGCTGATAAGGAGCAGTGTGATGTGCCAGCAGAGAAGAAGTTAACAGAGATCCTGACTGAGCTGTGTTGAGCCAGAGGACCAATCTGACATGTGCCAAGAAAGGGCAGAGGAGTTTGCTCAGCACTGTGCTGTAATCTGATACATTGTCTCCTCATCAGCTGCAGTCAGAAGTGTGGATATTCTGTAGGACCCGCCCCTTTTCCCTTATATGGTTACATATTGCCCAATATTCAGTGTGAGAAGCTTGAAGACGGATTTGACTGAGAATGAACATATGTCTGCTTCAGACACAGTCTAGTGGGGACATCTTTTGGAAGGTTTATGAATGGTTTCCTTCCAGATCTCATTAATAAAGTATATTTGACAGTTTAGTAAAATCAATTGCTCTAAATTATTATTAAATAAAAATGTAAAAGGTGGCTACGCTTTAAAGATTATATTTTAACGGGATCAACAAGACTGATATAACAAATATGGAGACAAAAAGTGAGCCTGAAAACTGCAGGCCTGAAATGTTTACCTCCATTGTCGGGGGGGAAATGTGGGGTGCGCTAGATGTCATCCTCGATATTGTCTGATGATGACTTTCTTACCCAGCATTCGCTTTCCCAAGAAGACGATAAGTCCATGTAGCTCATCAAGGAAATTACAACAAATTCTCGCTTTAGCTTCTCTTGCTCTTTGCCAGATTATTGTTGTACATTGCATTATATATATATGATTGATTAGATGTTATTGATGCTTTGCTTTGATACTTTCATATGTCACTAGGGAAAAGAAAGCCCCTCTTGATGTGTTGACTGCTGTCACATGCTTTTCTCAGTTTGGATGCTACGTATAGAATTAGTAAACCATTAAATAACTTATGTTTTTTTTTTCCAGGTGAAGACAGTAAGAGAAATTCCCACGAAAATCTCCTTTTATCTCATCACATTAAAGTGGAAGATAATAAACCTCCGATTGATGAAAAAAGAACCAAACCTAAACTTGATAAAACATCTGCGAGTTCTAAATGTAGAAAACGTTTAAAAAAAAAGTCTAATCTTCCCTCAAATGAATGCAGTAACAACGATCTAAAGTCATTCCCGTGTACGGAATGTCGGAGTCGTTTTTCCCATCAATCACTTCTTAACGAGCATCAAAAAGTTCATAAAAGAGAGAGACAATTTTCATGCTCAGAATGTGGGAAACGATTTACTAGGAAATCAAGATTAGAGGATCATGTGACAACGCACACGGGGGAGAAGCCGTTTGTTTGCTCAGAATGTGGGAAACATTTTTCCTGTCTATCAGCTCTCAGAACACATCAGAGAGCTCACAAAGGAGAGAAGCCATTTTCATGCTCAGAATGTGGGAAACATTTTTATTTTCAATCAGCTCTCGCAACGCATCAGAGAGTTCACACAGGAGAGAGGCCTTTTTCATGCCCAGAATGTGGGAAACGTTATACTACGAAATCAATATTAGATGATCATATGAGAAAACACACAGGAGAGAAGCCATATTCATGCTCAGAATGTGGGAAACGTTATACTACGAAATCAGTATTAGATGATCATGTGAAAACACACACAGGAGAGAAGCCATATTCATGCTCAGAATGTGGAAAACATTTTTCATGTCAATCAGCTCTTACAACGCATCAGAGAGTTCACACAGGAGAGAAGCCATGTTTATGCTCAGAATGTGGAAAACGTTTTTCCTGTCAATCAGCTCTCACAGTGCATCAGAGAGTTCACACAGGGGAGAAGCCATTTTCATGCTCAGAATGTGGGAAACGTTTTATCAGTCAGTCAAATTGTGATGTACATCAGAGAGTTCACACAGGAGAGCAGCCGTTTGTTTGCTCAGAATGTGGGAAACATTTTTCCTGTCAATCATCTCTAACAACACATCAGAGGATTCACACTGGAGAGAAGCCGTTTTCATGCTCAGAATGTGGGAAACATTTTATTAATAAACCAAAATTAAATGAACATAGGAAAATGCACACAGGAGAGAAGCCATTTTCATGCTCAGAATGTGGGAAACATTTTACTAATAAAACAAATTTGAATGGACATATGAGAATGCACACAGGAGAGAAGCCATTTTCATGCTCAGAATGTGGGAAACATTTTACTAACAAAACAAATGTAAATGAACATAAGAGAACGCACACAGGAGAGAAGCCATATTCATGCTCAGAATGTGGGAAAAGGTATAGTCAAAAATCGCAATTTAATATCCATCTAAAGACGCACACTGGAGAGAGGCCGTATTCATGCTCAGAATGTGAGAAACGTTTTACTTGTAAATTCAGATTAGATGATCATATGAGAACACACACGGGGGAGAAGCCGTTTGTTTGCTCAGAATGTGGAATGAGATACAGACGTAAATCCCGTTTGACTAATCATGTAAGAATTCACACAGGGGAGAAACCGTATTCATGTTCACAATGTGGGAAATGTTTTACCCAGAGGAGTGGTCTTACTCAACATCAAAAGAGATCACACAGGGACTGAAGCCGTATTCCCGTCTTCAACATTGTGTGGATTTTAAACAAAACTCAGTGGGAACTATTGTACTCATAAATCAGCCCTTGTGGTACGCCTAAGAATTCACACCGGGGAGAAGCTTCTTTAATGTTCACAATGCAAGAAATGTTTTGCTTACAGAAAAGCTTTTGTTAGGCCCCTTTCACATCAGCGGTTTTCGCGGATCGCGGCAGTTGCGGTGAAAAAAAACGCAACTGCCGCGATTACCGCATAACGGTCGCACTTGCGGCAAACCCCATACAAGGTCTATGGGGCTTGCGGTAGGTGCGGTATCAGCGCTTGCGGCAGGTGCGGCCGCAAAAAAAACGCGGCATACTGCGGTTTTTTCAAGGCCGCACCTGCCGCAAGTGCCGAAACCGCACTTGCCACACCTGCCGCACACTTACCGCAAGCCCTATAGACATTGTATGGGGCTTGCCGCAAGTGAACCGCAAGTGCGACCGTTATGCGGTAAAATGATGGAGCTGCAGGTAGCTGGAGGACCCCACGTGATGGTCCTAAAGTTGCAGGAACAAGAGAGAATTACTTTTTGCTAAGCTACTGTGCTCACACCTTAAAGGGAACCACCCACCTCAGATCACCCTAATACACAGTTAGTACATGTCCCTGCACCCTAAGGATACCTTTCCAGCACTGTTTTTGTGTAAAATCTTGCATTAGTATAACTGATATAAAGAGTTTATAAACTTACTACCCTGAAGACTTCTGGGCGTATCCCTCCTTCTGTTATACTTCAGGGCTGTGCATTCATTGCATGGCTGTGCTCCCCCTCCCTCTGTGCAGAGGAGATAACGATCACACCCATCAGGGCAGGGCAGCAGGCATGGAGGGAGGGGGAGCGCAGCCATGCAATGCACAGCCCTGAAGTATAACAGAAGGAGGGATACGCCTAGATGTCTCCAGGCTAGTAAGTTTATAAAGTCTTTATATCGGTTATACTAATGCAAGATTTTACACAAAAACAGTGCTGGAAAGGTATCCTTAGGGTGCAGGGACATGTACTAACTGTGTATTAGGGTGATCTGAGGTGGTTGGTTCCTTTTAACCAGATAGCAAGTGGAAGAATAGTACACACCCATACAATAAAGTACAATACAATGTAATACAATGAGCCGCTTCAATAGGAGTCCTTTTCTATTACTTTTGACCCTTCTGTGACGAGTATCTATACCCAAGATGCCGCATTCTAGTAATCCCCTCTACAGTCAGTATATACTATATTGATCCGTTATTTTTATTGA
This sequence comes from Allobates femoralis, assembly GCA_033576535.1. NCBI lineage: Eukaryota > Metazoa > Chordata > Amphibia > Anura > Aromobatidae > Allobates > Allobates femoralis. The sequence goes on along the minus strand of JARQOC010000002.1, from coordinate 745,427,853 downwards.
AGTAGCGCGATTTTTTGCTGCACATAACCTACCATATGTAAGAACCATTGTAACCACTTTTTTCTGACAATGGCGCATTGTACTTCATAATAGCTCTAAATGTAGGTCAATCACATTTTCCTTTATTTATAAAAAATATAGCAAATTTGGTGAAAATTTTTTAACATTTACAATCTTCTACAACACTGGTCAACACAAAAAATCATGAGCAAAGGTAATATGTCTGTTTTATGGAGTGTGATGTGCCGATTGCAAATATCGGCTTAGTTTTGCTCTATCACATAACGTCTCTGAGATACAAATATTTTTGTTGTTACGTTATTTCTGCATTTTCTGGGGATCTGTACGCTCTATGAACCAAATACAGCTGCGACAACCTACCCGGCTCACTCGGAGACAATTTTGGACCATATTCCATTATAGTGTCCCAAACCTCATCATCCATGACCCCCACTTGTTCCGTGCCCGAATAGGGTGTCGAAGTAGGAAAGTATGTAGGTTGAACACCATACACTGTTGAAATGACCTCGCGTGTACCTTGCAAATATAGTCTGTGAGGCACCGGCCGGGTCGGTATGCTGCGACCGGTATGTGCCTCTTTGGGTGCGTGCTCCAGTGCCGCAGGATGTACTCCATCCCAGGTATTAGATGGGATTCCTCTTCTCAGAGCAGAAGGGGTTAAGAGGACATAGGAACCCTGGGTGTGGTTCCTGGAGTCTGGAGTGAGATTTTCTCCAGTGCAGAGCCTGATTGAGGAGCTCTGAAGGAAGGTTGAAGTGGTCCCGGGGAGGGATTATCTCCGGTGGGGCTGATAGAGCCTGTCAGCGGTCGGGAGATACACCAAGCGGTGTGAAGTGTGCCGGCTGCGCTCCGGATCTGTGTTTTGGTGACTGTAACCGGACGGAGATCAATAAATCGTGAGTTGAGAACTGTCCGTGCCTGGTTCCCTGCCTCCCCGACACCGCTACACCTCACATATGGTGGAGAATGCGGGCATTGCTGGCCCGGTGAGGTGTAGCCGGCACTACCGTTGCCCTCTGTTCCGGTGGGGAAGTGACTTTTCATGAGGCTAATGAGCGGCTGCTAAGTAAGAGGAGCAGCAGTCATCATTGCGGCCAGTCTCTTGCGTGGTGCCCGGCATCGCATGTCCTGGATTCGGCCGGCTACATTACAACACAAACCAGCAGCCAGCATGGAGGAGGTGCTCAAGCACCTGGTGCTGGCCCAGCAGCAGCAACAGGAAGCTCAGCAGCAGCAGGAGAGGAGGCACCAGGAGCAGATGGCCCTGTTGATCGAGGCTGTGCGGACCATACCGGGGGATCCGCCTCGAGGACCAGGTGACGACTGCAGCGTCCGGAAAGCGGTAAGACAAGCGCTGCAAAAGATGACCCCGGAGGATGATGTGGAGGCATTCCTGGCCGTGTTTGAGCGGGTGGCTGAACGGGAGAGACTGCCGGTCGCCCAGTGGGCCGAGGTGCTGGCGCCCTATTTGACTGGTGATCCCCAAAAGGCATACATAGACCTGTGTACTGAGGATGCCCTGGACTATGGAGCCCTGAAGGGGGAGATATTGGCCCGTACCGGGGTCAATACATATGTGAGGGCCCAACGGGTGAGCCAATGGGCCTACGAGGAAGGCAAACCCGTGCGCTCACAGGCCTATGATTTGTTGCATCTGGTTAAAAAATGGCTGCAGCCTGAAGCCCTGAGTCCGGCTCAGATGGTAGAGCGGGTGGTGGTGGATCGCTTCGTGCGTACGCTGCCCGTCCCCATACAAAAGTGGGTGGGACACAGTGACCCGGGTTCCCTAGACCAGTTGGTGAACGTGGTGGAGCGCCATGTGGCCACACAGGAACTGATCCGGGACACTGGGACAATGCGGGCTACCCGCAAGGCCGCGCCCACCACACCAAACAGTAGGGACCCCCAACCCGGCCCCCGGGCGGGCGAGCGCCTGGCTCAGGCTGAAAATGGGCCTCCCCATGCAGCAAAGCAGCGATCCGGACAGCCGCGGTTTGGCCCCTGGTATAGCGGGGAACCACCCCGATGTAGAAGATGCCGGGAGGTGGGACATATGATGGCGCAGTGTCCCCTCAACGGGGAACCAATGGACTGTGACTATTCCCGGAGGCGGTCCATGTTCGCCCACCTCGTCGGAAAACGGGGCTCGGCCCCCCGGGATACTGAGAATGTACTGTGCCGCGTACGGCTTAACGGTCATGAGGTGACGGCCCTACTGGACTCAGGGAGCAACGTGACCCTCGTGTGTGCCTCCTTGGTCTCCAGGACCAAATCCACCGGCCGTACGGTCAGGGTGATAAGTGTCCATGGGGATCATCGCAGGTATCCAGTGAAGCGTGTCACGTTTGCTACCCCAGACAGGCGGGTTCAACATGTGGTTGGGGTGGTAAAGGATCTCCCTTATGATGTTGTGCTGGGGAGGGATATGCCCTTGTTCCGGGTATTGTGGAACGGGTATATGGCCCTTCGGATGAAGGATAGACAGGGCCCGGAGCCCGAGGATCCCGCCCCCGGGATACCCAGAGGACTTGATGTGACTAACCCCCGGGTGCAGAGCCCCGTGCGCCGGCCGCGCCGACTCCCCGTCCGGAACGGTGCAGCAGTGCCGCGCGCCGACCCCGTTTTCCTCGTAGGGCCCCAGGGCTCTGTCGTTGGTACCCGTCCGGGGTTGGTGGGTGCCGGGAGCCCGAACGGGATGGTTGCTCGTGGGGTCTGGCACCGCTGGTACCCCCGGGTGCCCCTGCTTGGCTCCGCCGGTGCTCCACGCCGTGACGTGGTCCCCTCACAGGGCCCAGGGTTATGGCCTGGTGTTCAAACCCATACGCTTGAACATACGGGGGGGATATGTGAGGCACCGGCCGGGTCGGTATGCTGCGACCGGTATGTGCCTCTTTGGGTGCGTGCTCCAGTGCCGCAGGATGTACTCCATCCCAGGTATTAGATGGGATTCCTCTTCTCAGAGCAGAAGGGGTTAAGAGGACATAGGAACCCTGGGTGTGGTTCCTGGAGTCTGGAGTGAGATTTTCTCCAGTGCAGAGCCTGATTGAGGAGCTCTGAAGGAAGGTTGAAGTGGTCCCGGGGAGGGATTATCTCCGGTGGGGCTGATAGAGCCTGTCAGCGGTCGGGAGATACACCAAGCGGTGTGAAGTGTGCCAGCTGCGCTCCGGATCTGTGTTTTGGTGACTGTAACCGGACGGAGATCAATAAATCGTGAGTTGAGAACTGTCCGTGCCTGGTTCCCTGCCTCCCCGACACCGCTACACCTCACAAGTCCAAGACAACGTCTTTTTGCACCCCAAGGGCACTTATTCTCGCCTGTCTCCCGTGAGCATGTAGAATTATGAGGCGCAAAAACGTATCTGTCTCCGGTATTTGGAATCAAACGACTTCAGTGTCCCATTCTGTACCAACTGCCTCACATATTCTAAACCCATACGCATCCAGGACCTTTGTTACCCCAATTTATAAAATGCCACCACATTTTTATTCATCCAGACAGGGGTGTAATGTCGTTCCATTTACTCCTTTCAACTTTTTAATCTTAGACCATACCCTTTGTACCAGGCCCAGGTTAGGGAGTCCACTCCCCAATCGACCCAAATCTCCAGCCTCCAAACTCTGTATCAATGGAGACCTTTTCGTCAAATCCTCCAAAATATACTTTGACGGATTCCCCTTCTCCCTTGAAGCCCATCCTCTAATATGCTGGGCTCTGAGATGCTAAAAAATAAATCCATGGGTTTGGTAATGCTATTCCTCCCTCTGTTTTTGGTCTCTGCAAAATTTCCAATTTTATTCTAGGTTGGCCTCCGCCCCAAATTAGATCCCTAAGTAAGGAGTTGAGTCTCTGAAATAACCTCCATGGAAGCCACACAGGCAAATTATGGAGCACATACACGATCTTTGGCATAATTATCATCTTAGCCACCACCGAGAGACGCAACTTACACCAGGCTTGGGCCTTGTCTTGTAGTTTGGCTAGCAGCGGTTCTACATTCAATCGGCCGAAATCTGTGACCGGTAGGGCAATTTGTATTCCCAAATATTTAAACTGATTAACTACTTTTATTCTGGAACATCCAAGTTCACGCAAATCTCCCATCCTTTCCCCATCGATCATCAGTAGATTGTATTTATCCCTGTTAATCCGTAGACCCGACATGTCCCCAAACCTCTCAACTAAAGCAACTGCCTGTTTTAGTGATTCTATGGGGTCCTGCAAAAACAGGAGCACATCATCTGCATAAAGTGCAATTTTTTTCTCCACAGCACCAAATTTAAAGCCTACCACTTCCGCCGCTCTCCTAATATGCACCCGCCAGTGGTTCTATCGCACTCAACCTATTTGGCATGAATCCAGATTGGTCTGGGTGTATCACAGCCTTCGTGCCATAACTTTAGCCAATAACTTAGGCCCATTTCATTGCTGTGAATGCTATGTGACTCAGCTCTCCATTTATCTTTATCTTCCCTAGGCCAGACCATTATTGTGGCCTCTCTCATGGATTCTGGCAATCTTCCATCTGTGAGAATACCTTTACATGCCGCGATAGGAGGCAATCCAACATGCGCATGCATGTTTTTCATGGTTGCCTCAGATCGCCGAAGGCGCTTTTACACGACGCAATTTCGCCCTCAACCTAAGGCGACACGTTGCCCCATAAGTCGTCACACCAACAGCGGGAAACATCCTGTAGACTCCCCTCGCCGCAATCCCCAAAGGAATATGGGCGTACATGTTCAGTGCGGCGAGAACATAGGTGTGGCAGACTGGTGTCTACCGCGCCCCAAGCACGCTGATTAGACAACGCAATAGCGTTATGATTGGCCAGCCTACGCTGGAAGGTTGGCTAATACATGATGCCATTGCCATTGTGTGGTGGTGCATGGACAGCTCTTCAAATATGGCGCCCTGTGATGTGACAGCCAATGGAAACACAGTAGCCATCACCAATCATTGCAGATGGGGCGCGGACTCGAGCACGCTATAGCACGCCTACGGGAAATCAATAGGCGACGCAGATTCCATCACTATTGCCTGTTTACACACCAAAAGCCGGGAATGTCGCCTTCATAATTGCCTCTGATTTTGGAGCAGTGCTGTGAAATCGGAACCAGGCGCAACCTTTTTTTATCGACGCCAAATTCCCCAATTACCGCAATTGCGAGGCAATTTTACGGCGATGGTGCCAGGGCGACATGTCGCCGGTCAGATTCCTCACCATGGTGGCGGCGTGTAAAGGTACTTTAAGAGCTTCTTGAAACACCTGGCACAATCTAGGTAACATAACGTCCTTGAGTTGTTTGTACACCTCTACAGGCAGTCCATCTTCCCCGGGAGCCTTATAGTTTGCATGGATGACAACGCTTCCTCCAACTCTTCCACCGTTAAGGGTTTGTCCAGATTGTCTCTCTCCTCAACTGCAATTTGTTATATATTCGCTCCCCCTCAAATATTGCAAAATGTCTTCCCTAGAAGATGAGAGCCTTGAAGTATACAAATCTTCATAAAACTCCTTAAATATTTTAAGAACGCCCTCGGTTTCGTCCACCAGTCTATCTTCTCTGTCATATATGGCATATACATACGCCGACTCCCTCTGAGCCGCTGCCACCACTGATAATAGATGCCCCACCTTTTCGCCATCTTCAAAAAAGGACACCCGTTGAAATTCCTGTCTCTTTTTTGCAGTATTCGTACACCGTATATCCTATCAACTTCTTCCTGAGCATTCTTCAACTCCCTTTGCGTCTCCGGGGTGGGCCGTCTTCCCGCTTCACATTCTGCCATCCTCAATGCATCCATAGCCCCCTGCTCTTCCTTCTTTGACTCTGATTTACACCTAGAGATGTCCCTTATAAATAGTCCTCTCAGGGAGGCCTTCATAGCATCCCAGTTAATCCCAACCGCTGCACTCCCCTCATTTTCTTGAAAAAAACAACTCCACCTCTCTCTTAATATTCTCCATATCAATCGATTTCAGCCATGTCGGGTGTACCTTCCAGTCTCTCGTATGGGCCTCATTCCTCTCTAATTTGGATACAGACCTCCAGCGGTTTGTGATCTGAAACTACTTTTAGTAAATACTCTACTCTACTGAACATGGCATCTAATAGTCTATTACCCATTGCCATATCTATCCTGAATATTGAATTATGTGATGTCGAGAAACACGAAAAACACCTCACACTTAAGTTTCTGACTCTCCATCTGTCTATCAATCCTAGTTCTGCAATGTGTTTAGCAAAAGATGTGTCAGCCTCCCGTCCCACACATATCTGGCGCACCTCTCTTTAACCAAGTGTGTTTCCATTAAGCACAGAATTGATGGTTTAAAGGAGAGCATATGCCTCAACACTACCGCTCTCTTACTCCGATCTGCTAGACCCCTTATATTCCTTATATTACATTATATTAATACTCATAACAGCAGCAGTCATTTCCCATAGCATCTCCATCGCCTATTTCTTGCCCCAACTACCCATCCCCTCCCTCCTCACCACTTCCCTTTCCCTGCCCTCAAACCTCCTATCTCCCCCAACATTTAGCTTCTCCCAGTACAAGAGTGGGTAACACCGCTAGTCCTAGCCCCGTACACCTCACCACAGTCTCTTGCCCTGAGCTTGTTCTCCTACAACCTCCTCTATGCCCTCCTCACCCTCCCACCTTTAGTGAACAATTAACACATCCAAAAGAAAGGTTTTCCACCATGACAGAGGATGAGCTCTCCTCCCTTCTATCACGATCGCACCTCATCACCTGTGACCTCAACCCACTCCTTTCCCACCTCATCCCAAACCTCACCACTGTCCTCATTCCTGCCCTAACCCACCTCTTCAACCTATCACTCACTACCGATGTCCTCCCCTCATGCTTCAAACATGCCTTGATAACACCCATCCTTAAAAAATCCTCCCTCGATCCAGCATCTGATTCCAACTATTGCTCCATATCTCTTCTCCCCTTCACCTCAAAACTACTTGAACACGTCTATTCTGAAGTGTCCTCCCACCTCTCCTGCTCCTTCTTTGACTGCCTACAATCTGGCTTCAGTTTCCATCACCCATTGAAACAGCCCTAACCAAAGTCACCACCGACCTAATGACCGCCAAGAGCAAGCGACACTACTTCGTCCTCCTCCTCCTCACCTATCTGCTGCCTTTGGCACGGTCGACCATTCCCTCCTACTTCAGATTCTGTAATCCTTCTGCATCACTGACCTAGCCCTCTCCTGAATCTCCTAATATCTAACTGTCCGGACCTTCACTATCACCCACTCCCATACCTCCCCTTCACTCTACCCCCTATCTGCGAGTGTCCTCCAAGGCTCGGTTCTGGGACCCCTACACTTCTCCATTTACACCCCCCTCAGCCTGGGACAACTCATCGAGTTCCACGGCCTTCAGTATCATCTCTACGCCGATGACACCCAGATCTATCTATCTGGGACTGACATCACCTCCAAAATTCCACAATGCCTGTCCACCACCTCCTTTTTCTCTGCTCACTTCCTCAAACTGAACATGGGCAAAACCAAGTTCATAGTCTTCCCCCCAAATCACTATCCCCTCTACCAGACATATCCATTAATGTCAACGACTGCTCTCTCTCCCCAGTTCCCCACGGCAAGTGCTTCGGGGTAATCCTCGACTCCTCCCTCTCCTTCAAGCCTCACATCCATGCCCTCGCCACCTCCTGCCAACTACAGCTCAAAAACATTTCCCGGATCCGCACTTTCCTTGACCATGACATGGCTAAAACACTTGTTCATGCTCTCATCATTTCCCTAGTTGTAGAGGCCCAGCTCACACAAACCCTTTATCAATGGCTTAATATATTCCCTCCACTATAGTTCTAAAGTGAGCATAGATTGTGCTGGTTAACTGTTCAACGGATTTTTATTTAAAATATATAAGATTAAAATATAAAAAAATTTAAAAAGTAGACACATTAAAATGTGTAGGCATTCATTTTCCTATATAGAGGTTTTCTTCATCCTAGAAATTAGTGCCTTGGTCCTCCTATGGTTACTGTACTCGTGTCTAGTCCCCTCCTTGCAGATCGGCGTCTCCTTCTATGCCTCCCAGCACACGTGCGGTACGCTCCTCTGCCAGCTGAAGTTTCCGCTTCCTGGTACATCACCCTAGTCATCACGGTGATGTGTCAGTTGGGCGGGATATACCGTATATACTCGCGTATAAGCTGAGTTTTTCAGCCCAAAAATTGGGCTGAAAAGTACCCCCCTCGGCTTATACGCGAGTCAGTGCTGTATACCGATGTATACATCGGTACATACCGATGTATACATCGGTATACAGCAGCCCCCGCATCCCCAGTAATGCAGGGCCCCCCAGCGTCTCTCCGGTCACCTGTAAAGCAAACTATACTTATCAGTGTCCCGCTCGCACCCGCTCGCAGCTGCCGTCCGCGATCCTCCATCTTCATGCGACTCCTTCCTGTTTCTGTGCGCGTCGCCGGCAATGACGTCATTCCCTGCGACGCGCACAGGAAACAGGAAGGCGTCGCATGAAGATGGAGGATCGCGATGTCGGCAGCGGCGGGCGCGGACAGCGGGACACTGATAAGTATAGTTTGCTTTACAGGTGACCGGAGTCAGGCTGGGGGGGCCCTGCATTACTGGGGCTGCCTGTATACTACCACTGGGGCTGCTATATACCTCTGGGGCCCTGTATACTAACACTGGGGCTGTATATACTACCACTGGGGCTGTATATACCTCTGGGGCCCTGTATACTACCACTGGGGCTGCTATATACCTCTGGGGCCCTGTATACTACCACTGGGGCTGCTATATACCTCTGGGGCCCTGTATACTACCACTGGGGCTGCTATATACCTCTGGGGCCCTGTATACTACCACTGGGGCTGTATATACTACCACTGGGGCTGTATATACCTCTGGGGCCCTGTATACTACCACTGGGGCTGTATATACTACTGGGGCTGCTGTATCTACCTCTGGGACTGGTGTATACCACACTGCTGGGGGCTGTATACTTGTGCTAGGGTCCACCCTCGGCTTATACACGAGTCAATAGATTTTCCCAGGTTTTGGGGGCAAAAGTAGGGGGGTCGGCTTATACACGGGTCGGCTTATACACGAGTATATACGGTAATTACTCTGAGGTGGAGTTTCAGTGATTGCCGTCGGGCCAGTCACAAAGTTTTTCAGCAGTGCAGATCTAAAGTGCTATCATCACTTATGCATTTCAGGAACTAGCGCCACCCTTCTTCAGAGTGACCCCCCCACGGCCTTCTAGCTGCAACATCTAGTTTTACACCCTTGTTGACTAGCTCCAGTGTATAACCCAAAAAAAATACTATCTCATCATTTCCCGCCTTGACTACTGCAACCTCCTGCTGACCGGTCTCCCTGCTACCTCCCTCGAACCTCTTCAATCTATCCTAAACTCCACTGCTAGACTCGTTCACCTGTCTTTCCGCTAATCCTCAGTCTCTCCACTCTGCTGAGCCCTTCATTGGCTCCCCACCTCTGAGATCCCACTTCAAAATCCTTACCATGACGTACAAAGCCACCCACAACCTGTCCCCTCCATACATCTCTGAGATGGTCTCCCGTTACCTACCCTCATGCAACCTGCGCTCCTCCCAAGAGCTCCTTCTCTATTCCCCTCTCATTTCCTCCTCTCACAACCGCATACAAGACTTCCCCAGTGCATCCGCTATCCTCTGGAACTCTCTCCCCTCAACACATCAGGCACTTGCCTACTCTGGGATCCTTCCTGAAGACCCACCTCTTCTGACAAGACTACAACCTGAAATGAGACCCAGTCTACTGTACCATCTCATGTTCGGCACTACCCCCTCCGGTCCCCCGTAGACTGTGAGCCCTCGCGGACAGGGATCCCATCCCCTCCTATTCCTGTTTGTTCAGACTACATGAATATATTGAACTTGTCCTCGTCTACCCTCTTGTCATGTAAAGTGCCATGGAATCTAATGGCGCTATATAAATAAATAATAATAATAGTGGTATATCACAACCAAACACATTATTTATATACTTCACACATTCGTTTCAACACGCTGCCACATGCCGACAATCCCAAAACATGTGAACAAGGTCTGCCTGTCACGCTGGGTGTAGGGAGACACCCAGCACTAGACGACGACAGGGATGGGGGTGGGAAGAAGTCCCTGATACTAAGGGCAAAAAGGGGAGATAGTGACCCCTAGATTAACTATCGCTAACACCTGGCTCCCCTAACATCCCTATACAGTTTCCGCAACTGTCGCCGCCAGGAACCTATTCTGACTGTCCCTGGACTACCACCACACAGGAATCAGAGCGGGTGATCACTAGTCAGTCTGGCTAGCAACTAAAGAAACACACAAGGGACACAAACAAATAGGGAAAAGATACACTTAGCTTGAGCAGATCTAAGCAGCAAACCAACAGACTCCAGGAAACACTGCTTAGAGCTATGATGCAAGCAGGATCACCTGAACAGCTATCACCAGCATTGTATCCTGGGATTCAAGGGGATTATATACCCAGCTCAAGGTAAGGGATCAGCTGGGTCCTAGTGACCTCCAGCTTTTAATAAAAGGGAAATGCTTCTTAAGGCAACAGAGACATTTTATTAGGATTTGGACTGTTTGGCCAAACGCTGGGACCTTCTGCGAGTGGCCTCCACAGTCTCATCTGTGCCTCCTGACACTCCCGTGACACTTCCTCCTCCTTCCTGCATTTTGGACAGGCGCTATCCCCCCTTACACCAATAGTCTGTCGAAATTTAGGAGTCCTATATACTATGTGTACTAAATACAGCTGGGACAGCATTTAAGCCTCGCATGTGGACAGGACGGGAATACTTTCCACAACATCTTCCCACTGGTCAGGATCAATAGCTCCAATGTCCCGCTCCCATCTTTCTTTAACTACCAGAGGCCTTCCCCATTAGAACTGTTACATCAGAATGCCAGAAATCCTGGATGAAAATAAGGGAGAAAGGAAGCACACATAGAGTAGTACCTCTTATATACTAGTCCCAAAGACCCCCAATGGTTAGACTCACCTAATGTAGTTGTGAGCGTCACAACTACAATAAAAGCACACAGAAGAAGACGACCCAAGTATAGTAGATTGAAGCAGGATTGTGAGATCCTGGTTAAAGAGAGTTCCTGGTCTCCCAAATATCAGATGGCTTGGTGGGTTAAGGCGTGTGTTGGAGCCCCAATTGGATATTTTAGATTAATGATATAGTAGGTTTGGATCCAGGATGAACCTTTCATACAGAAAAAAATTGTTTTATATTTATGAAATTGATGTATTATATTATAGATGTGTGATTTGATGTTTTATAAATTTTTGCCATACTTTAAATGTATTTTGATTTAATTGGTGTTTTAGAAGTATCTATTTTTGCTTTGCAAAAGTGGGCATCCTCACCGGAAGTCCTGTCATGGGAGCTCGGGATACAAACACTTTTCTTGTGTGTATAAATATCTTGGATTGTTTTATGATCGTGATGAAGTGGCGTGTTTGCCACCGAACGCGTAGGCTGAAATAAACAGTGTGTGACCAACTCTGTGTGTAATTTTGTAGTCAGCGCAGCTTGACACTACAGCGCTATTTTGCCCGGATCAGGGTTTTTCCAAGTCACAGCTGGGAGCCTGCAGCGACCGTTCTGTGTGCTTTTATTGTAGTTGTGACACTCACAACTACATTAGGTGAGTCTAACCATTGGGGGTCTTTGGGACTAGTATATAAAAGGTACTACTCTATGTGCGCTTCCTTTCTCCCTTATTTACAACTTCTACAACTTAGGACTTTCGAGGAGGTATTAGAGGATAGAATTAATAAGAAATGCAAGGCTATAATGAGCAACAATACACACCCGCTCTCTGAACTGTTTGCGAAGCAGAAGAGCACATTCAGCAAGCGTCTAATCCAACTAATGTGTAAAAAGGAAAGATACAAAAAATCGTTTGTTCCGACAGCTGTGGGGATGTTTAACAAATGTATAAGTGTAAAGCATCCCAAGACTATGTGAAGTTCTATGTGTATGAGGTACATGTACCAGTCTACCCGCATCTGCTGTCCATATAGACTTATTTTGTAAAGTGTGAAATGTTCTTGATCTTTGTTCTGCTGCTGTAATACTGTAATTTCCTCCGGGATCAATAAAGTTTATCTTATCTTATTTTCATATAGATTCACAGAAGGTCACTCAAGACTTTCACTTCTGGGAGTAGCACAGAGTATAGATTGTCTTCGCGAGAAAGACTAATTATTCAGTCCATTGGCTTGGGAGGTCTCTATGAGGACAAGGATGATGAAGTTGAATCGGTTTTTACGAGGGAAGAGACTATTGAGATGACAGAGAATTTTAACAAATTTGAGAATTTATTGAAAGATGAACTGCACTACCAACTGGATGCCCGCTTCTTATCCATTGATATGGATGAGAAACTGTGCCCCAGAGGTCTGAGGGTTGAGCGAAAATCCCCTTACCTCAGGATCTTAAATCTATTGACAAGTGGGATTCGATCCTTAGAGAATGTATGTTTAATTTATTAGGATGTCTATTTCAGAAAAGAATCACTTAAGGCTGGCTTCACACCACGGCAAGGTTTACACCGGACAGCCCCAGACCGGTTTTTGGCACCATAGTATCCTATGGGGCCGGATGGCAACTCTCTGCCATCCGGTTTCCATCTCTCCGGATGAATCCGGGAGAATTCGGATTATTCTCACCGGACACTAAAATGTTGCTTGCAACGTTTTTGTGTCCGGGGAGAAAAATCACCTCGGACACCCAGGATTCTTCCGGATCCGGGGTAATCCGGTTCTCCCTAACATGGGAGCCTATGGGGCAGGATTGCCCCAAGCTCCATGTTAGCCGCGATCTTGAAAAATCAGCAGCTGCATTTGCAATTACAGCCATCCGGCTGCACACAGGACCGGAGGGCACATTTGGCCCTCCGGTTCTGTGTGCTGATCCGGTCCGGGGCTGTCAGGTTCATGCCTGACAGCCCTGGACCGGACCTTGCCGTGGTGTGAAGCCAGCCTTAGTAGATACTTTTGTTGATAGGATTACTGATCTTTCAAAAGAACTACTAAATTATAGTACACACCCTGATTTTAACAGATTAAATTCTGACATAGCGGCAAGAATATTGAGACTAGAGCAAGAAATTATTACTAGTAAGTCCAAGAAGTTACAACGTGACAGAGAAGATTATAAGAAAATGAAAAAGGAGACCGGACATCCTTCTGAAATTCAGAAACGGTCACCGCCTAGTGGGGAGCTGTTCCCTATTGATCCAGGGATGGAAACCACTGTTAAAATTAATATAATTAGTGCTCCGTTAAATGGAAATAATAGTCATTGGAATGTCAAAAATCATGGTGATGGAATTTTTGACTCCAATGATGGTTCGGGATCACTACAGGCTGTGGTCTGAAGCGTGGCTGGCCAGTTAGCCGCTTTTGGTTTGGGACCGGACATGGGTGACCCCTGTGACTGTTATAATGTAAAAAAAAAAAAAAAAAATGCAACCACCACAAATAGTAATGGCAACTCAGGTGGGTGAGGACACGCCCGGAAACAAAACCAATGATAATATAAATAACAAAGAACCCAAGGACCATTTGGAGCAAGTTAAGCTCCAAATGGAAGAGACAATTTATTAGATCTGAACGCAATAGATCAGATCAGTCTCCTAGGTGTTTTGGTCTCACTGGCCAATGAGGAGTGGAGGGTTGAGACCAATATACTTGATCGTCCAATAGGGGAAGAAACTGAAAAGAAGTTTTTCCCCTAACACCATCAGTTGCTATGGTTAAGAATAAATGTGGTAGCACAGAGATCCATAAAAATGATGTAAGAGAGAATAAGATCATTGTAGACAATTCCACATCTGGGTCCTCTTCAGTGTGTTTTTTTTACCAAATGTTGAAGAAGACAGAAACAGTATAATAAAGTATCCGATTCCAAAATCTCAGAAAAGAAAAAATGTAGCAGAGGAGCCCGAGGAAAGAAAAACAAAGCATTGAGACTCGATAAAACAGCCGGTCCAGGTTTCTATTGACGCTAATGGACGGGTGCTGGAAAGAAGAGGTAACATCTTCAACCTCTAGAAACATAATCTCACTGACGGTGAAGCCGGAGTTTTGAATAGGGGGTTTGTCTTTTTACCCGAATAATAAATCCAGAGATGTGGAGCTCTTTATGGATCTCCAGCATTTCATCAGGAAACTAACCTTGAAACGACACTTTAATATTAATAGTGAAAAGAAGGGGACAAATAAAGAGGATAATGACAAAATTAATCATTGTCAACTAAGGGACAAATCAAATTTTTATCGCATTCAGAGTCAGGGCCATCGTCTAAAAACGTATACAGATCTGGTATAGGGAGACTTTGAGTCTTTGGATTTTAAAAAGAAGAGAGTGGATAACCTAACAGCTGTGGAACGTAAAGGTATAAAAACTCAAAAAAATTATCCAAATTTGGTTATAAGGTCTGCTGACAAAGGAAGGGGGAGAGGTCCTACAAGATCGTGACGCCTACCTCCTTGAGGCAAAAAAACTTTGTTAGATAAGGAGACTTATAGGATTTCGAATATGGCTGAATATGAAGCTTCAGTGAAGAGATACAAAGAACTAAGAAAAAGGGCTGATGAAATGGGGATTCTAAATAGAAATGAAAAAGAGCAATATATTACCATCTCCCGAGGGTACATAAAGATGCATTTAACCCCCACCACACACTCCTCTCCAGTATACACCACCACACACTCCTCCTCTCCAGTATACACCACCACACACTCCTCCTCTCCAGTATACATCACCACACGCTCCTCCTCTCCTGTATACACCACCACACGCTCCTCCTCTCCTGTATACACCACCACACGCTCCTCCTCTCCTGTATACTCCACCACACGCTCCTCCTCTCCTGTATACATCACCACACGCTTCTCCTCTCCAGTATACACCACCACACGCTCCTCCTCTCCTGTATACACCGCCACACGCTCCTCCTCTCCTGTATACACCGCCACACGCTCCTCCTCTCCTGTATACACCACCACACGCTCCTCCCTCCTGTATACACCACCACACGCTCCTCCGCTCCTGTATACACCACCACACGCTCCTCCTCTCCTGTATACACCACCACACGCTCCTCCTCTCCTGTATACACCACCACACGCTCCTCCTCTCTGTATACACCACCACACGCTCCTCCTCTCCAGTATACACCGCCACAGACTCCCCTCTCCAGTATACACCACCACACGCTCCCCTCTCCTGTATACACCACCACACGCTCCCCCTCTCCTGTATACACCACCACACGCTCCTCCTCTCCAGTATACACCACCACACGCTCCTCCTCTCCTGTATACACCACCACACGCTCCCCTAACCGCTCCCCTGTATACACCACCACACGCTCCTCCTCTCCTGTATACACCACCACACGCTTCTCCTCTCCAGTATACACCACCACACGCTCCTCCTCTCCTGTATACACCACCACACGCTCCTCCTCTCCTGTATACACCACCACACGCTCCTCCTCCCCTGTATACACGCCACACACGCTCCTCCTCTCCTGTATACACCACCACACGCTCCTCCTCTCCTGTATACACCGCCACACGCTCCTCCTCTCCTGTATACACCGACCACACGCTCCTCCTCTCCTGTATACACCACCACACGCCCTCCCCCTTTCCCCACGTCCCTTCAACCCCACACGCTCCTCCTCTCCTGTATACACCGCCACACGCTCCTCCTCTCCTGTATACACCACCACACGCTCCTCCTCTCCTGTATAACCACCACCACACGACCTCCTCCTCTTCTGTATACACCACCACACGCTCCTCCTCTTCTGTATACACCCAACCCCCGTTACACCACCGCTCCTCCTCTCCTGTATACACCACACGCTCTCCCCTCTCTCTGTATACACCACCACACGCTCCTCCTCTCCTGTATACACCCCACACGCTCCCTCCATACACCGCATCCTCCTCCTCTCTGTATACACCACCACACGCTCCTCCTCTCCTGTATACACCACCACACGCTCCTCCTCTCCTGTATACACCACCACACGCTCCTCCTCTCTGTATACACCACCACACGCTCCTCCTCTCCTGTATACACCACCTCACAACGCTCCTCCTCTCCATGTATACACCACCACACGCTCCTCCTCTCCTGTATACCACCACACCCACTCTACGTATCCCCACACCTCTTCTGTATACACCACCACACGTTCCTCCTCTCCTGTATACACCACCACACGCTCCTCCTCTTCTGTATACACCACCACACGCTCCTCCTCTCCTGTATACACCACCACACCTCCCCTCTCCTGTATACACCACACACACGCTCCCTCCCTCTCCTGTTATACACCACCACACGCTCCTCCTCTTCTGTATACACCACCACACGCTCCTCCTCTCCTGTATACACCACCACACGCTCCTCCTCTCCTGTATACACCACCACACGCTCCTACCTCCTCTCTGTATACACCACCACACGTTCCTCCTCTCCTGTATACACCACCACACGCTCCTCCTCTCCTGTATACACCACACCCACACCACCCGCTCCTCCTCTCCTGTATACACCACCACACGCTCCTCCTCTCCTGTATACACCACACACGCTCCTCCTCTCCTGTATACACCACCACACGCTCCTCCTCTCCTGTATACACCACCACACGCTCCTCCTCTCCTGTATACACCACCACCGACAACGCTCCCCTCTCCTGTATACACCACCACACGCTCCCCCTCTCCTGTATACACCACCACACGCTCCTCCTCTTCTGTATACACCACCACACGCTCCTCCTCTCTCTGTATACACCACCACACGCTCCTCCTCTCCTGTATACACCACACCTCTCTCGTTCACACTCCTCCTCTCTGTATACACCTCCACACGCTCCTCCTCCCCTGTATACACCACCACACGCTCCTCCTCTTCTGTATACACCACCACACGCTCCTCCTCTCCTGTATACACCGCCACACGCCTCCTCCTCCTGTATACACCACCACACGCTCCTCCTCTCCAGTATACACCGCCACACGCTCCTCCTCTCCAGTATACACCACCACACGCTCCTCCTCTTCTGTATACACCACCACACGCTCCTCCTCCTCTCCTGTATACACCACACGCTCCTCCTCTCCTGTATACACCGCCACACGCTCCTCCTCTCCTGTATACACCACCACACGCTCCTCCTCTCCTGTATACACCACCACACGCTCCTCCTCTCCAGTATACACCACCACACGCTCCTCCTCTTCTGTATACACCACCACACGCTCCTCCTCTCCTGTATACACCACCACACGCTCCTCCTCTCCTGTATACACCACCACACGCTCCTCCTCTCCTGTATACACCGCCACACGCTCCTCCTCTCCTGTATACACCACCACAGGCTCCTCCTCCGCTGTATACACCACCACACGCTCCTCCTCCGCTGTATACACCACCACACGCTCCTCCTCTCCTGTATACACCACCACACGCTCCTCCTCCGCTGTATACACCACCACACGCTCCTCCTCTTCCTCTTCTCGTTCGTACTTTCACTTTGTTTGCAGCTTTTCTGTGATGAGTTTGGCGCGCGCAGACCCACGTGACCAGATGACGTCACACCCACCATCAGCTTTTACACCCTTGCCTTCACCCGGGGCGGTGACTCCTCCCGCTGTGGGAGGAGTCAGGAGAGGAGCCGCGGAGCATGATGGGAGATGTAGAGAACACAGGGGAGGAGCCGCGGTGCATGATGGGAGATGTAGAGAACACAGGGGAGGAGCCGCGGTGCATGATGGGAGATGTAGAGTACACAGGAGAGGAGCCGCGGTGCATGATGGGAGATGTAGAGTACACAGGAGAGGAGCCGCGGTGCATGATGGGAGATGTAGTTTCCAGGTGACAGGAAATGCTGCAGAGCTGAGGAGACTCCGGAGATCTGCGGCTTCTTCTGTTCATAGAACAAATGTCCAACACTGCAGAAGCTACAAGAGAGTAATGTATGTGTGTGTGTGTATACCTGTGTGTAATGTGTGTGTATACCTGTGTGTAATGTATGTGTGTGTATACCTGTGTGTAATGTATGTGTGTGTATACCTGTGTGTAATGTGTGTGTGTGTATACCTGTGTGTAATGTGTGTGTGTATACCTGTGTGTAATGTGTGTGTGTGTGTATACCTGTGTGTACTGTATGTGTGTGTATACCTGTGTGTAATGTGGTGTGTGTATACCTTGTAGTGTAATGTGTTGTGTTATACCTGTGTGTAATGTACTAGTTGTGTATACCTGTGTGTAATTGTGTGTGTATACCTGTGTGTATATGTGTGTGTTACCTGTGTGTAATGTGTGTGGTATACTGTGTGTAATGTTGGGTGTATACCTGTGTGAATGGTGTGTATACCTGTGTGTAATGTTGTGTGTGTGATACCCCCTGTGTGTAATGTGATGTGATGTATACCTGTGGTAATGGTGTGTGTACCTGTGGTAATGTGTGTGTAGGTAGACCTGTGTGTAATGTGTGTGTGTATACCTGGGTGTGATGTGTTGTGTGTGTATACCTGTGTGTAATGTGTGTGTGTGTATACCTGTGTGTAATGTGTGTGTATACCTGTGTGTAATGTTTTGTGTGTGTGTATACCTGTGTGTAATGTGTGTGTATACCTGTGTGTAATGTGTGTGTGTGTGTGTGTATACATGTGTGTAATGTGTGTGTTACCTGTGTGTAATGTATGTGTGTGTGTATACCTGTGTGTAATGTATGTGTGTATACCTGTGTGTAATGTGTGTATACCTGTGTGTAATGTGTGTGTGTATACTTGTGTGTAATGTATGTGTGTATACCTGTGGTAATGTGTGTGTGTGTATACCTGTGTGTAATGTGTTGTGTGTATACCTGTGGGTAATGTGTGTTGTGTGTGTATACCTGTGTGTAATGTGTGTGTGTATACCTGTGTGTAATGGTATGTTGTGTATACCTGTGTGTAATGTGTGTGTGTGTGTGTGTATACACCTGTGTGTAATGTGTGTGTACCTGTGTGTAATGTGTGTTGTGTGTGTGTATACCTGTGTGTAATGTGTGGTGTGTTCTGTGTGTATAACTGTGTGTAATGTGTGGTGTGTATACCTGTGTGTAATGTGTGTGTGTAATGTGTGTGTGTGTGTGTATACCTGTGTGCAATGTTGTGTGTGTATACCTGTGTGTAATGTGTGTGTGTGTATACCTGTGTGTAATGTGTGTGTGTGTATACCTGTGTGTAATGTATGTGTGTGTATACCTGTGTGTAATGTGTGTGTGTGTGTATACCTGTGTGTAATGTGTGTGTGTATACCTGTGTGTAATGTGTGTGTGTGTGTGTATACCTGTGTGTAATGTGTGTGTGTATACCTGTGTGTAATGTGTGTGTGTATACCTGTGTGTAATGTGTGTGTGTTGTATACCTGTGTGTAATGTATGTGTGTGTATACCTGTGTGTAATGTGTGTGTGTATACCTATGTGTAATGTGTGTGTGTTTGTGTATACCTTGTGTAATGTGTGTGTGTATACCTGTGTGTAATGTGTGTGGTGTGTGTGTATTATATACCTGTGTGTAGTGTGTGTGTGTGTATACCTATGTGTAATGTGTGTTTGTGTGTGTGTGTATACCTGTGTGTAATGTGTGTGTGTATACCTGTGTGTAATGTGTGTGTGTGTATACCTGTGTGTAATGTGTGTGTGTATACCTGTGTGTAATGTGTGTGTATACCTGTGTGTAATGTGTGTGTGTGTGTGTGTATACCTGTGTGTAATGTGTGTGTGTATACCTGTGTGTAATGTGGTGTGTGTGTATACCTGTGTGTAATGTGTGTGTGTGTATACCTGTGTGTGTGTGTATACCTGTGTGTGTGTGTGTGTGTATACCTGTGTGTAATGTGTGTGTGTGTATACCTGTGTGTAATGTGTGTGTGTATACCTGTGTGTAGTGTGTGTGTGTGTATATACCTGTGTGTAATGTGTGTGTGTAATGTGTGTGTGTGTATACCTGTGTGTAATGTGTGTGTGTGTGTATATACCTGTGTGTGTGTAATGTGTGTGTAATGTGTGTGTGTGTGTATATACCTGTGTGTAATGTGTGTGTATACCTGTGTGTAATGTGTGTGTGTGTATACCTGTGTGTAATGTGTGTGTGTGTATACCTGTGTGTAATGTGTGTGTATACCTGTGTGTAATGTGTGTGTGTACCTGTGTGTAATGTGTGTGTGTGTACCTGTGTGTAATGTGTGTGTGTGTACCTGTGTGTAATGTGTGTGTGTACCTGTGTGTAATGTGTGTGTGTGTATACCTGTGTGTAATGTGTGTGTGTGTATACCTGTGTGTGTGTGTATACCTGTGTGTGTGTGTGTGTGTATACCTGTGTGTAATGTGTGTGTGTGTATACCTGTGTGTAATGTGTGTGTGTATACCTGTGTGTAGTGTGTGTGTGTATATACCTGTGTGTAATGTGTGTGTGTGTAATGTGTGTGTGTATACCTGTGTGTAATGTGTGTGTGTGTGTATATACCTGTGTGTGTTTAATGTGTGTGTAATGTGTGTGTGTGTGTATATACCTGTGTGTAATGTGTGTGTATACCTGTGTGTAATGTGTGTGTGTGTATACCTGTGTGTAATGTGTGTGTGTGTGTATATACCTGTGTGTGTGTAATGTGTGTGTAATGTGTGTATACCTGTGTGTAATGTGTGTATACACCTGTGTGTACTGTGTGTGTACCTGTGTGTGTGTGTGTATACCTGTGTGTAATGTGTGTGTGTGTGTATACCTGGTGCGTAATGTGTGTGTGTGTATACCTGTGTGTAATGTGTGTGTGTGTATAACTGTGTGTAATGTGTGTGTGTGTGTGTGTGTATACTTGTGTGTAATGTATGTGTGTGTATACCTGTGTGTAATGTGTGTGTGTATACCTGTGTGTAATGTGTGTGTATACCTGTGTGTAATGTGTGTGTGTGTATATACCTGTGTGTAATGTGTGTGTGTGTGTGTAATGTGTGTGTGTATACCTGAGTGTAATGTGTGTGTATACCTGTGTAATGTGTGTAATGTGTGTATACCTGTGTGTAATGTGTGTTTATACCTGTGTGTAATGTGTGTGTGTGTATATACCTGTGTGTAATGTGTGTGTGTGTGTATACCTGTGTGTAATGTGTGTGTGTGTGTGTGTGTACCTGTGTGATGTGTGTGTGCGTAGCTGTGATGTGTGTATGTACATGTGTGATGTGTGTATGTACCTGTGTGATGTGTGTATGTACCTGTGTGATGTGTGTATGTACATGTGTGATGTGTGTATGTACATGTGTGATGTGTGTGTGTATATGTACCTGTGTGATGTGTGTGTGTACCTGTGTGTAATCTCTGTTTATTTATATATATATATATATATATCTTCTAATATAAAGCTGAGTGTGTGTGGACAGACTTGTACAAATAGCCGCTGGAAGTTGTGGGCGTGGCTTGCCTTTGTGGGCGTGGCTCAGCATTTCACTGAAGGGAAAATAACATAAATTTTAGCTCCACGTGGTCGTGGAGGTTATTATAATAGAAGGTGAGTCTGGGGGTGAGATCTCCAGGCGGGGACGATCATGATCCATTATGGTGCACGGCCGGCCCCGCCTACCAACTAAATTGTGCCACGCCCACTAATATATTTTACGTATACAAGGGTTGATTACCCCCCCCCCCCCTCTTTTCCTCGTCTGAGGGTCTCGCCCGCACAACCCTTTTATTATAATCACCTCCAGGACCGTGAGGACTGAAAAATTATCACTTGTTCGGTTCTTGGAACAAACTTCCAAACCACGCCCATCGACAGCAAGCCACGCCCACCAACACCAAACCACGCCCACCTCTGGAGCTGCTCACACCCCCGCGGCTTCCAGCCGCTTTTTGTAAATGTATGCATGCTGTGTATACACCGTGTTCCAAATTATTATGCAAATGTTCTTTTTTTATGATTTTCCTAAATGGTCGGTGCAGATGACAGTTAGTGTAATAAGTCATCACCCGTTAGAGGATACATTGAATTGTATTGAAGAAACCTCCCAATGATAACAGTATAATCTTCTCTAAATGCCCTGTTCCACATTATTACACACAGGAGAGTTTCTAAACATTTGATGTTTGGAAGAAGTGAAAATGCTCATTTGTAGAATTTGCAGCATTTACAGGTCACATTCACTGAAATAAAAAGCTATTTATCTCCAAAACCTCCTAACAGGCCAAGTTACATGGTAACATAGGAACCCTTCTTTGATGTCACCTTCACAATTCTTGCATCCATTGATCTTGTGAGTTTCTGGAGAGTTTCTGCTTGTATTTCTTTGCATGATGTCAGAATCGTCTCACACATAGCCCCCTGTATTAGAGGAAAGGTTCGCACATAGACCCCTCTATTACAGCCTGTGTTCACACATAGCCCCTGTAGTACACTTGAAGCCTCACATAGCCCCTATATTAGAGCCTGTGCTCTAAGTAGCTCCTGTATTACACCAAGAGCCCACACACAGCCCCTGTATGACACAGCCTGTGCCTCACATAGCCCCTGTATTACAGCCTTTGCCCACACATAGCCCCTGTATTACATCAGGATCCCATAAATACCCCCTGTATTACACCAGGTGCCCACACATAGACCCTGTATTACACCAGGATCCCACACATAGCCCCTGTAATTATTATTATTATTATTATTGATTTTTATTATTATTCATTTTTCAGCTCCTACTCTCTATGCTGCACTCCATTGGCATCAAGGACACGGCTCTCTCCTGGTTCTCTTCCTATCTCTCTGACCGCTCTTTCAGTGTATCATTTGCTGGCTCCACTTCCTCTCCTCTTCCTCTCACTATTGGGGTCCCTCAGGGTTCAGTCCTTGGACCTCTTCTCTTCCTCTCACTATTGGGGTCCCTCAGGGTTCAGTCCTTGGCCCTCTTCTCTTCTCTCTCTACACGGCCCCTATTGGACAGAACATCAGCAGGTTTGGCTTCTAGTACCATCTTTATGCTGATGATGCACAACTATACACTTCAGCCCCTGACCTTACTGTCCCTCTAATACAGAACACTAACCGCAGTCTCCAATATCATGTCCGCTCTCTATCTGAAACTCAACCTTTCCAAAACTGAACTTCTTCTGCTTCCGCCCTCCACTAACCTCCCTAAACCTGACATTTCCCTCTCGGTGTGCGGCACCACAATAACTCCTAGTCAGCAGGCTCGCTGTCTGGGTGATATGTTTGACTCTGATCTTTCCTTCATCTCCTATATACAATCTCTCGCCCGCTCTTGCTACTTACACCTGAAGAACATCTCTAGAGTCCGTCCCTTTCTCACCATGGAAACAACAAAACCCTCACCGTGGCCCTAATCCATTCCCACCTTGACTATTGTAATTCTCTATTAAGTGACCTCCCCCTCACTACACTCTCCCCTCTCCAATACATCCTTAATGCAGCAGCCAGGATCACCTATCTAGCTAACCGATACTCAGACGCTTCTGCTCTATTCCAGTCATTGTACTGGCTGCCCACACACTATAGGATCCATTTCAAAGTGCTTGTTCTCACCTACAAAGCTCTTCACAGTGCAGCGCCCCCCTACATCTCCTCCCTCATCTCTGTCTATCACCCCACCCGCTTTCTACGTTCCTCAAATGACCTTCGACTGACATCTGTACTAATCCGATCCTCCCACTCTCGGCTCGAAGACTTCTCCCGAGCTGCACCAATTCTCTGGAATGCCCTACCCCAAGAAATCAGGACTATCCACAATTTACACATATTCAGACGCTCCCTAAGAACAAATCTTTTTAAGGTGGCCTATCATACTCCCTAATAGAAGTCCTCTGTACTGTATATAGCCCATTCGCTATCTTTCTGGACATAACTCTTCTTCAAACTCCACCAAACCTAAAAGGTCTACACAGATTGTCTGGTGACCATTCATGTAAGCTTAGCCCTATGCCCCATTTCCTCAAGATGCCTGAACCATCAGTATAATAAGCCCCTGTACTTTGTGTAACCCCCATCTCATTGTAGATTGTAAGCTCTTTTGAGCAGGGTCACCTTTATTTTTGGTGTTATTATTATGTTATTATTCTATTGTATTTTTTACATGGATTATATATTTTAATTACTGTATTTTTTAAATATAATTGTTACCTATGACTGTATATCCACCACTGTATTGTAAAGCGTTGCGGAATATGTTAGCGCTATATAAAAAGATTATTATTATTATTAATTTTATAGCGCCATTTATTCCATAGCGCTTTACATGTGAAAAGGGTATGCATAGACAAGTACAATATGAGCAATACAGGGCATAGACAGGTATAGGAGAAGAGAGGACCCTGCCCGCGAAAGCTCAGTCTACAAGGGATGGGTGAGGATATACCGTGTTTCCCCGATAGTAAGACCCCCCCGAAAGTAAGACAGGGTGGGGGGGGACGGGGGGTCTGCTAATGTAAGACCCCCCCCAAATGTAAGGCAGGGGAGGGGGGTCTTACTATCGGGGAAACACGGTGGGGGGGTTTACATACATACATACACACGTACAGACACATATATACACATATATACACACCATACACACCACACACACACACATAGCACCGCTTCTTACCGGGTCCGGTGTGGGGTCCCCGATGGTCCTGTGCCGTCCTCTGTGCTCCGGTCCCCGAGATGATCCGCTGCCGTCCGCCGTGTTCCGGTGCCGGTCCTAGGCTCCATGGTCCCTGCTCTTCCGGAGTTCAGGCCTAGCTCCGCCCAGGTCATAGTGTGGGCCAATCAGCATAGCGGCGCTCAAGCAAGCGTCATCGGGCGCTTGCCTCTGACGTCAGCGCCGCTATGCTCACAGTCTACAAGGGATGGGTGAGGATACAATAGGAGAGGGTAGAGCTGGTCATACGGTGGTTCAGTAGACTGAGTTATCTCACCAGGAGCCTGCACATAGCCCCTGTATCTCATCTGGAGCCTTTACATAGCCTCTGTATTTCATCTGGAGCCTTTACATAGCCCCTGTATCTCATCTGGAGCCTGCACATAGCCCCTATATCTCGTCTGGTGCCTGTACATAGCCCCTGTATCTCACCAGGAGCCCACACATAACCCCTGTATTACACCAGGAGCCCCCACATAGCCCCTGTATCTCACCAGAAGCCCACACATAACCCCTGTATTACACCAGGAACCCGCATATAGCCCCTGTATCACATCTGGAGCCCGCACATAGCCCCTGTATCTCGTCTGGTGCCTGTACATTGCCCCTGTATCTCACCAGGAGCCCACACACAACCCCTGTATTACACCAGGAGCCCACATATAGCCCCTGTATCTCACCAGGAGCCAACAAATAGCCCCTGTGTTACACCAGGAGACCGCTTATAGCCCCTGTATCACATCTGGAGCCCGCACATAGCCCCTGTATCTCATCTGGAGCCTTTACATAGCCCCTGTATCTCATCTGGAGCCTTTACATAGCCCCTGTATCTCATCTGGAGCCTTTACATAGCCCCTGTATCTCGTTTGGTGCCTGTACATAGCCCCTGTATCTCACCAGGAGCCCACACATAACCCCTGTATCTCACCAGGAGCCCACACATAACCCCTGTATCTCACCAGGAGCCCACACATAACCCCTGTATTACATCAGGAGCCCACACATAGCCCCTGTATTTCACCAGGGCCAACAAATAGCCCCTTTGTTACACCAGGAGTCCGCACATAGCCCCTGTGTTACACGAGGAGCCCGCACATAGCCCCTGTGTCACATCTGGAGCCTTTACATAGCCCCTGTATCTCACCAGGAGCCCACACCTAGCCCCTGTATTTCATCTGGAGCCTGCACATAGCCCCTGTATCTCACCAGGAGTCAACAAATTGCCCCTGTGTTACACCAAGAGACCGCATATAGCCCCTGTATCACATCTGGAGCCCGCACATAGCCCCTGTATCTCATCTGGAGCCTTTACATAGCCCCTGTATCTCATCTGGAGCCTTTACATAGCCCCTGTATCTCGTTTGGTGCCTGTACATAGCCCCTGTATCTCACCAGGAGCCCACACATAACCCCTGTATCTCACCAGGAGCCCACACATAACCCCTGTATCTCACCAGGAGCCCACACATAACCCCTGTATTACATCAGGAGCCCACACATAACCCCTGTATCTCACCAGGAGCCTGCACATAGCCCCTGTATCTCACCAGGAGCCCACACATAGCCCCTGTATTTCATCTGGAGCCTGCACATAGCCCCTGTATCTTACCAGGAGTCAACAAATTGCCCCTTTGCTACACCAGGAGCCCACACATAGCCCCTGTGTTACACCAGGAGCTTGCACATAGCCCCTGTATCGCATCTGGAGCATTTACATAGCCCCTGTATCTCACCAGGAGCCTGCACATAGCCCCTGTATCTCACCAGGAGCCCACACATAGCCCCTGTTTTACACCTGCAACCGTTGTATTTTAGCAGAGAGAAGCAAGACTTTGTTAACCCACATCTATATTTTGTTATAGCTAAGAACACTTAATTGCTATCCCGGGCAATGCTTGGACTACAGTTAGTATAAGTATAGTATACGTATGTGTGTGTGATCATATATGTGTAATGTGTAAGCGTGTAATCTATGTGTGTATGTATAATATGTGCGTGTAATGTGTATATATCTGTCTGTATACTTGATATCTGACAATTCTCCAGCACATTCGGATATGGTGACGAGCTTCTCACATCTTCTACACTGACAGATACAGGTCTATAGAATAATGTGTGTATAATAATAATAATCTTCATATTGCACCAACATATTCCACAGCTCCTAACAATTCAGAGATTTATATACAAACAAACAGTCATAAGAAAAAAAATGACAACCCTGTTCGCAAGAGCTTACAATCTGCTATAAGGTGGGGGTGACACAAAGTACAGGGGCTTATACACAATCATGGTCCAACCATCTTGAGAAAGTGTCTAATAGATGAGAGCGGGGTAAGTGGCCACCAGCCAATCTGTGCAGAGGCTTTGGGTCTGGCGGAGTTTGACAGTTACGTTCAGGGAAGTAGTGGATCACCTACGTCTGAACGACTTAGGGAGCAAAATAGGCCGCTCTAAAAAGATGTGTTTTTAGGGAGCGTCTAAAACTATGTAAGTTGTGGAAAGTCCTAATTTCTTGGGTAGAGCATTCCAGAGAATTGGTGCAGCTCAGGAGAAGTCTTGGAGCCGAGAGTGGGAGGATCGGATTAGTGCAGATGTTAGTCGAAGGTCATTTGTAGAACGTAGAGAACGGGTGGGGTGATAGACAGAGATGAGGGAAGAGAGGTAGGGAGGGGCTACACTGTGAAGAGAACAGATGGGGTGATAGACCGAGATGTGGGAGGATATATAGGGAGGGGCTACACTGTGAAGAGCTTTGTGGGTGAGAACAAGCAGTTTGAATTGGATCCCATAATGTACAGACAGTCAGTGCAGTGACTGGCACAGAGCAGATCCTATAATGTATGGGCAGCCAGTGCAATGACTGGCACAGAGCGATCCTATAATGTATGGGCAGCCAGTGCAATAACTGGCACGGAGCAGATCCTATAATGTATGGGCAGCCAGTACAATGACTGGCACAGAGCAGATCCTATAATGTATAGGCAGCCAGTGCAATGATTGGCACAGAGCCGATCCTATAGTGTATGGGCACCCAGTGCAATGACTGGCACAGAGCCGATCCTATAGTGTATATGCAGCCAGTGCAATGATTGGCACAGAGCCGATCCTATAGTGTATGGGCAGCCAGTACAATGACTGGCACAGAGCAGATCCTATAATGTATAGGCAGCCAGTGCAATGATTGGCACAGAGCCGATCCTATAGTGTATGGGCACCCAGTGCAATGACTGGCACAGAGCCGATCCTATAGTGTATATGCAGCCAGTGCAATGATTGGCACAGAGAGGATCCTATAGTGTATATGCAGCCAGTGCGATGACTGGCACAGAGCGGATCCTATAATGTATGGGCAGCCAGTGCAATGACTGGCACAGAGCGCATTCTATAATGTATGGGCAGCCAGTGCAATGACTGGCACAGAGCGCATTCTATAATGTATGGGCAGCCAGTGCAATGACTGGCACAGAGCGCATTCTATAATGTATGGGCAGCCAGTGCAATGACTGGCACAGAGCGCATTCTATAATGTACGGGCAGCCAGTGCAATGACTGGCACAAAGTGGATCCTATAGTGTATGGGCAGTGCAATGACTGACATGGAGCGGAGCATCTGAGTAACGGTTAGCCAGATAGGTGACCCTGGCTGCTGCGTTAAGGATGGAGAGGGGAAAGTCTAGAGCAGGGAGGCCAATTAGTAGAGAGTTGCAATAATCAAGGCAGGGATGGATCAGGGCCACAGTGAGGGTTTTAGTTGTTTCCATTGTGAGGAAGGGGCAAATTCTAAATATATTCTTCTAGAGATGTGTATGCATATAACTCTATACTCTACAGCCCTGCAGTGTCAGTGCGCTGCACATAACAACAGTGAGTGAGCAGGTTTCCTTAATATGGTCTGAGCTCTCCCACTCTTTCCGCTCACCAGTCCCCCCCTCCTCTATCCGCCGTCCGGTCCTCACAGCTGTCTCTTTCCTCCGTCATGAGCGGTATCTCCGGACGGTCACTCTTGGCCTCGGAGGTCACTGAACGTCACACGTTTACTGAATCTGCATAAAGTGAATTTACAGAATTCCGTATTCTCCACAATGCTGAGATTATATTTTATTTTCTGGTCATCATAATGGGAGACCCAGACAATGGGGTTTAGGGCACTGCCCTCCGGAGGTCACACTAGGTACTACAAGTTTGTAGACACTGCCTCCTCCGCTTATAAACCCCTACCGCAGGGAACATCCTCAGTTTTAAACTTAGTGTGCTCGGAGGATCACGCTTTGCTTGCACTTCACTGCATTCTCACTACTTACGTGATGGCGTCTGAAGACAAGGTAATATGGTCCTGATCGGGACCTGCGACAGCCTCCCCGCTCACCCTTGTGGCACACGCAGGTGGAGGTACCGGAGGGCCTAGAGCCTGGACACTTTGTGTTCTCCCGGTACGCTGTCGCACTCCTTTCCATCCCTCTCTGGGGGGCTCTGGAGAGTGGGAGATAGGAGCCTTGCACAGCTCCGCTCCGTCCGAGGCCTCCCTAAATGGTGCTTACAGACCGGACTGGAGCCAGCCCAGTCCGAGGCCTCCCTAAATGGTGCTTACACTCCGGACTGGGCTGAACCCCCGTCCGAGGCCTCCCTAAATGGTGCTTACAGACCGGACCGGCACTGAGGCACTCTGTGTCTCCTGTGTGCCTGGGGGTAGTGTCTGCCACTTTATGTGCCCTGACACTCAGACCGCGCGCTACCCTCGGGTCCGCGGATCTGGAGGTGTACCCTGTGCTGGGGTCACCCTGGCTAACCGCCCTGTGTGTCACAGGGGCTGAGGCCGTAGACTGCTGATCTTAGGATGTAATTGCAGTCTGAGTGTGTGTACTGGGTTTTACACTGTTTCCCGCGCTGCGGGCTCCAGCACCTCCATGATGAGGCTGCCTGGAGGAGAGGAGGCAGCCCTTGCGGTGACGTCACCGGGGGGTGTGTGTATGTGCTTCCCGCGTGTTCCCGGCGCCGCCCACGACTTTACTGGCGGCGGCCATCTTCTCCCTCACTTCCCGGCTGGGATCTACGGCAGCACGTGTCTGCACTTCAGAGGGAGACCGGAACTCGCGGAGGTCACACACACACACCGCTTCCTCCCACCGCTTTACAGCGGTCGGTAAGCCACCGGGACTCCCGGTCTGTTTGTCTGTACGACTTGGCTTATACATCCCCTACTGTGACTATGTCCTCAGTTAGGAAGCATGCTGCTAAGGCGGCGGATGCCACCATTACCTGTGCTACATGCAATGGTACACTGGTGGAGGGGTCCTGCAATAACTGCGGACGCCCAGAAGCCCGGACTGACACTGCTGAGTCAGCAGCTCCGGTGCTGTACCCTGAGGTTCGGGTGATCCCAGGGCCCTGGGAGACTCAGAATAAGATCAATGAATCTCTGTTGTCCCAGTTGTCCTCCATGTCGCAATCCCTGGAGGCACTTAATAGGAGGCTGGAAGGCCCAGCTACTCCTTCCAGTTACCCCCGGGTGTCTCCCTCTTCTGCTGTGAGACCCCTTAAGCGGGCTCGTCGTGAGGAGTCACCCGAGCTCCAGGCTCTCTCTGAGGAGGAGCGTTCCTCTGATGGTGAGGACGATGATGGGGGTTCAACTTTCGGGTCTGTGTCTGTGTCTGAACCTCCAGACGGGGTGGAGGATCTGGTGTCCTCTATCAACGAGACCTTACGTCTCGTGACACCCCCTGAGGAGGTGACGGTGCACCCGAAGGAGGTCTATCAATGGCTGCGGCCGGAGGCTAGACCAAGTGGCTCCTTTATGGACCATACTAATTTTGGAAGGGTGGTTAGAGCTCCCAGGTTACATCCTGGGCGGCGTTATGTCCGCAAACCCAAGGACAATCGCTTCCCCTTTCCCCAGGAGGTGCTTCAGGAGTGGTCGCAGTCCCCGAAGGTGGATGCTTCCATGACCAGGATTGCTGCACGCTCCCTTTTCTCTGCCTCTGATAGCTCCTCACTGAAGGATGCTACTGATAGACAGGTCGAGCAACTCGCCAAGTCTTCCTATGAGGCTGTGGGGTCGTCATTTGCCCCTAACTTTGCCACGGTCTGGACCTTACAAGCGATCACTACCTGCTTGGATGGTATCACTGACCTGGCAAGGTCCAGTCCAGAGGTCCTGGCACTTACCGAGAGGGCGAGGGCCTATGCAGACTACGCCAGAACGGCGACTCTGGAAACTGCCACTCGCTCAGCTGTGGCTTCGGCCAATGCTATAGCGATCCGCAGGTTGTTGTGGCTGCGTCTTTGGGACTCAGATGCCACATCTAAGAAGATTCTGCAGAATCTTCCGTTCTCTGGTGACAGGCTTTTTGGCACAGAGCTGGACAAGCTGATTAAGGATTCTGCTGAGTCTAAGATACCGCAGAATAAACCTAAGCCACGGTATACCGTTAAGAGGAACCCAAAACAGTGGTCCTTTCGGTCCAGCTCACAGTCATCAGCACCGTCCGCTCGCACGGACCGAGGGGGCAAGCCCGCTTCTCAGTGGCGCTCTAAGAGTCGTCCAAAGAAGCCGGCGGGGGCAGCAGCTGCCACCCCCAAACCCGCCTCTACATGACTCGCTCTCTCTTCCTGCCTCCCCACAGGTGGGGGGCCGCTTGTCTCGCTTTCAGGACGAGTGGCTACTTCACGTTCCAGATCAGTGGGTTCGAGACGTGGTCTCGCGAGGTTACAGGATAGAGCTGACGTCAAAACCGATATCCCGATTCCATCGGTCGGTCCCCTCCCCAGAAAAAGCTCAGGCCTTTTCTTTGGTGTTGGAGGGACTCCGCAGAGACGGAGTGGTGGTCCCGGTGCCTTCCGGGGAGAGGTTCAGGGGTTTTTACTCCAACCTCTTTATCGTCCCAAAGAAGGACGGATCCTTCCGCCCGGTTCTGGACCTGAAGTTGTTCAACCGTCACGTGTTGGTTCGGAAGTTCCGTATGGAATCACTGCGCTCCGTGATCGCAGCTGTGTCACAGGGGGACTTCCTAGCGTCCATAGATATCAGAGACGCTTACCTTCACGTGCCCATTGCACCGGCTCATCAGCGCTGGTTGAGATTCGCAGTGGGGGAAGAACACTTCCAATTTGTAGCGCTGCCGTTCGGGTTGGCCTCGGCACCGAGGGTGTTCACAAAAGTGATGGCCTCCATGATGGCTCTCCTGCACGGACAGGGACATGCCGTCATTCCCTATTTAGACGACCTGCTGGTCAGGGCGCCATCGGAACACCTTTGTCAAGTGAGCCTGGATGTGACCATGCGGTCTCTGGAACAGTTCGGTTGGCTCCTCAACATTCAGAAGTCAACGCTAGTTCCGACCCAGTCTTTGACATATTTGGGCATGGACTTCAACACAGCCTCAGCCCTGGTGTCTCTGCCACGAGTCAAACAGATGGCGATCCAATCAGGAGTGCAAGCAGTCCTCCTGTCACCACAATCATCCCTACGGGGGTTGATGAAGCTGGTGGGGCGCATGGTGGCGGCAATCGAGGCGGTGCCTTTCGCACAATTTCGCCTCCGTCCTCTCCAGCTGGAGATTCTCCGCAGGTGGGACAAAAGGACGATCTCCCTGAATCGGCTGGTGACCCTTTCCCAACCGACCAGAGATTCCCTGCAGTGGTGGCTACAGCCACACCACTTGTCTCGGGGCCGGTCCTTCATCAAACCGTCATGGTTAGTGGTGACCACCGACGCCAGTCTGAAGGGCTGGGGGGCGGTGTTCTTACACCACAGGGCCCAAGGCCTCTGGACTCAGTCGGAGTCGGCGTTGCAGATCAACGTGCTGGAGATCAAGGCAGTCTATCTGGCGCTCCTGGCGTTTCAGAGATTCCTCTCAGGACAACCCATTCGGGTTCAGTCCGACAATGCGACGGCCGTCGCTTATATAAATCATCAAGGAGGAACCAGGAGAGCAGAGGCTCTGGCCGAAGTTCACCGCATCCTATCCTGGGCGGAGGACAACAACTGCCTGATCTCCGCAGTTCACATCCCAGGGGTCGAAAACTGGGAGGCCGACTATCTGAGCCGGCAGGGGATGGACGCCGGAGAGTGGTCTCTTCATCCGGACGTCTTCAGAGAAATCTGCAGCAGATGGGGCACGCCGGACGTGGATCTGATGGCCTCACGGCTGAATCATCAGGTGCCGCAATACATGGCGAGGTCATGGGATCCCCAGTCTCTGGGAGCGGATGCTCTGATCTTGACTTGGTCCAGATTCCATCTGCCGTATGTGTTCCCTCCTCTAG
Source organism: Allobates femoralis (assembly GCA_033576535.1). Taxonomy (NCBI): domain Eukaryota; kingdom Metazoa; phylum Chordata; class Amphibia; order Anura; family Aromobatidae; genus Allobates; species Allobates femoralis. The sequence continues at coordinate 745,394,800 of JARQOC010000002.1, read as the reverse complement.
CTCTGATTCCCAGGGTGCTGTGGAAGATCGGGTCGGAGTGCAGGGTAGCCATTCTAGTGGCTCCAGATTGGCCCAGGAGGTCCTGGTACCCGGACCTGTGGCAAATGTCAGGCGGACACAGGTGGGCTCTTCCAGAACGCGCAGATCTACTCGCGCAAGGCCCATTCTTCCACCTCAATTCCAGGGCCCTCAGATTGACTGCATGGCTCTTGAGGCCTGGCTGCTGACATCCAGGGGTTTCTCCCCTACAGTGGTTGCCACTATGAATCGGGCTAGGAAGCCCGTTTCCAGGAAGATGTACCACAGGACGTGGAAAATCTTTTTTACCTGGTGTGCCTCTGGTGGACGGTCTCCGTGGCCCTTGTCCATCCCGACGTTGTTGGCTTTTCTACAGTCGGGTTTGGAGTTGGGATTATCCCTTGGCTCTTTGAAAGGTCAAGTATCAGCATTGTCAGTGCTGTTTGACAGGCGATTGGCGCTCCTCCCGAAGGTCCGTCAATTTCTGCAGGGGGTGTCGCGGATGGTTCCGCCCTACAAGAGACCCCTGGACCCTTGGGACCTTAACATGGTCCTGGCGGCATTACAGAAACCGCCGTTTGAGCCACTGAGAGATGTTTCTCTATCTCGTCTGTCCCAGAAAGTGGCCTTTCTGGTGGCGATTACGTCTCTGAGGAGGGTCTCAGAATTGGCTGCACTATCGTGCAAGTCACCCTTTCTGGTGGTTCACCAAGACAAGGTGGTGTTGCGCCCACGGCCAGAATTCTTGCCGAAGGTGGTATCAACTTTTCACCTGAACCAGGAGATTGTTCTCCCATCATTTTGCCCCGCTCCCGTTCATCAGGTGGAGCGCGACCTCCATACTCTGGATCTCGTGAGAGCTGTACGCATTTATGTGTCCAGGACCGCCTCCTTCAGGAGTTCGGATTCCTTATTTGTTCTTACGACAGGTCGCTGTAAGGGGTCCGCGGCATCAAAGTCAACCTTGGCCAGATGGATTAAGGCTTCCATTCAAGAGGCTTACCGGTCTTCTGGTTTGCCTCTCCCGGTGGGATTGAAGGCTCATTCTACCAGAGCTGTAGGTGCCTCCTGGGCCTTGCGACATCGAGCGTCTGCTCTACAGGTGTGTCAGGCGGCCACTTGGTCCAGCCTGCACACTTTCTCTAAGCACTATATGGTGCATGCCCATGCCTCTGCGGATGCAAGTTTGGGCAGGCGGGTTCTCCAGGCGGCGGTTGCCCACCTTTAAAGGGAACCATGTGTTATCCGTTTTGTTGAGGAACTCTTCCCGCCCTGGGGTATTGCTTTAGGACATCCCCATTGTCTGGGTCTCCCATTATGATGACCAGAAAAAAGAGAATTTTGTTTACGTACCGTAAATTCTTTTTTCTTTAATCATCAATGGGAGACCCAGCACCCACCCAGTTGTTCCGTTGCATGTTTTGCAGTTGACCTGTTCCCTGTTGGGACAGTGTTTGCCGGGTTGTTGAACCGTCTGTGCACGGCATTCTTCCCGATGTTTCGGGTGTGGTTTATTTCCTCCTCGCAGCTTATGGACCAAACTGAGGATGTTCCCTGCGGTAGGGGTTTATAAGCGGAGGAGGCGGTGTCTACAAACTTGTAGTACCTAGTGTGACCTCCGGAGGGCAGTGCCCTAAACCCCATTGTCTGGGTCTCCCATTGATGATTAAAGAAAAAAGAATTTACGGTACGTAAACAAAATTCTCTTTATTCCAGTAGAATTAATTTCCGCTCATCTCTGATCGTTCTTCATGTTCTTCTATATAGAATTTTCCATCCGATCCTTCTTGTGTTTCTTCTCATTCCTCAGGATCACGACTTTCACAGCTGAAGGAGGTGGAGGACGATGGTTCTTCCCACCGATGACCCCCGAGGATGGAGCAGGATAGAGAGCACATGGCGGCTCGGATATTAGACCTCACCCTGGAGATAATCTACTGGATCACTGGAGAGGTGAGAGCTTCACATCACATCACTCTGATCTCTAGGAATAAAGCAGGGAAATGACGGGGAAGGTGAAGGATCCTTAGAATAGATGTAGTGATCGGCGTCTCCCCATACACAGGATCACACAGTAGTGAAGACGTCGTCTGGGGAGTGTGTGGCCCCCCGTGTGTCAGGAGGGCGGAGCAGGACCCCGAGTGACATCACCGAGCCTCCACCTCATTCACTGATACATGAGCAGAAGATCCTAGAACTGACCCACCGGATCACTGATCTGCTGAGCGGAGAGGTGAGCGCTGCCCCCCGCCGGGAATGCTGGGACGTTATATAATAACACCGGGGAAGGGGTCTGCTAATGACGGCTCATTGTGTGTGTCAGGTTCCTATAAGGTGTGAGGACGTCACCGTCTATTTCTCCATGGAGGAGTGGGAGTATCTAGAAGGACACAAGGATCTGTACAAGGACGTGATGATGGAGGATCTCCAGCCCCCCACATCTCCGGGTAAGAGGAGACCGTCCTGATTATAGAGGAGAGGCCGGGTCTGAGGTCACCTAGACTCCCCCATCATCTGATCATCACATGTAGACCATGTATTCCGTCACTGTGTATATTTCCTATAGATGGGTCCAGACCGAGAAATCCACCAGAGAGAAGTCCCCGTCCTCTATATCCCCAGGATCCTCCAGAGAGAAGTCCCCGTCCTCTATACCCCCAGGATCCACCAGAGAGAAGTCCTCGTCCTCTGTATCCCCAGGATCCTCCAGAGAGAAGTCCCCGTCCTCTATATCCCCAGGATCCTCCAGAGAGAAGTCTCCATCCTCTAAATCCCCAGAATCCTCCACAGAGAAGTCCCCGTCCTCTATATCCCCAGGATCCATCAGAGAGAAGTCCCCGTCCTCTATATCCCCAGGATCCATCAGAGAGAAGTCCCCGTCCTCTATATCCCCAGGATCCTTCAGAGAGAAGTCCCCGTCCTCTATATTCCCAGGATCCACCAGAGAGAAGTCCCCGTCCTCTATATCCCCAGGATCCTCCAGAAAGAAGTCCCCGTCCTCTATATTCCCAGGATCCTCCAGAGAGAAGTCCCCGTCCTCTATATCCCCAGGATCCTCCAGAGAGAAGTCCCCGTCCTCTATATCCCCAGGATCCTCCAGAGAGAAGTTCCCGTCCTCTATATCCCCAGGATCCATCAGAGAGAAGTCCCCGTCCTCTATATCCCCAGGATCCACCAGAGAGAAGTTCCCGTCCTCTATATCCCCAGGATCCACCAGAGAGAAGTCCCCGTCCTCTATATTCCCAGGATCCTCCAGAGAGAAGTCCCCGTCCTCTATATCCCCAGGATCCTCCAGAGAGAAGTCCCCGTCCTCTATATCCCCAGGATCCTCCAGAGAGAAGTCCCCGTCCTCTATATTCCCAGGATCCTCCAGAGAGAAGTCCCCGTCCTCTATATCCCCAGGATCCTCCAGAGGAGAAGCAGAACGTCCTCCTGGATCATCAGGTAGATGAGGTGAGATTTCTGGAAATCCTCTATAGACTGATGTCATGAAGCTTCTACTGACTTCCGGCAGCAGTGACCACTGTAGAAACACGGGGGTCAGTGGGTGCTCTCCTCTGTGGAGTCACGGGGGTCAGTGGGTGATCTTCTCTATGGAGACACGGGGGTCAGTGGGTGCTCTCCTCTGTGGAGACACGGGGGTCAGTGGGCGCTCTCCTGTGTGGAGACACGGGGGTCAGTGGGTGCTCTCCTCTGTGGAGACACGGGGGTCAGTGGGTGCTCTCCTCTGTGGAGACACGGGGTCAGTGGGGGCTCTCCTCTGTGGAGACACGGGGGGTCAGTGGGTGCTCTCCTCTGTGGGGACACGGGGGTCAGTGGGTGATCTCCTCTGTGGAGACACGGGGGTCAGTGGGTGCTCTCCTCTGTGGAGACACAGGGGTCAGTGGGTGCTCTCCTCTGTGGAGACACGGGGGTCAGTGGGTGCTCTCCTCTGTGGAGACACGGGGGTCAGTGGGTGCTCTCTCCTCTGTGGAGACACGGGGGTCAGTGGGTGATCTCCTCTGTGGAGACACGGGGGTCAGTGGGCGCTCTCCTCTGTGGAGACACGGGGGTCAGTGGGGGCTCTCCTCTGTGGAGACACGGGGGTCAGTGGGTGCTCTCCTCTGTGGAGACACGGTGGTCAGTGGGTGCTCTCCTCTGTGGAGACATAGGGGTCAGTGGGCGCTCTCCTCTGTGGAGACACGGGGGTCAGTGGGCGCTCTCCTCTGTGGAGACACGGGGGTCAGTGGGTGCTCTCCTCTGTGGAGACACGGGGGTCAGTGGGTGCTCTCCTCTGTGGAGACACAGGGGTCAGTGGGTGCTCACCTCTGTGGAGACACGGGGGTCAGTGGTTGCTCTCCTCTGTGGAGACACGGGGGTCAGTGGGTGCTCTCCTCTGTGGAGACACGGGAGTCAGTGGGTGCTCTCCTCTGTGGAGACACGGGGGTCAGTGGGGGCTCTCCTCTGTGGAGACACGGGGGTCAGTGGGTGCTCTCCTCTGTGGAGACACGGGGGTCAGTGGGTGCTCTCCTCTGTGGAAACACAGGGGTCAGTGGGTGATCTCCTCTGTGGAGACACGGGGGTCAGTGGGGGCTCTCCTCTGTGGAGACACGGGGGTCAGTGTGTGCTCTCCTCTGTGGAGACACGGGGGTCAGTGGGGGCTCTCCTCTGTGGAGACACGGGGGTCAGCGGGTGCTCTCCTCTGTGGAGACACGGGGGTCAGTGGGTGCTCTCTTCTGTGGAGACACGGGGGTCAGGGAACCACACAATGAGTAGGCTTTATTGGATCCCCAACAGTTAATAGCATATAACACATAACCAAGCAAAACACAGAATATAACAGGCATTAGAGTCTCACCCACTGGCTCACCAGGGATTAGAATATTCGTGCCTCAGGGCTTCCAGGGCCATTTACTCCAGTCCAGGAGCACCCCACTTTCGACGGGCACCCAGCAAGAAACAAATAGCGCCAAGCATAGGAAGCTGACCAAGCACAGCAAAGTCTGTAACCAGGTGACCAAATTGTCCCAACCTGGGTTTCTTCTTTAAGTAGTCTCTGATGCACCTCTAGTTGGGGTCGAAGTCCCTAGACTGAGGTCACAAAGCATATGAACACTTAGTTAATGATCAGGCCCCCTTATATACCCCGAACACTCCCCCTCGGGACATTGGGGACTTCAGGATTGGTGGAATAACACTGTGCTCTCATTGGCCGGATTTGAAGTGGCATACATAATATCCCATGAGTCATTAGTCTCTGACAGAGGGGGTGAGATTGTCAGGTAATTTACATTAAATTAGCAGTACACAAGCTTGGAGAATGGGGCTCCAAGCCGACTGGCAAGAAACAATGGATTAGCAAACATGAGATAGCAAGGAAATGTCAAAACGTCTGGCCAATTTAAGAAACTTAACCCTTGCCATTGAAAGAGTCACAACTGCCTTTCTCTATAGTGACATTTCTTTGTATTTCTCATGTCTTATGTGGGATCCTTGCAGGAAAGTCATGGTGGAGCGACGAGTGGAGACGACAATCCCTCCTCCATGTCGGTGAATGGTAAGAGCCTTCCATAAACTCTGTGTTTTGTTCTATATATAATTTACAGACTGAGTTTACCTACGACGTCCTCCCTAATATCAATGGAGGAGATTTACATGACATAAAACCTGATGATCTCTGAATTCCTCGTCCAGGGAGTTCAGTCATTAATATCATCATGTTCTGTTACTACAAGGCTCAGACAATTATTATGATTTCGTTTGTTAGGGATCTGCCTAGATCTACTCTTCCCCCCCCCCCAGGCCTCAGCAAATCCGAGACCCTAAATATAACCTTCCTGACAAGCGAAGTAGCCTATATTAAAATACCTTGGAGTATGGATTCCTAGGGACCCCTCTCAGATATACTCCTTAAATTATGCATCCCTCTTGGAAAAAAACCATTAGAGATCTAAACAGATATGATAAACGGGCTTTGTCGTGGTTTGGGAGAAGCCATGCGGTTAAAATACATATACTACCCCATTTTTTATGCGTACCCTTTAGATTACCGGCGTCCTTTTTTCTGAAACTTCAGTCAATCCGGACTAAAATTCATTTGGGATACCCATAGACCCAGGGTGGCAATAGCTACTCTATATAGACATAAGAATAGAGGTGGTGCGGGATTCCCCAATCTCAAACTGTTCTATAAATCGGCCATCTTGACTCAACTATTTGATTGGCACTACAACAAAACATCTAAACAATGGGTCAGTCTGTTCGGGGGTTCACCTACACAATTTGCCCTGGATAAAATCTACCAACAGAGGACAGCTTGGCCCGGGTTCTGAGGCCCTACGGGTTGCCCTTCCGGTTTGGGATCAGGAGACGAGGTAGGGATTAATATCCCGAGGCAGGGGGACCTGTTGCACCCCTGTTTGACAATCCAGATTTCTCCTCTGGGGTTGGAGTGAGACGCTACTTAAATTGGAATAGGGGAGATGACCCACGCTGCTACCACGTTTTGAAGGGTAATGCCCTGATGCCATTTGAGATCTTTGTTAGGTCTGTTGGTGATGTACCCTCGCAATTTCATTCTTTTATACATAAAGGAGGCGGAGAGACAGACTATTCCTCCCAACCTTCCCCATTTGAACGGTTGTTCTTCCTGAATTCTCCACCCGCCCATTGCCTGTCATTAATATACTCTCACCTAATCCAGAATAAAAGGGAAGACAAACCCAAATATACCAAGAGGTGGGATGAGGCGTTGGAGACAACCGTATCGGGAGCTGACTGGGATATAGCAAATGTATAAGTGTAAAGCGTCCCAAGACTATGTGAAGTTCTATGTGTATGGGGGGAATAGGTGAGGTACATGTACCAGTCTACCCACATCTGCTGTCCATATAGACTTATTTTGTAAAGTGTGAAATGTTCTTGATCTTTGTTCTGCTGCTGTAATACTGTAATTTCCTCCGGGATCAATAAAGTTTATCTTATCTTATTTATTTTATCACATAAATTATCTATGACGTGCCAAGCCCAGGAAAAAGAATTTAAAAATAATCTCCAGGTGGTGTCGTTGCCCGGTAGATCTCCATGCGGCGCTCCCGTCAGAGACAGATAGATGTTGGAGGTGTCTTATGGGAAGGGGGGGACTATGACCCACATTTGGTGGAGTTGTGGCAAAATACAGACCTTTTGGGATGGAGTCCTTTTCTACATATAAGGAGATGAGTGGCAGTGATGTGGAAAGGTCACCAAAGGTTGCCTTACTCTCAATGCTCCCGGGCTCCATCAGATCTCAAAAGAAACACGTGGTTTTGCATGGCGGCAGCCCATACAATCATTCCGAGGTATTAAAAAAAGGCTGTCTCCCCCCCCCACCTTGACAGACTAGCTGACGGAAATGCATCGTCTGTATAGGATGGAGGATTTCACTGCGGAGCTTAATGGCCCCAGTGACAAATTTGTATCCACGTGGGGATGCTGGGTGACATTATTGTATTCCCCCGAGATATGTCGAGTTGTTTGGCCCGCCCTGAGGGGGAAATGTCTGATCCCTCCCGTCTCCCTTCCTTTCTCCTTTACCTCCCGACCCATCATTCCACACCTCCCAGTATTCTCTTCCCCTCTTCCATATCTACCTCTCTCATCCCTCTTATTTATTCTAATACCCTTACCCTATATTTCAAGAGTAAATGTTAAACAAGATGTGGCTCGTCAACTCACCCCCCCCCTATATGGATAGCTTTCTATCCCCAGCTCTGAGAGGAGCACTTGTTTAGGTTAGTTAGTGTTTAGTTATTAACATGGTTAAAACTTGTATACGAATGATGCGCAGGATTACAACGGACTACTCAGTTGCCTAGAATCTGGCTCAATGTAGGCCTGCGGATGTCCCACTAGCGCACGCCCAAGAGGAATGTAGCTCTGTATAAAAGTCCGTAAAGACCTTCATTACATCTCTAGTGTCAGTGACCTGCTCACCCTCCTCCGAATTCAGCAGGCGTACGAATGTATTTCCCCTCTGGGATGCAGCAACCAGTGACAGACCTTCTCCCCTCTTCATAGAAGGCTATTCTTTGAAACTCTTGTTTTCTCTCTGTCATTCCCAGAAGAGCCCTGTTAACCTCCTCTTGTGGGTGTTGATGATCTTTCTTTTCCTTCACGCTGAACAGTTTGGATGAACATTATTCAGCAGGCAGTACTCTTCTTATCTTCTGGGTGACACAAAGGCACAATCTTTATGGGTACTGGTGACGACATCTTACTTATGGATTGAATTGGACTCACTTTACACACAACCACGAACAGTGATCTCCTTGCAGAAGGACGCCTTACATGGCCCTGATCCCTCTTTGTGCATTAGCTGGGCAGCATCCTGTCTTCTTCTGGGTCCCCCAAGCCTGATCACCTCGCTGGACTCCCTTCCCCTTCTCTTAGTCTGTCTCACAAAATCTTCGCCAAAATCTGAGGTTGTCACCCACATGTTTCTTACTTGTAAACTTTGCTGCTTTCTGTTCACTCAGCTTACCGCATAGCACCAGCACTCTTTCTCTTGTGCTGCTCTTTTTTCGCTTGCAGACTCCCGACTGACTCCAATGTTGTCTATTTCCTGTCAGACTACATATTGGCACCTCCTTCTGTGAGCTCATCCTAGCTATAACTCTCTTGGGCGCTGCAATTAGTCTGTGCAGGCTTTTCACCTTTCACCTACAGTCTTACATACAGCTTACTATACTATACAATGTAGCATATATTATGTGCACATAACCATCTCTGCTATATCTACACATTATACTTACAAACAGTGCAACACATCACTTATATTACAGTTTGCCTAATACACTCTATGTAATGAAATCACACAATACAGTGAAATCCAACAAACAAATGTGAACAGGTGCAGACTGAACATGAAATATTGTAACACTTATAAGGATAGGATAAAAGAAAAAAATGGAGTCCGGCTCAACAGGACTGGATTTTTCTTTTCTATTTCTTTTTCAAAAGAAAATATAGTGAATATAAAAGAAGAATTTACATGGTCAACATGATCCAGTCAACGTGTTTCGACTGCACTAAGCAGTCTTACTCATGACCCATGTCATGAGTAAGACTGCTTAGTGGAGTCGAGATGCATCAACTGGGTCATGTCGACCATGTAAATTTTTCTTTTATATTCACTATATTTTCTTTTGAAAAAGAAAAGGAAAATCCAGTCCTGTTGAGCCAGACTCCAGTTTTTTCTATAGTCCTTGATGTGAGGCCGGGGCGAACTCGGTCTTTTATACTGATAACAAGTTCAAACAGGTGCCAGTACTACAGGTATTGATGTAGGACAGAGGAGCCACCAGTACTACAGGTAATGAGTGGAGGACAGAGGAGCCTCCAGTACTACAGGTAATGAGTGGAGGACAGAGGAGCCTCCAGTACTACAGGTAATGAGTGGAGGACAGAGGAGCCTCCAGTACTACAGGTAATGAGTGGAGGACAGAGGAGCCTCCAGTACTACAGGTAATGAGTGGAGGACAGAGGAGCCTCCAGTACTACAGGGGTAATGAGTGGAGGACAGAGGAGCCTCCAGTACTACAGGTAATGAGTGGAGGACAGAGGAGCCTCCAGTACTACAGGTAATGAGTGGAGGACAGAGGAGCCACCAGTACTACAGGTAATGAGTGGAGGACAGAGGAGCCTCCAGTACTACAGGTAATGAGTGGAGGACAGAGGAGCCACCAGTACTACAGGTAATGAGTGGAGGACAGAGGAGCCTTCAGTACTACAGGTAATGAGTGGAGGACAGAGGAGCCTCCAGTACTACAGGTAATGAGTGGAGGACAGAGGAGCCTCCAGTACTACAGGTAATGAGTGGAGGACAGAAGAGCCTCTTAAAGAGGACGTTACAGGTCTGTGAGAGCCAGATATCTTGCTTATTTGTAGGTGACCAAATACTTATTTTCCACCAAAGTTTGAAAAAAAATTCAAAAACTTCTTTCCAAATCAATGTGATTTTCAGGATTTGTTTCCTCATTTTGTCTCTCATAGTTGAGGTCACCTTTGATGTTAATTACAGGCCGACCTCATCTCTATAAGTGGGAGAACCTGCACAATTGGTGGCTGAATAAATACTTTTTTCCCCGCTGTACTCAAATAAACAGCCTCACTATAAAAAGCTAAGGCATGCAAACCTTTTATGTTGGAATTTGGACATGTATTACTGCTAAGGAAATACCTTTAAAAATTGAGGCAACGCATAAAAAGGGCAGTTTTATATGAGCCCAGCAGCCATAGTCAAGGTGTATTTCTTTGCTTTCATTTTAGATTATGGGTCACGCCTTCTGACTGAGCGCTCCTCCTTCCCACCACCTTAAGTCAGTTGTATTATATTTTCTATTCGCAGGTTTCTGCCTGCCCGTAAATTGTAATTTTTTTTTTTACCCGGATAGAGGCATTAGGTAGCGACCCAGCAAAGAGATTCGCCTTGACACTGCCTGTGGGGATGACATAAAGTGGACTTTTTATGCGCTAAATGTCTCAACAAAGAGGGGATCGCACATAGGGCGGTAAAAGAGGGACACCAAGGATTTACCTATAGAGATCCACTCACCTTGGGAGGTTGTGAGGGTCACAACCACCTGAACACACTTGGCCGCTGCAGAACCCGTGAAGGATGCAATGGAAAAAATATGAATGATCAGGGAGTTTTTCCGCGCTGACCACAGGAGAACCGGATAATGAAGGGTCCTTTTGTTCACACACCGCACACAGTTTGCCTACGCGTTTCGCAGCCTGCAGGCTACTTCATCAGGACATAATTAGCTTGCAGGCTACGAAACGCGTAGGCAAACTGTGTACAGTGTGTGAACAAAAGGACTCTTCATTATCCGGTCTCCTGTGGTCAGCGCGGAAAAACTCCCCCGATCATTTATATTTTTTCAATTTTTACATGTATTTCCTTAGCAGTAATGCATGTCTGAAATTCCTATATTCAATGTTTGCATACCTTAGCGTTTCAGAGTGCAGCTGATTCTTTGTTAGATTGTAACTTATTGAAGATCTATCTGAAGGTATATGGAGACTGATTCTGTTCTCTTTAGAAATTTTAATATATTAATTTTGACTGAATTATTTTCTCTTGTTGTTCAGGTGAAGACTGGATGAGAAGATCTCTTATACATCTCACTTCATTTCCTCATCATGAAGTAGCAGATAATCAATCACAGAATGGAGAAAGTAGCACTGGAAATAGACTTTCCACTGCTCATGGAAAAAAGAAATCGAATAATCAGAAAGATGAAAGGCGATATTCTTGTTCAGAATGTGGGAAATGTTTTAACCAGAAATCAGATCTTATTGCACATCAGAGAATTCACACAGGGGAGAAGCCGTTTTCATGTTCAGAATGTGGGAAATGTTTTACCCAGAAATCCACTCTTGTTGCCCATCAGAAAATTCACACAGGAGAGAAGCCGTTTTCTTGTTCTAAATGTGGGAAACGTTTTACTAAAAGATCAAATGTTATAGAACACATGAGAACTCACACAGGGGAGAAGCCATTTTCGTGCACAGAATGTGACAGACGTTTCAACACTAAATCAGAACTTGTAAAACATCAAAGACGTCACACAGGGGAGAAGGCCGTATTCATGCTCTGAGTGTGGAAAAGGATTTTCTCAAAAGTCAAATCTTATAAAGCATCTAGGAACTCACACAGGGGAGAAGCCTTTTATTGTTCTGAATGTGGCAGATGTTTTTTGACTAAAGGTATTCTTAAAACACATCAGAAAACCCACACAGGGGAGAAGGCCATTTTCGTGTGAACATGTGGAAATAGCTACATGCGTAAGCAACTCTAGAGAGACATCAGAGTTCACACCGGGGAGAAGCCATATTCATGTCCTGAATGTGATAAGTGTTTTAGTCAAAAATCACATTTCAATGAAACATCTAAGAACTCACACGGGGAGAAGCCATTTTCTTGTTCTGAATGTGGGAATGCTTTTTGTCTAAAAGTCATTTTGAGAGACATGAGAAAACCCACACTGGGGAGAAGCCATATTTCATGTGTGTCATGTGGAAAAACCTATATGCGTAAGGAAGCTCTTCAGATACATCAGAGAGTTCACACCGGGGAGAAGCCATTTTCATGTGTCGACATGTGGAAAAAACTATATGCGTAAGGAAGCTCTTCAGATACATCAGAGAGTTCACACCGGGGAGAAGCCATATTCATGTCTTGAATGTGATAAGTGTTTTAGTCAGAAATCATGTCTAAAAGAACACGTAAAAACTCACACAGGGGAGAAGCCATTTTCATGTTCAGAATGTAGGAAATGTTTTACACAAAAACCACTCTTCTTCAACACCTCAGAACGCACACAGGGAAAAGCCATTTTCATGTTCAGAATGGGGAAACGTTTTACGAATAAATCACATCTTGTTAAACATCAGAAGTTACACAAGAGAGAAGGAGTTAATGTTGAGTTGTAGGAAATTTGGGTAATAGGAAAGCTTTGTGCAAATCAACAATGAAGTCACTGGACAAGATCTTCAAATCAGGTACCCTTTCACTGGTGACAAAGACACGGCTCGTTCATAGTCCGGTATTTTCTATGGTAACTTATTCGTAGATTAAAAACTGGACGATAAAGGAATAAGACAGAAGAATGTGGAGCTGGAAATGGATGTTATCAATGGCAAGAAGAACAAACAATTTTGGAACAAATCAGGCCAGACATGTCACTGGAAGCAAAGATCACCAGGCTACGACTTGTCTACACATCATACGAAGAGAGCAATCACTGGAGAAGGACATCATGGTGGGAAGAATAGAAGGAACGAGGTGAAGAGGAAGATACCATACAAAGGGGAGAACAGAAGATGTCAATAAGCGATACAACCTCCATTACCAAGGACGTACATATACGTCCTTGGCCGTGACCCTCGAGCGTCGCCTGAACTTGCATCCTCCCCCAGGAGTGGGGCCACGTTACACGGAACTGACATCGTTAACGATATCGCTTAAACGTCACGGATTTGGAGTCGTTGAAGCGACATCATTACGACCTCGTTGCGTGGACTCTGCAAAGTTGTAATGATAAATCGTTGGGTTGCTGATCACAGCTTCGAGAACATGTTCTCAAACCACGATCGATCAGCCAACCTGGTATATCGTTGTGTTTGACACCGCGATAACGATGTCGTTTACGACTTCGCCTATTCACAGCAATGAGCAGGTATAGTCCGCTGGGTTGTGTGAACGACCCCTGCTCACTCACTGTCTACGATATCTAGACGTGTGACATTCACAGTTGAAACGATGTCGTAAACGACCCCGCGCGCCCACAGATGTTGCCGAACATAGTTTCAACGTCGTGCCGTGTAACGGTACCTTAACTAACCCACCGATCGGATTGCTGGATCGACCAGTGGCTTAATCCAAGGCCCTGCAGCAGGGATCGTGCCGTTACCCGCTGTGATCGGAGGTCCGGTGATGCAATCACGGGACCTCTACTGTTGCCTGGGCAGCCCGGGGTCCTGTGATGAACCCATAAGTGTCCTGAATCACTTCCTGCAGGTGATCTCTCACTGAGGTCATGAGCAAAAAGTGATTGCTTCCCCTGTGATCGGATGGGCTGTAGCCCATCCGATCACAGGGGAAGCAATAGGACAGTGGAGTGCTGAGGCCCACTAGTTGGTAAAAAAAAAATGTATGTTTTTAACAATATGAAAAAAACCACGTTCAAATCACCCCCCCCTTTTGCCTCATTGAAAATAAAGCTATTAAATATACATACATTTGGTATTGCTGCATTTAGAAAAGTCCGATCTATCAAAATAATAAATCAATCAGATCTGTAAATCTGTAGATCGCCTAAATTACGTGTTTTTGGTCACCGCAAAATGGTGATAAAATGCAATAACAGGCTGTAGCTTTCCTGAAGAGATGGGTTTCGAGGTTTCGTCCGAAGGATACGAGCGCGGTGGATAATCGGACGTGTTGGGGTGCAGAATTCCAGAGAATGGGGGATATTCGAGAGAAATCTTGGAGGCGGTTGTGTGAGGAACGGAGAAGTGTGGAGGAGAGAAGGAGGTCTTGGGAGGATCGAAGATTACGTGAGGAAAGATAGTGGGAGATTAGTTCGAAGATATAGGGAGGGGACAGGTATGGACGGCTTTGTAGGTCAGTGTTAGCTTGAACTGGATTCCTTGTAGAATTGGGAGCCAATTAAGAAATTTGCAGAGGGGAGAAACGGGAGTAGCTGGGAGAGAGGTGGATTAGTCGGGCAGCAGATTTGAGGACATACTGGAGTGGTGCAAGAGAGTTAGCAGGGAGGACGCAGAGGAGGAGGTTGCAGTAATCAAGGCAGGAGATGATGAGGGCGTGTACAAGAGTTTGAGTAGATTGAGGGCTGAGAAAAGGACAGATTCTGTAAATATTTTTGAGCTGGAGGCTACAGGAGGTGGTGAGAGTTTGGATGTGTGGTCTGAAGGACAGGGCAGGGTCGAGAGTTACTCCGAGGCAGCAGATTTTGGGTGCAGGAGAGAGTGTTATGCCATTTATCATAATAGATCGGGTAGGGAAGATACATGAGATGGAGGAAAGATGATGAGTTCGGTTTTGCCTACATTGAGTTTTAGGAAGCGGGAGGTGAAGAAGGAGGATATGGCTGATAGACTCTCCGGGATTCTGGACAGGAGAGAGGTGACGTCAGGGCCAGAGAGGTAGATCTGAGTGTCATCGGTGTACAGGTGATACTGGAAGACATGGGACTTTTAGTTGTCCTAGGCTAAGTGTATAGATAGAAAAAAGTAGGGGCCCCAGGACAGAGCCTTGAGGGACCCCAACAGAGAGGGGATGTGGGGGTGGGGTGAGGAGGTTGTGTGGGAGTGGAAAATGCTAAATGCCCGTTGGAAAGGTATGAGATGATCCAGGAGAGGGCAAAGTCTTTGATGCTAAGGGAAGAGAGGATCTGTAGTAGGAGGGAGTGATTGGCTGCGTCAAAGGCAGAGGACATACCTAGAAGGAGGAGGATGGAGAAACGTCTGTTAGCTTTGGCTGTAAGTCATTAGTCATTTTGGCCAGGGCAGTTTCGGTAAAGTGGTGGGGGCGGAAGCCATATTGGAGTTTGTCAAGGAGAGAATTAGACGAGAGGTGGGAGGAAAGTTGAGCATGGACATATGCTGCTCGAGGAGTTTTGATGCAAACGAGAGCAGCGATATGGGGTGATAGCTGGGCATAGTAGTCGGGTCAAGGTTTGGCTTTTTGAGGATGGGTGTGATGGTGGCATGCTTGAAAGCAAAGGGGAAGGTACCTGAAGATAGCGATGGGTTAGGGCTGGAATGAGCATGTTAGTGAGGTTGGGGAGGAGGTGGGAAGGGATGGGGTCAAGTGTACATGTGTCGAGGTGTGATTTGGAGAGAAAACGAGTAATCTCTCCAGTGATGTTGGAGGGGGCGGTTGTGAGGGAAGGGCAGAGGTCTGGTATAGGAGTGGTTGGGGTGGTGGAACAGTAAAGGTTTGGTCGATCTTATTTATGAAGTATGTTGCGAAGTTCAGTATCATCATAAGAAGCATTGAGTTTGTAAAAAAGTACGATAAGTGGACAGTAGTAGATTGGAAATGGGTGATTTGGAGCAATGAGATGAAAGTCTATAGACGGCACTTAATGGGGCAAATAGGACTGGAGGAAACAAGGGAAAAAGTGGCAATATATCGAAAAATTGAAGGAACTGTAGAGTTCAATGGAGGGAGCCTGATGATATTCGGTTATTTCACAACCAGGGGCGTTGGATACTTAACCAGGATGGATGGTGGTGTCAATGCTTAGGATCCTACAAGACGAGTTACTTCATAACTTGAGTACTATGGGTATGAAAAAAAACGACTTAGCGTTCCAGCAGGACAACGACCCAAAGCATACGTCGAGATTGGAGAAGAAATGGTTTAATAATAACGAAGTAGAGAAGCTGGTATGTCCCCATAGGACCCAGACCTCAACCCAATCCAACACTTGTGGATAGAAGGACAATCTGTGACTTCCCCTAGTGAGGCGACCGGTGTGACCAACATTGGGAATGTGGAGAAGAGATTTCAGTGGAGATATGCTTGACTGATGGAGAGCAGCCCAGAAGGATCCAGGCAGTGCTGAAAACCAAAGGGGGATTTATAAAATAATACAAATACAAAGCTAGATTTTTAGGAGCAAAACAGTAATAATGCAGTGACCTGACCGGAATCTGTATAACTAGCCATATGATAAAAGGCTGCTAGATACATTTATGTGTGAGATAGCCAAGATGATTGTCTATACAATGAAGTTCATCTCGCGCTCAAAGCTGTAGAGGATGATGAGAATAGGCAAAAGATTCAAACATTGTTACCCTTTTGCTTGTCAGGGTAAATCACCAAGGAATAACTTATCGTCATTATATTTTATTAAAGGCTTCACCCTATAACATGATACTAAAGGTGAAGACGGCAACAAAGGTAAATGCAGAGTAAGATGCTGAAGACCTGAGATGGGACGAATGTGGACGTAACTCATCCAATGTGTCCGAGTTTACGCAGCTCATCAGAGACGAAGGAAATTTTACCAAATTTTTACCTATCCTAAAAACAGGCTGGTAATTTTGGAGTTTGAGATGTTTGTTAGATCAATGTAGTTTTCCATGTAATGTACTAAAAAGCTGAAAAAATGTGTTATAGGAAAATGTTGTAACTTTATTCTATGGTCAATTAAGGAGATTCCAAATTTATATATGTTTTTGTGTTTTGCTACTTTTATGACCAACTATTAAAAATATAAATGCTGTTTGTTTCCTTATCTGAAGTTCTATTAGATTTTTATTTGTGAGTCATGGTGTCTTTTTTTTTGGGAAAAAAAACGCATCCTAGGAGAGAGGTAATGATTTGGGGGGGACAAAGAAGTAGAGTTAAACAGGTACATACATGGGGATAAATCTGGCAAATTTGGCGAAAAGGTAAAAGATCCCAGATCTTGATAACGGCCATCAAAAAGGGTCTTAGCGAATTAACGACTAAACCCAGAGAGATCAACGAAATACTGGGCAAGTTTTACGAAAAATTGTACCAGGCAGAGGGGGAGCAAGAGTCGGTGAGGCAAGGTGCGGCAAGTGTGGTTGTGGCAGATGCAGGCGCGAAAAGAAGCGCGGTCAGCGGCATTTTTTTTTCGCGGCCGCACCTGCTGGAACTGCACTTGCCGCACACTTACCGCAAGCCCCATAGACAATGCATGGGGCGTGCCGCAAGTGGGTCGCAAGTGCGTCACTTCTGGACCTGCGCAGTTTGGGGGGGGGGGGGGGGTGTATTGGCATACATGCTCCGGAGCATGCGGAGTGTGCATTCTGAAGCCAGCCTGTACACACAATACCCCCCACACTGCGCAGGACCGGAAATGACGCGTTCCGGCATGTCATCACAAGAAGGAGGCGGGGAATTTGAAATCAGGAGCGCACTTCTGAATGATCACACACCCACCGGGGTGTGACTGCAGCAGCGAGGCGGGGGGAGAGTGGACCCGAAGAGACTGCCCACCCGACCGCCAGCCAGATAGGTACGCCCACCAGACGTTAGACATGTAAGTTTATAAACCGCTTTATTCAACTATTATAATTCACTTCTAGGTCTTAGAGGGATGGTGCAGGTGTAGTAGGAAGCTGCAGGGGCATGTAGTGATAGGTTAGGGGGGCTAAACTAGGTGACAGGTTCACTTTAAGCACTTTCACATTAGTGTTTTTTTCAAATCTGGTGGAATCCCGCCTATTTTTAAAAAAGAAAAAGGATGTGGCAACATCGCGTTCTGTACAATGCATTGTTAATGGCAGTTCTGAACATGTGCGGTGACTTGCGTTTTCATTGCAATCCAGCAAATCCGGCACGTCCAGCTTGTCTTAAAATTGCAGTGAGCAGCGTTTATTGTCTGGTGCCTGAAGTGCCGGACTGCAATGAAAACACAAGCGCCGCACATGTCCAGAACTCAGATTGAAAAAACGCTCATGTGAAAGTCGCCTAAAGTGTTGCTGTTCTAGGTGGCCATCTGATCCTGCAGCAGTGCTCATGATCTATTCATCAGGTGCAGTGTACAAAAGGTGCTGCATATACAGGGTGCAGCAGTATACACTCGTACTATATACAGGGTGCAGTATATACCAGGAGTATACACAAGTACTATATACAGGGTGCAGTAGATACCAGGAGCAGTATACTCAAGTACCATATACAGGGTGCAGTATATACCAGGTGCAGTGTACACAAGTACTATATACAGGGTGCAGTATATACCAGGTGCAGTGTACACAAGTACTATAGTACTATATACAGGGTGCAATATACACAAGTACTATATACAGGGTGCAGGATATACAGGGTGCAGTATACACAAGTACTATATACAGGGTGCAGTATATACCAGATGCAGTGTACACAAGTACTATATACAGGGTGCAGTATATACCAGGTGCAGTGTACACAAGTACTATAGTACTATATACAGTGTGCAGTATACACAAGTACTATATACAGGGTGCAGGATATACAGGGTGCAGTATAGACAAGTACTATATACAGGGTGCAGTTTACATTAGTACCTGTGTATATTGCACCCAATGTAAACTGCACCCTGTATATAGTACTTGTGTATATTGCAGCCATACACTGTGTATACTATACCATGTATATACTGCACCCTGTATATTATCTGTGTATAATACACAGGTACTATATACAGGATGGCGTATAAACAGGGTGCAGTATACCCAGGTACTATATACAGGGTGCAGTATATGCAAGTATTAAATACAGGGTGCAGTATATACAGGTACTATATACGTGCATGTAACCACCGTATATATACTGGATTTGCAGCCTATAGTTATAACAGGGTGATATATGAAAGTAATCATATATACAGGTGGTTACATATATATGCAGGTATATATACAGGTGCAGTATAACAAGGTGAGTATACCAGTACTATATGCAGGTGAGTATACAAGATGTAAATACAGGGTGCAGTATAACAGGTACTATATACAGGGTGCAGTATACCCATATTATACAGGTATATATATAAAGGTGCATATATAGTACATGTATTAAATACAGGTACAGATTACAGGGTGCAGTATACACAGGTACTATATGCAGGGTGCAGTATGTACAGAGGGTGCAATATTATACAATGTGTATACTGGACGATGTATATAATCATTGTATACTAGTCCACCCATATATATAGTCTACCATATGATATTATATACATCTAGGTAACTAGACTATACTAGGGTGCAGTATACACAGGTACTATATGCAGGGTGCAGTATGTACAGAGAGGTGCAATATTATACATGTGTATACTGGACGATGTATATAATCATTGTGTATACTGCACCCTATATATAGTACTATGTATAATACACAGGTACTAGATACAGGGTGCAGTATACACAGTACTATATGCATGGTGCAGTATGTACAGAGAGTGCATATTATACAATGTGTATATTAGACCATGTATATAATGCTTGTGTATACTGCACCCTGTATATAGTACTATGTATAATACACATGTACTAGATACAGGGTGCAGTATATACAGGGGGGTGCGGTGCACTATACACGTTTCTCATGATATATTCATCTGTTGTCAATAGATTAATATATCATGAGAGAATATGATGAATACATCAATGTGAGGCGCCCGCAACGAGTGCGTCACAGGAGTGTATTGCAGCCAAGACAGCAGCAGCGATATTCTCTGACTAAGCAATGACATGGTTAAAACTCAGAGCTCCATACCCTACATGCATCATCAGTATAGAGGGCCAATAAGGTCCTGGTGGGTGGAGTGTAGCGGTAGTGTGTAGAAGACAACAGAGAGAGAAGGAAGGAGGTCGAGGTCTGGAACGGAGGAGAGGGGGCCTGCACAGTTCCGTGCAGCCCCCTTGCCACTACCCCGGTTAGGCGCCATTACCCCGATGCCTCAACAACCGGACTCTGGGCGAATGCATATGGGTCAAAACATCCCCGTGCCCATCTACAACCTGATTACTGGTTCCGAAGCTAGCAGTTGTTCAGCACTGCTATGCAAACCAGGAGTGGAGGGACCGCTCTCCAGGAGCACCCCACCACCGCCGCACTCAGAGTTGTCTTGCCAGCGGAGTACCCACCAAAAGGACCCAAGGCTCCCCCCAAACACCGGTCAGAATTCACCGGTAGGGAAATTGAAGCAGCCTCCTTGTACCCGATCTGGCACCCCAAGGCGACAATGGCAACACAACTAGCTTAGAATGGAGGAATACCGGGGGGCTCTGAGAAACACTGGTCATTGCTGAGTCCACCCGGTCCGTTATCCGTTAACTGTATACCATGTATCACCTGCTGGTTACAGTAAAGTACCCGTTACAGAGACTATCAGTGTCCGTGCCTTTTTCAGAACTGTCTATCTCCGCATATTAGAAGGTAACCGCAGCTGCCTCACAACATCTTGTGCAGCTCCTGGCTCCGGGGACTCCCGCTCATCCTGTGGGGAGCGTCCCATCTTGCTGCATCTCATCCCCCGGAGGCCCAAGCAGCGCCAGTGGATATCACTGGAACTCTCACAGGTGGTGTCACGAAACAATTAACCCCTTAACTGTTCAGCCAACACTTTTGAATCTGGACCACCGGGCCCCACTACCGGCAGGCGCAGTTTACGTGACAAGGAGGAAGAAGAAACGCCTGTTCCTCGGAGTCCCGGCCACGGTGAGTCAAATGCAGAATCAGATGGCCACTAACAGCAGCATGTGAAGGATATCATGGATATGGACACTTACAGCATGCACTACACTTTGCAGCAGGGAGTGGGGGACTCAGACTGGCCTTCTCTCACTCTAATGGCAGCCGCCAGTCTCTCACACAACAGTAATGGCACTGCTTGTGTGGCACCCTGGCACCCTGGTTGGGGCACCACAGAAGTCTTGGTACACGAATGGAATGTACACAGCAAGCAGAACTCACTAACAACACACCTTTTACACCCCTTTTCTCCCCAGGCCTCTAGGGGGAGCTCCACTGGTTACCTTAAGCCAGTTCCCCCTATAAATACGGGTCCTGGAGGGAGAAAGAGCGGAGTGTGCAGTCACTTTAGAACTGTGAACAGCTAGGAGAGCTGACCTGGTACTGGAGCCACGTTAGGCCCATACCAGCACACCCAGAGAGTGAGAGACCCTTGCAACTGGGGTCATAGGACAGGAGACAGATACCTCGCAGGGACAGAAGAGTTGTTCAACTCGCCCCTAACCATCCGGTCACTGGGTCCGAGCTGCAGGAGCTACATCGCAGGCTGCAGGGAAACCAGCACCCAAAACAAGGGAGTCTAGCTCCCTGTACACCTGAAGCACCACCAGATGAGAGCCCGGGGAAGGAGAAGTAATTACACCTAACCCTTTTATAGTGCCCTGAGTCCAACAAACTCAGGTGAATCACGTCCCACCAGAACGTGCAATCCGGTCAAGCAGGATTCCATATCCACCCGACCTCACCAGAACCGTAGATACAAGGAAGCCTACATCACTGCTTGCTGTGGAACCTCCAGGAGTGCCTACTTCATAACCCGGTCGAGTGTACCTGTTGTCATCAGTAAAAGGTACTAAAAGACTCTATGTGTCCGTGCATCATTCCTGGACTAGCACGCAGCAACTACTGAGCTGCCGTATTCCATCTGGTGCAGCTCCTGGCCCCGGGGACTCCTGCTCATCCTGTGGGGAGCATCCCATCAAGCTGCCGCACATCCCCTGGAGGCCCAAGCAGTGCCGGTGCCATCACCGGACTCCCACAGGTGGCGTCACGACAAACCAGAATTATCCAAATCCTTTAATCCCCTTTGATCTGACCACCAGGCCCCACAGCCTCAGGCGTGGAACCGTGACAAGTGCTGCATCGCCTGAGACGTTAGCATCCGGCAACGGTGAGTCACTTGTGTCTAGCCTACCGGGACGGGGTACTCAGTACCGGACCGGGTCGTCTGCTGGGGATGTCACGGAGGTCCTGGTCCGGACCGTGTCCCGGGCCCTGGCAAGTAAAAGGGGAAAATATGTACAGGGGATGAATGTTTGTCTTGACACCACCAGTTTGTGGTCAGTAATAGGACCACCGCTGCTGCAGAACCTCCAGGGATGATGTTAGGCAGCTTGTAAGGTTTTCAGTCTTTTTTGCTATATCCGTTGTTATCTTTGTATTTAGTGTATTTTGTCGGCCATCTTGTTTCCTGTCCTGTGCATTGGCTTTTGCCCTCAAACAATATGGAGTCCTCAGCTTTGATGTCCCTGCCCTGTTCCTTACCAATTGCCCTTTTAATCAGTTTCAGCTGATTCACCTGTGCTCCTGAATCAGGTCTGCAACCAGTTTGTGACGTGCACTCTGAAGCCTGGATTCACTCTGCCTGGAACCATTTGTGGACACAGAATCCTCCTGTTTGCCAGCAACATCTGACAGGGAAGTAATAGACTCTGAATGCTTTCCTTTAGACTTGTACTATGCTTTAATGCTCTGATGTCCTTGGTTGTTTGCCTTGCACTCTGCAACTACATTTACTTTATCCTGTTAATGCACTAACTTGTATGAAGCAATACAAGAGCTGCTTAAGAAGCGTATGTCTCATGTGTCTCATTATACCCATGCATTAGACTCTATATCAGTGATGGGCAACCTTTTGAGCTTGGTGTGTCAAAATTCGCCAAAAAACCGAGCATAACTCGGCAGGTGTGTCACCTTGAGAAAAAAAACCCTAATTTTACGATATTTATAGTGTAAATAACAAATATGTATAATTCTTTAACTTACCTGCTTAGTGACTTCTTTGTTAATCTGTCAGTTGGTTTCTTTTGTTGGTCTTGCTGTTATTTCACTTGTGTGGGGTGTCATGAACTAAGTCAGATAAGTGAGGGGGAGGGGGAATTCTTCCGGTGATGGCGAACCTGTGGCAGTCCAGCAACAGCAACAGCAACAGCTGGACTGCCACAGGTTCGCCATCACTGATTTAGTGACTTTTTTGTTGCTGAATTTCATTGGCTAAATCTTCAATTGAAGGTTGGTATTTTGTACACTTCAAGGCCAAGCAAGCGCTACTAAGGTTATCTGTCAATCTGTTTCTTTTGTTGGTTTTGATATTATTTAATGCTGAGAATAAGGTCTCACAAAAGTACGTAGAGGGAAAAATAGTAAGTAAAGCCATTGCTATATTTTTCAGGGTGCTAAAAGTGTCTGGTAACCGATTCCAGGCACTCCAAATTTCCTGTTCATAGTGGCACTCCTCTTGATTCTCCAAACGGCACCTTTCTAGATTCTCAAGCTTTGACCTCAAGTCAACAAACACCTGACCCCAGATGCTGTCCTGAAATTCGGCAAGTTGCATCTCCAAATCATCAATTTGTATCCATTGGAAACCATTTAATTCCAAACTACTGTAGACTACTACATCAGGATACTTAATTATTTTCATGGTCTGTTCTAGGCTTCTAAATTGATTAAATCTATCACTGAACTGGTCAAGTAAGGAGTCTAAAACATGCTGGTACTTTATATGCAAGGGCTCCATTTCATTTTGTACAGCTGCACTGGCCTTCTCAAAATACTTTGTTACTCGAGGAAAATACTTATAAGTTTTAGTTTCTACATCTCGCTTGAAAATTTTAAGTTTACTTTCAAAAGTTTTTATGTATCCAAACATAACGTCAATACTTTTGCCAAAACCTTGTAGCTTTAAGTTCAGTTCATTAATATGAACAGAGAGATCTGTAAAAAACATCAGGGTGTTGACCCACTGATAATCATAGAGCTGAGGAAAGTTTCCCAGATCCTTATCCTCAAGAAATACCTTAATTACTTCAAAGCACTCGACAAAGCGCTCAAGAACTTTGCCTCGGCTCAGCCATCTTACATTATTGTACATCAGCAGTCCACTGTAGGTGGAATCAACCTCCAGTAAAAGTGCAGAAAATTCTCTCTTGTGAAGGGGGCGAGCAGCTATTAAATAAACGACTTAATGTCAGTTGTTACAAAAATAGTTAAAGTCAGTGAATCCTGCCTTGGCACATAAAGCCTCCTGATGGATAATACAATGAAAAGGCACAATCGGGTGTCCAATAGCTTCTGTAAACAATGTAACAAATCCAACTTTTTTCCCCACCATGTTTGGTGCCCCATCTGTCGTCACTGACACAACTTTAGAGATATCAATGCTTAGGTCACAGAATGTTTGTTTAACAACCTTACATATTTCGCTTCCTGATGTACTTGTTGGCACTGATACTAACTTTATCAACTCTTCTCTCATTGTGAGACCATCAGAATATCGACCAATAATGGCCAACTGTGCATGTGATGTGACATCAGTAGTTTCATCAAGAGAGATCGAAAAATATTTACAATTACTTATGTCTTCCTTTAATTGATGTTGTACGTTTGTGTTCAGTCTCATTATTCGGTCTTTTATGATATTTCTACTGAGTGGTAACTCAGATATTCTCTTACTAATTGCATCTTTATTCTGCATATCGTGAAATAGAACTGGTGCACATCTTAAGAGAGTTTCTTAATAAATTCTCCCTCACTGAGGGCTTTTCCATGCTGAGCTATGGAGTGAGCAATGCTCAGACTTGCAGATGTTACATTTGTAGAGCTTTTTACAAATTTAAGGATGGAATTAGATTGGCTCTTATGAAGTTGTAGCTGCCTGGAAATGTATTCCTTCCTTTCATCCTCACTTTTTTTCAAGAGCTGGGAATGATTAGTTTCAAAATGTCTATTTCTATTCCACGTTCTGCTTACTACAGTTTCACTACATAGAACGCAAAATGATCTGCCATTTTTTTCTATAATGCCATACATCTCAGTCCATGTCTCTTGAAAGGGTCGGCTACTGCTACTACTACCACTTCCTTTACTTAACCTTGGTTTTTTTGGCTTCTCCATAAGAGGGGCAGTGACAGAAGATTTATAGACAGCCCTGCAGGCAATTAGGGGTTAACTGTCTTTTAGGAAAGGGCAGAGTTAATAAGCAGAAATAGAGATTAATAGGATGAAATGGAGTCTGTATGCTGCAAGATGGCGTTCCTTATGTAAATTAATGGCGGGAAACGGCACCCATAGCACAGGCCTCTTCCAGCCTCCCCCTCACTTATCTCAGTAATGGCCAATCACACATTCATGACACCCAGCCCAGATTCTGCCCAGAACCTTTCACTGGACTCGAGGATGGTTGCTGTAGTAATCACTGGACCTCCAGACAGCGATCACAGGGCCTCAGATATGCGTCCCCCACAGCGCTCCGCTGCTCCCTGCTGCGCCAGCCAGAAGTTCCGCTTACCGGAAGTCCCAGGACTAGACGCTCTGTGCCGGAGCTCTGCTGTCCTGGCCTACAGTCCTCCAGCACATTTTTTTTTCCTCATCTGTAGTTAGTGATGGGCGAGTCCTAACTCGGAATCGCTTGACTCTAGTCTACTCGTTGCGAGTCTAGCGAGTCCAATGTTAATGAATGGGGAATCGAGTAATTAGACTCGATTCCCCATTCATTAACATTGGACTCGCTAGACTCGCAACGAGTAGACTAGACGAGTCAAGCGTAATAGCTCGCATTGCCGTTTTGGAAACCCGACTCGCAACAGTTTTTTGCTGCTGTGTCCGTGTCTGTGGTTTTTATCCAAATAGCGAGTCTAGTTTCTCCGGCCGGCCGCGTGTCACTGAAAATGGCTACGCGTGTCAGTGCTGACACGCGTGTCATAGGTTCGCCATCACTGCTCTATATAGACTGTATCACATATGACACAGCTATAGATGGAACAGCTCTCCGCGGGTAGGGCTGGATTCCCCGGGGCAGTGATATGATGGTTGGAGTGTATGAGGTGTAATTCACTTACTTTCCTGCTGCTGCAGCCGTCCTCCAGCCAGCGTCCAGAGCTGACAAGCTGTGGCTCTCCAGGTGGGAACTTTCTGCTGCTCTGCAGTAGGGAATTAGTCATAGGCAATGGAGCAAAGTGATTCTCAAGTTCAGTTTGCAGGTAGTCCTACAAGGGAGTCAGAAGCAGGGTTCACCGTGTTTACTTTGCAGTTCTTTTAGCACAACAGTTCAGTTACAGTTCTTACACGGGTTACAAACGTTCCCCGCCGGGTTCCTCTCTACTCCCTGCAGCCAGGTTGTTTCTCTCTATGATCCCTCACTCTTTCTCTGATCTTTCCAGGCTTTGCTCTCTCTCTTTCTCTGCGTGTGTCTCCGGACAGTTTAGCGGTAGCTCGGACCCTTATGGGTCCTCGTGGTCGCCACTTAGCTGCCTGTCCTTGGGGTGGGAACTCCAACCTGGAGTTAGAGCTCCCGTCGGTGAATCTGGGCAAACTGGATAAATCGTCGGTCCCCTTCAGAGCCGACACTCTGCTTCTAGCCTAGCCTCCAATAGTCCTTTCTCTGCAAGGGTCTATCAGGCTCCCTTCTGCCCCGTGTGACTCTGGTGTCAATCTGGAAGGTTACTCCGTCAGTAGTTGGTCTTTTCAGTCGTGTCCCACAGACTCAGTGTTGCTGATCTGGCTCTTTCCTCACACTCCTGGGGTGCTGGCTATAGACGTACATTCTCTCCGTGCTTTCACAGGCACTTCGGATTCTGCACTCTATAAACCCCACTCCTCCAGACCGTGTGTTTCCCTCTTTGCTTCTCAGCCTTCTGTTGGTTTACTTCTCGTCTTTACTGGTCTTTACTGCTCAGCCTACTCCGGCCTACTCTTGGTCTTTGCTGGTCGGCACCCTCGGCCTACTGACTACTTCCTCCTCCCCTTCCCTATTTCTACCATCTGTCACCTGACCTACATTCTGTCCCACCCACTGTTCTCTAAACCCACCACCCCTTGCCCACCTAGAGTTCCGGGCTCCGGGTTGGGTGCTGCCCCCTAGTGGTGTGTGGGATGTCTGTGAGGGTGTTTGTGGTGCAAACTGTCTTTTCCTCCTACCTGGCTGCAGTTCCCTATGTGGCCTCCTGGTCACAGAGCGGGCCACATTTGTCTTCACTGCGCTCCGCCCTGGAGGGTTCAGACAGGGTTCAGGCAGAGGCGTGCTGACGTAGCACGCTGTACATGACACGCCTCTGAACCCTGGCTCATCCAATCGCGGCACGCCGCCGGGTGCTATAGCATCACTGCTGCCTCCCAAGTCCCTGTCAGCCGCTGACTCCCGCCTGCTGCATCCCGCTGTCAAGTGAGTGCGGCTGCACTGCGACGGCAGCCGGCCGCTCTCCCGACCTACTGCGGGCCGTGGCCCAATGATGATTTCACTTTCACTTCATAGTACACGCAGCAGGGCGGCCGGGCGGCCCTGAACTGTTGCTAATCCACCGGCCTGGGGGGCAAATGCCTCCCTGCCACCCGGCTTAGTTCGCCACTGTGTGGGTTAGTGTCAGACCAATAGCGGGGGTCTTGTTTGGAAA
The DNA here is from genome assembly GCA_033576535.1 of Allobates femoralis. NCBI lineage: Eukaryota > Metazoa > Chordata > Amphibia > Anura > Aromobatidae > Allobates > Allobates femoralis. Next base: position 745,367,347 of record JARQOC010000002.1, on the reverse strand, counting down.
CTTCATTCACAAAACCGGTTTCTTCATCCCTCATCTGAAGGCAATTATCTATGCTGTGAAGATACGAGATGTGCAGCATCTGAAACAACGGACACTGGAGGCCTGTGCTGCATTTCTTCTGTGGTGTTGGTATCAGTGTGTCCAGAGTGGGAGAAGAGGGTTGCATTGACAATCCAACACAATGGGCAGCACTTTGAACACATTTTATAATTGGTCATCAACTTGTAAATAACTCATGAGAGAATAGAGTTACATTAAAACCAAGCACGCCATTGTTTTTCTTATGAAATTCTCAATAGGTTTGGTGTCACATGACCCTCTTACCAGTGAAAAAGATAAAGTTGGATCCAAAATGGCTGACTTCAAAATGGCCACCATGGTCACCGCCCATCTGGAAAAGGTTTCCCCCTCCCATATAGTAATGTGCCACAAATAGCAAGTTGATATCACCAACCCTGGGATGGTGTAGGAGCATTTATACTATATGAAGGGCTGTGGGGACCATTGTCCTGTGTGAGGGGTTGTGTGTGTGTGACCATATTGTATAGAGGGCTATAGTGATATTATATTGTGGGGGGGGATGTAGGAGCCGTTATACCGTGTGAAAGCTGTGGGGATCATTATATTGTGTGGAGGGCTGTGTGTGGGTGACAATACTGTGTAAAGGGCTGGGGGGGGAACATTCTCCTGTGCGGGGTCTGTGTGGAGGCCATCATACTATGCGGGAGCCATGATATTGTGGGGATAGCTATGGGTGTCTTGTTCTGCTCTGGGCCCCATGATTTCTATGTACGCCCCTGCTGGGCAGGTGTTATTGGCATTTCCATTAAAGTGAATTAGAGGCGGATGTAGGCCTACAGAAATTTGTCACTTCAGTAGCCAATGAACGGCATAAACAGGCACATTCCTCTCAGGATCCCCGGAAAGCTGGGTGCCGCCATGTAACCGGCCGCTCTGATGATACCTGTGTATATACAGTACTGGGATAATGGTATATTGTATGATTAGTCAGTACGATGGCTTCTACCACAAATCCTCCATCTACTGTGTCCCTGAGCTCAGGAGGAGCAGCCGCCATGTGTAATACTGGGAGTGCTGGTAACTAGGAGACTCCACCAACAAGATGGCCGCCCCCACTGGTAACTAGGAGACTCCACCAACAAGATGGCCGCCCTCACTGGTAACTAGGAGACTCCACCAACAAGATGGCCGCCCCCACTGGTAACTAGGAGACTCCACCAACAAGATGGCCGCCCTCACTGGTAACTAGGAGACTCCACCAACAAGATGGCCGCCATCATGGTAACTAGGAGACTCCACCAACAAGATGGCCGCCCCCACTGCAGGGACAGGATCTCTGCACACTAAACCTCCTCCTTTTCCTGTTAAACTTCCTTCCTCACATGCTGTGGAGCAGAGAATCTGAAAACATCACAGAAAACCTCCCCGGTGATCAGAGAAGATGCAGTGACCGCAGCTCCAGTCTACAGGTGAGGTTGCTGCAGGTGTGTGTGATGGATATGACGCATGCTTAGGCTACCTTCACATTTGCGTTCCCCTCCGCAGCGTTCTCCGGAGGGAATCCGCAATGGTACGGCAGCACCGCAAGCCCCTATGTTTATAATGGGAGTGCACGGTGCTGCGCATGACCGTCCGCACCCATTCACTCCCATATGTGATCTGTGAGCAGGCGGATGCCAGCGCACAAATCACCCAGTCTCGTCTGCACCAGAAATGCAACATCTGACCGCCTGGCCCTTGAGCCGTCCTCTGTCCTCATCACACATATGACCGTCTGGCCCTTGAGCCGGCATAGAGCTGGCAGGCTCCCTTCACTTCCCCCACCAGGGACGGATCACTTCCAGCACGTCCTAACATGGCAGTGGTCTGGACTGATCTGACTCCCATCGTTCTCCCCTCACTCAGACACCTGGCAGGTTCTTTGTCCAGGCTGCCTCACCCACAGCTGCAACCCAGTGAGTCAAACAGCACATCTCATTCACACACAGACCTGAGATGTGATTAACCCCCTGTGCACCATTCACGTTTAGCCCAGCAAAGCACTCATACCCACAGGTTCAGCCGCTAATTAGGCTCATGAATCTCGCAGATCTTCAGCACTCACACTCAGCTGTTTTACTCAGCTCATGAAAACCCTTCAGCTGTTAACCCACTGTACACCGGACAGGTTTCACACAGCACACACACACAGGAAAACCAGCCCATGTGAACAGAGACCTGCACTGATAACCCGTGTGATGCACCCGGCCAGGGGCCACATCACCACAATATATTAATAACATTTGTTGAAAGGCTGCAGCACAGTTAATCAAAAAGCTTTATTGCATGAGGAAGGTACACTGCTGTGAACAATAAAGATAAAAAAAAAATGTTGTACGCTCTCGCCTATCTCTATATATAATTGCTCAGTGTCTCCTCCACTTCCTGGATGTCGCCTAGGTCACTTCCACCCGCCATATTACCACACTCAAGTGATGGGTATGGAAATATGGCAGCCGCTACTCTCCTGCCCGGTGAGCTCCCGCCTGATCACCCCCGCCCAATCCCCGCAGTCGTCCCCCACTAACACGATTCTAGGACCGACTTACAGGACCTGTGGTGATGTCATGGGCAGAGCCAGGTCACACGATCATGATGTCACCACAGGATCTTATGCAGAACAGACGGGGGAGAAGAAGAGAGCAGCAGGTAATGCAGCTACAGCCCACACTGACCCCCGCACCACACTAACCCCCACACCACACTGACCCGCGCACCACACTGACTTCACACGACACTGACCCACGCACCACATTGACCCCCATACTGACCCCCACACCACACTGACCTCACACCCTGCACCACACTGACCCTGCACCACACTGACCCACGCACCACACTGACCCGCGCACCACACTGACTTCACACGACACTGACCCACGCACCACATTGACCCCCATACTGACCCCCACACCACACTGACCTCACACCCTGCACCACACTGACCCTGCACCACACTGACCCACGCACCACACTGACCCGCGCACCACACTGACTTCACACGACACTGACCCACGCACCACATTGACCCCCATACTGACCCCCACACCACATACCACACTGACCCACACAGCACACTGACCCCCACACCACACTGACCCACGCACCACACTGACCCACGCACCACACTGACCCACGCACCACACTGACCCACGCACCACACTGACCCACGCACCACACTGACTCGCACACCACATTCACCCTCATACTGAACCCCACACCACACTGACCTCACACCCCACATTCACCCTCATACTGAACCCCACACCACACTGACCTCACACCCCACACCACACTGACCATGCACCTCAGTGACCCCCACACCACTCTCACACTACACTGACCCCTCAAGGCACCACAATCACCCTGCACCATGGTCACCCTGCACCCCACTCTGCCCCAGCACTCACCCTGCACTCACTCAATCCACACCATGGTCAGCCCGCAGTCACTCAGCTCACACTCACTCAGCCTGCACAAACTCAGCCCACATTTGCTCGCACTTGGTCCACATTCACTCAGCCCACACCATGGGACTCCTCCAGATGTGGTCGATGAATAGAGGTTAATTAGTATAGTTTTGTATGATGTTGTAGGTTGTTTAGACATTCTGAATGTTTCTGGCCCTGTATTGCTCTTTGCTATTTTCTACATATTTACTGTATATTCTTTTCTGTGCATTTTTTTTATTATCATTTCTGTAAACTGTATTATTATAATAATACAGTTTACAGAAATGATAATAAAAAAATGCATTATTCTTATTATTATTATTTTTATTATTATTTATTTATATAGCACCATTATATTCCATGGCGCTTTACATGCTAAAAGGGGCAGACTATGACAAGTAACATAGTAACAATACAAGTAACAATAAATGTGGACAATTCGGTCGTACAGATACAAGAGGGGAGAAATCCTGTCCGTGAGGGCTCACAGTCTACGAGGGGCGGGTGGGGATACAGTGGGAGGGGGACGTTCCAGTCGTGAGGCAGTGTGGTGGACCGGTTCTTATTGCAGGTGGTAGGCTTGGTGGAACAGGTGGGTCTTCAGGCTTCTTTTGAAGGTTCCCAGGGTAGGAGAATGTCTGATGTGTTGGGGCAGTGAGTTCCAGAGTCTGGGTGAAGCACGGGAGAAATCCTGTATGCGGTTGTGCGAAGAGGAGATGAGGGGGGAGTAGAGGAGAAGCTCTTGGGAGGATCGCAGGTTGCGTGAGGGTAGGTATCGGGAGACCATGTCAGAGATGTATGGAGGGGACAGGTTGTGAATGGCTTTGTATGTCATGGTTAATATTTTAAACCGGGATCTCTGGGAAGTAGGGAGCCAGTGAAGGGCTTGGCAGAGGGGGGAAACAGGGGAGTAGCGGGGAGACAGATGGATTAGGTGGGCAGCGGAGTTCAGGATAGACTGGAGAGGTGTGAGGGAGGTATTGGGGAGGCCGGTGAGCAGGAGGTTGCAGTAATCGAGGCGTGAATAAGGGTACCTTTACACGCCGCTACTGGAGGATGGATACAACCCGCTACTTCACGTGCACGAGCACGCTCAAACGGTTACAAACGGTAAACGCACCTCCTTTACACGCCGCCACAAGGTGCGCTACGCTACGCAACATCTATAGCTAGTTACATCGCCGGGTGTCTCAAGTAGCCATCTGTAGCTCATTTACACACCGCTACAACCAGCTACTATGGGCGTACCTGGTGCAGCAGGGACAGCACATAGGCGTGCTACAATTGTGGATTACGAGACGTCCGTACGCTGATAGGACAAAGCAATAATACCATAATTGGACAGGCATCGCAGGAGGCTGATTAATACTTGACGCTCGAGCAATTGTGTAGTGTGACTCGTCAGCTCCTTAAATATGCCGCCCTGTGCGGCGACAACCAATCGCAACGCAGGAGCTTCCTCCAATGATCGCTGAAGGGGGCGCGGAAACCCGGAGCCTGTGTCACGCCCCAGCTACATAGCATGGTGTAGGTCGGGAACAACCCTTCTGTTCCTTCTTTACACGCCGATACAGCTCGCTACAATCGGCTTTGTAGCCATCTGTTTTCGAGCAGTGCTGGGAAACAGATGTATCTGTTGCCGGCTGTCTCGTCCCGTCTTCACACGCCGCTACTACAGGCTATATTGACGCTACAAGCTACATTTGTAGCCTGTAGCGGGTTGTATCCATCCTCCAGTAGCGGCGTGTAAAGGTACCCTAAGGGTTTTAGCAGTGTTGTGGTCAAGGAAAGTGCGGATCCTATAGATGTTTTTGAGCTGGAGGTGGCGAGGGCCTGGATGTGGGGCTTGAAGGAGAGGGAAGAGTCAAGGATAACTCCGAGGCACTTGGCTTGGGGGACTGGAGAGAGAGAGCAGTCGTTGACGACGATGGATAGGTCAGGTAGTGAGGGGGAGCGTCTTGGGGGGAAGACTATGAACTCGGTTTTCTCCATGTTCAGCTTAAGGAAGCGAGCAGAGAAGAAGGATGAGATGGCGGACAGGCAGTGTGGAATTTTGGATAGAAGGGAGGCGATGTCAGGACCAGACAGGTAGATTTGGGTGTCGTCGGCGTAGAGGTGATACTGGAGGCCATGGGACTCAATGAGTTGCCCTAGACCGAGAGTGTAGATTGAGAACAGTAATGGTCCAAGAACCGAGCCCTGGGGGACCCCGACAGATAGAGGGTAGGGCGAGGAGGATGTGTGGGAGTGGGTGACGCTGATGATGCGGTCCGATAAGTATGAGGAGATCCAAGAGAGGGCAAGGTCCGTGATGCCAAGAGATAATTATAATAATAATAATTATTATTATTATTTAACCATTGTGTGAATCCATTTATCTTACATCGTATAATCTATTATAAATCAAACATCAATGGATGAGAAATTTATAATAGGAAACAGTGGTCGACTGTGTGACAGGCCGAGGACAGGTCAAGAATGAGAACCATGTTCTTCCCGAATTTCACACCCAATCCTTTTCTTGCCTCCAGTTCCCTTTAGGATACAGAAGGTTTATTTGATAAGTTTGTCCTTTACTTCAATAATCGTCCGAGGATGGAGCAGGACAGAGAGCACCTGGCAGCTCGGATATTAGACCTCACCCTGGAGATAATCTACTGGATCACTGGAGAGGTGAGAGCTTCACATCACATCACTCTGATCTCTAGGAATAAAGCAGGGAAATGACGGGGAAGGTGAAGGATCCTTAGAATAGATGTAGTGATCGGCGTCTCCCCATACACAGGATCACACAATAGTGAAGACGTCGTCTGGGGAGTGTGTGGCCCCCCGTGTGTCAGGAGGGCGGAGCAGGACCCGAGTGACATCACCGAGCCTCCACCTCATTCACTGATACATGAGCAGAAGATCCTAGAACTGACCCACCGGATCACTGATCTGCTGAGCGGAGAGGTGAGCGCTGCCCCCCGCCGGGAATGCTGGGACATTATATAATAACACCGGGGGAGGGGTCTGCTAATGACGGCTCATTGTGTGTGTCAGGTTCCTATAAGGTGTGAGGACGTCACCGTCTATTTCTCCATGGAGGAGTGGGAGTATCTAGAAGGACACAAGGATCTGTACAAGGACGTGAGGATGGAGGATCTCCAGCCCCTCACATCTCCGGGTAAGAGGAGACCGTCCTGATTATAGAGGAGAGGCCGGGTCTGAGGTCACCTAGACTCCCCCATCATCTGATCATCACATGTAGACCATGTATTCAGTCACTGTGTATATTTCCTATAGATGGGTCCAGTCCGAGAAATCCACCAGAGAGAAGTCCTCTATATCCCCAGGATCCTCCAGAGAGAAGTCCCCGTCCTCTATATCCCCAGGATCCTCCAGAGAGAAGTCCCCGTCCTCTATATTCCCAGGATCCTCCAGAGAGAAGTCCCCGTCCTCTATATCCCCAGGATCCTCCAGAGGAGAAGCACAATGTCCCCCTGGATCATCAGGTAGATGAGGTGAGATTTCTAGGAATCCTATATAGACTGATGTGATGAAGCTTTTCCTGTCCTCCGGCAGTGGTGCAGTGTAGGCGCAGAGTCTGGTGGGGTCGGGAGCGACTCAAATAGTTTTTATTTTCATAAAAGACTAGAAAAATTCCTGTGGCTTTACTTGTGGAAAATGATATGTTTCATGGTTGGTTACGATTGCTGAGGTTACATTTTCAGGTTCATCCTAAAGTTGTCATCTTCAGCGTTTAAAATTAGTGATGGGTGAACCCGCCAATGTTCGGGTGCAACAAACTCGCCTGAACATTTTTTTAAAGTTCGGGGTCGAAAGTGACTCGAACTTGAGTCCGAACCCCGAACTCGGAATGTAAAGTTATGGGATGGGGGCTAGGAGGCTGTAAAAGAAAGTGATCGGTCCGGCTCTGCGCATGCGCGATGCGCTTATTGAAGCAGGACCGATCACGTGATCAGCCCATAATGCACTGGGGCTGATCACTTGATTGGCCCCATAATGCACTGCGCCGGATGTGACGTAGCGGCCGGTGCATGATAGGGATCCAGACGGCGGGAGATTCCAAATAGAGGGGCAGAGATGAAAAAAGAATAATGCCGCCCAGCAGGGCGTGTGCAGCCGGATCGAGGTGTGCTGCATGGAGCCTGGCACCGCCTTTCCAGTCCCCAGCCTCAGGGACTGCTGTAAGTTAGAAGTTATTTTTCTGATCTTTTATAGGACCACTTTAGCTCCGATAGGGATACATAAAGAGCAGCTAGGAAGGTGCAGGGACAGGTAGTGATAGTGTAGGGCCCTAATTCTAGGTGACAGGTTCCCTTTAAGTAGTGTCTGATGCACCTCTAGTCAGGGCCAAAGTTCCTAGACTGAGGCCACAAAGCATATGAACACCTGCTTAATAAATTGGCCTCCTTATTCCCCAAGCACTTCCCCCTCAGGACATTGGGGACTTCAGGATTGGTGGAATAAGACTGTGCTCCCATTGGCCGGATTTGAAGCGGCTTTCATAATATCCCATGAGTCATGAGTCTTTGACAGAGGGGGTGAGAGGGTTGGGTAATTTACATTAAATTAGCAATATACAACCTTGGAGAATGGGGCTCCAAGAAACAATGGATTAGCAAACGTGAGATAGCAAGGAAATGTCAAAACGTCTGGCCAATTTAAGAAACTCAAACACTGTCATACATGGAAAAAATACATGTCACAACCGCCTTTCTCTATAGTGACATTTCTTTGTATTTCTCATGTCTTATGTGGGATTCTTGCAGGGAAGTCATGGTGGAGCGACGAGTGGAGACGACAATCCCTCCTCCATGTCGGTGAATGGTAAGAGCCTTCCATAAACTCTGTGTTTTGTTTTTTCTGTATAATTTACACCCCCCCCCTCCCCCCTGGTGTAAAACCACAAGCCCTCGATATATAACCTCGGTCCCCTTGGTGCATGACTTCCATCCCCCTGGTGTACGACTTCCATCCCCCTGGTGTACGACTTCCGGCCCCCTGGTGTACGACTTCCGGCCCCCTGGTGTATAACTTCCGGCCCCCTGGTGTATAACTTCCGGCCCCCTGGTGCATAACTCCGCCCCCCCCCCGGTGTATATCATCCAGCCTCCACACTATATAACCTCTGACTCCCCACCCACAATGCCTTGTACTTTTATTAAGTCTTGGAGAATAAATGCAAATAGCCAGTACCTGGATGATGCACAGCAGTTTACAGGCAGCTGGTACAGCAAGGAATGACCCGGGCCTCAGGAGGAGCTGGAGCAGCAGAAGGTCTGAACAGCAGAGCTTAATGAGCAGCAGCAGAGTAGTCAGAGGAGCCAAGTCTGGAGTGACTTAGAAGCCAGATAGGACAAAATACTCAGGCATGGAATGGATCCAGGACCGGGATTTAATAGGCAACATCAACAGGAAGCTCAAGATCATGACGAAGCAACAGACGCCATTTTGAATGAGGGGAAAGTGACACAAAGTTACATGGAAATCCCGGAATCCTTACTAATATACACCATGTTCTAAATTATTATGCAAATTGGTTTTAAGTGTCATAGGGTTATTTCTTTTTTTTCAATGAACCCCATTGCTGGTCTTGTGTCTCAGGGTCTTTGGATCACTGAAATCAATCTCAGATCCCTGTGATCATTAGTTTGGCAGGTGAGCCCAATAAAAGGAAAACTGGGTGTTCCACAATATTACGCAGGCCACAGTTTCCAAGTAACATGGGAAAGAAAAAGGATCTCTCTGCAGCCGAAAAGCAACACATAGTGCAATGTCTTGGACAAGGGTGAAAACATTAGATATTGCAGGAAATCATAAAGAGGAGCTGTCACCAAACCAGGCATGGTGATCTAATTACAGCACTGGATGCAGCATGTCTGCTGTATCCAGGCAGGGGTCACCCAGCACTTGGGCCGCCCTGTACCCCGAGTAAATACACTTAGAAAACTTACATCGTGCAGCCATAAAGGAGGTGGCTAGAGGCAGGAGCCAAAGGGGAGCTCAAGTGCTGGGGGACCCCTTGCCTGGATGCAGCAGACATGTAGAGCATCCTAGTGCCGGGGTCCTGAACAGCTGGGGAGGGCCCAATGGCCATCAGGGACAGGCAGCCCTGACAGCCAGGGGCCCATTAGGGACAGACAGCCCTGTTAACAAGGGGCACATCAGGCAGACTCTGCAAGGAGATGAGTGTTCCTCTGAGCTCCCAGTTCACATGGCTAATTTGCATGTGATGCAGATTAGCCATGTGCTGGCTCCAGGGAGCAGTGGAGCTTCCTCCTTTGCCTACTGTAGCAGAGTGATGAGTCATCACCCTGGAGCTCATCACACTGGTGCAGGAAGGAGGAAGGAGGTAGCTCCACAGTCCCGGGAGCCTGCTGCTGCTATAAGGATGTGGAGGGGAAGAATCTGAGGCGGACACAGCCCCGGGGGAGCGGATAGAAGGTGAGTATGATCAGTTATTTTGTTTTTTTTTACTGTGAGCAGCAGGATGGGAGATTATATGTACCATTGAGGCTGTGCTGACTGTATATAGAGGCTGTGCTGACTGTATATAGAGGCTGTGCTGACTGTATATAGAGGCTGTGCTGACTGTATATAGAGGCTGTGCTGACTGTATATAGAGGCTGTGCTGACTGTATATAGAGGCTGTGCTAGGGTATATAAGGCTGTGCTAGGGTATATAGAGGCTGTACTGGGGTGTATAAAGGCTGTGCTGAGGTATACGGAGGTTGTGCTGGCTGTATATGGAGGCTGTGCTGGGGTATATGGAGACTGCTGTTGTGCTGTGTACATAATATAGAAGCTGTGTTGAGCTATATATACTATTTGGAGGCTGTGCTGGGCTGCCACAGCTTCCAAATAATATATACAACCCGGCACAGCCTCCAAATAGTATATATAGCCCAGCACAGCTTCCATATTATATATACAGCCCAGCACAGCTTCCAAATAGTATATATAGCCCAGCACAGCCTCCAAATAATATATACAGCCCGCAGCCTCTATATTATATATACAGCCCGGCAGTCTCCATATTATATATATATATACAACCCTGAACAGCCTCTATATTATATATACAGCCCACCTAGGAGCCTCTATATTACATATGCACAGCCTGCAGCTTCTATATTATATTCATGAATCCTAGTATGTGTTAAAGGGGCCCACTGAAACTGTTTCACCCGGGGCCCACAAAAACCTGGAGCCGGACCTGGGTAAGAGGATTGTTGTCTGTAAAGACAGTGAACTTCACAGCAGCCAGGTAGTGCTTGAACCGTTCTGTAATAGCCCAGACCAAGGCTAGGAACTCTAGCTTGAAGGATCTGTAGTTTTCTCGGTTCCTCTCGGTAGGACGGTGCTTCTTGCTTGCATAGCCAATTACACGTTCTTTGCCCTTCTGCACCTGCGACAACACAGCTCCCAATCCCACGTTGCTGGCGACTGTGTAAACACGAACGGTAGATTGTAGTCAGGGTAGACCAGGATTTCTTCACCGGTCAGGGTCCACCATCTGCTTGAAGGAGTCTTCTTCCTTTTCACCCCATTCAAACTGAGGACCTGAGGTTTTGCCCTTCTTGGTCTGGCATACCAGTAGATCTTGCAAAGGCACTGCCATCTTCGTATAGCCCTTTATGAACCTCCTGTAGTATCTTACCAGCCCCAAGAACTGACGTACCTCTCTGACGGTGGTTGGTCTTGGCAAATCTTTGACGGTTATCTTTTCAGGGTTTGGTGCCACACCCTCTGCACTGACCACATGCCCAAGATACTGAACCTTTGGCTTCAGCAAATGGAACTTTGATGGTTTTAGCTTCATACCGTACTTCGACAATGTTTCAGATACCTTGGCTAGGTGCTCCAGATGATCTTCATATGTTTTGGAGGTATAGCAGCATGGTCTCGAAGTTTAGGTGCCGCAGGCAACACTCCATCATCCTTTGGAACGTTCGCGGTTCATTGCAGAGTCCAAATGGCATGCTGTTGAAATCACAAAGACCCGTCGTGAACACAGTCTTCTCCCGATCTTCTTCTGCCACGGAGACCTACCAATACCCACTAGTAAGATCTAAGGTGGAAAAGTAATTAGCAGCCTTCTGTGCAGCAAATGATTCCTCAATACGGGGCAAGCTGGTTTCACACTGCAGTTTTTTTCCTGATCAGGTTCGATCAGGTTTTGTGTGTCAAAACGAGGAGTGTCTCCAAAACCCATATCAGGTGTCAATCTTTCAATTATAATTTTTCTCTGCAAGTTCCTCTCCTGGTTCCTCTCCTGGTTTTGGTACACAAACCACATGGAACCTGATCAGGGAAAAAGCTGCAGTGTGACACCAGCCTTACAGGTAAGCATCCTCGTGTGTTATGCGGTTTATCTGCCTATAATCAACACACATCCTCATTGTGCCATCTTCTTTCTTACCTGGACAAGTATAGCTGACCAGGGGCTACAACTATTGCTAATAACCCCAGCCTCCTTAATTTCCCGTAACATATCTTCGGCACGTTGGTAGTGAGCTGGTGGTACAGGCCTGTATCTTTCCTTTATGAGCGGATGGTTTCCTATGGGTATGTGATGGTGTACCCCTTTTATCTGCCCAAAATCTACTGGATGCTTACTAAAGACCCGTTCATTCCTGTACTACCCGATCAACTCAGTGCTTTTGGTGAGAAGGGGTGGAATCGGTGCCTACATGCAGCTTCTGACACCAGTACTACAGTTGTCCCTTGGAGTTGTTGTCCTCCGCCTGGTTGGACTGGGGTCAAGGGTTCAACTGCCTGGATCGAGTTGTTGCTGACTGTGAACAGTTTGACTTCCTCCTCTCCACCGTTTAACACTCGTACCGGTACCTTCCCCTTCCGTACATCAACCACCCCCCTAGCTGTCAGGACCGTGGGCCTACTATCTGAGTACATGGGCTCGACCATTGCCTGGTAATTCTGCCCTTTTAGGTCTATTGATGTCCGACACCATATCATCATTTCACTTCTTGGGGGTTACACAATGGGGAACGGGTCACTCACCCGTACACTGCCAATTTCCCCACCGGACAAGTTTACCTGTTGTCTCTACAGGAGGGCCTTGATCTCCTTCTGTAGGACCCTCTGCTGCCCGGTGCTGGCAGTTTCAGCTATCTGTTGGAGTAAGAAAAGCTCTTCACCTAGACAATTTTCAATCACAATGCCTAGTATCATTTGTGGATTTTTCTCACTACGCTCAGTTTCAACCACAATACGTCCTTGGCCCTTTAACTCCACCCTCCCCACTTTTTATTGTTACTTCCCTGAACCCTACTTTGATTTACTGGTAGTCTATTAACAGCATAAATAGTAAGGTCCGAGTCTGGGCGGGTGAGCTCAGAATTGGCCCAAAATCTTTTTTAAAGGATATGCAGGATCGTTGTCACCTGCAAGCCGGTGTCCAGTAGAGCAGATATGGGAATACCATTCAGCGTGATAGATAAGATTGGCCGTCCTCCCACATATCTATTGCGCTAATCAGATGTGCCTGGTCGTCTTATTCCTGGGGGTTGGCCCTCGGCCCCAGGGGTTGCTGGTTTAAAGTACATGACCTGGCAAGGTGGCCCGCCTCATTGCAACGGCGGCAGATGGGTTGTCCTGATGAGTCGTAGCAATTGTTGGTTGTTTCTCTGGATGGTGGGGTCCTCCTTCCTCGCATCCACGGGACGTCCTTGGGGCTGTCGGCCAGCTGGATCTTTCCTGATCCTGACGACTTGGGCTCCGGTGTGAGCTGCATGGCCTTTAGCATCATGGTCACATTCTTGCTTAACTTGTACTCCCAGGTGCAGCAGCTATCAGAAGCACCAGGTGTTAGTCTGTCAACTAGCCTCTGCTGTGGTTAAGGAAGAGGGCACCACCTCTAGGGGAGAGGTGTTGGCTTGCCGTGGCCGAGGTGCGTGGTCTGGGGTCACAGGGATTTGCAGCCCTCTAATGGCCTGGTCTTTCCGGACTACAAAGTCTGCATCTGGATGTTCTAGGCGCAACTGCGTACGATCGGTGGGTGAATGCAACCCATGAATAAACTGTTCAGTCAGCATTTTATTCTCCTCCTGCACACTCTGAGTCTACCTGTTTTAAGGCTTGCAGTGCCTCATGGAGGCTCAAGGCGTACTCCCGTATGCTACCCTGCGGCCTTTGTGTGCAATGGTAAAACCTCATTCTCAACTCGGCCTCAGTGCGGGGTTCAAGGCAAATTTAGGTTAGTAAATATTTGGGTTTCTGACTCTTTATCTGTGTCTGGCCAGGACTCAACCTCGCGCTCTTCTGCACTTGTCAACTGTCCTAGCACAAAAGACACTCTTTGCTTGCCAGTCATTGCATACATGTCCAACACATTACGCATCTTTTTCCTAAACCCAGCCAGGATATCTGGTTTGCCACCATATTGCGGTAACCACGCCGCTTCCGGTATATACGGCAGAGCAATCAGCATGATCGGTGCCCAGCTCCAGGTGCTGCTGCTGCTCCGCCGTCTGAGGTCCCGGCCTTCGCTTCATCTCCCGGTAAATTTGGATTAGGCACTGTGGCATCTGAACCCATTTGCATCCATTCTCGCTCTCTCCTAGTTAACTTCAGCCAGTCTCTCAAAAAAGAAAAAGCATTCGGCGTCTCCTCAGGCCGGGAGTTGAGCGCTTCAGGTCTTTCCGGATCGGGCCGCTGCGCATCGTCGGCTCCCGGCAGAGCACTCAACTCCCCACCTATCTTCGTGCCCTTTCAGCAGTTACGCCCCCTTTCTTCCCGCTCTCCGTGTGGCGCAGTTATGGCGGCCCAGTTTAACAGTTCAACACAGTCAATACACGGCACACAGTGCCTGGTTCTACCAGGCACAGGATCCTGTTCGAGACACCAGAAAGCTAACCCGCCCCATGGCCATGTGGTACCTGGTCCCGGGCGTCTTAGTTCACATGGTATGTCACTGGGGCCTGTCCCGTGACCCTGGTGGTCACTTAACAAAGGGGGTTTGTAAAATAAAAATGATTTGTGACGCCACCTACGGTTCCGGTAATGTTACCGGTGCTGCGGGACAGTCCTCTGGGGTGATGGTGGAGAAGCAAAATGGTTACACTCCCCATAGGTGGAGCGGGATCCTCGGGGCAGTCGGTTGTATAAGGGGATTGCAGGACAGTCTATGGAGGAGTGGGATCAAGGGCCAAAATAACAGTCACATACAAGGTTGATGTTTATGTACCTTTTACTGATAGTTCAGGTATAGTCCAGGGTACAGGCACTGATGGTACAAGTCCGAGTCTTTGGTAACAGTTCAGGATCTCCACACTGGCGAGTTATGAGGCCTCCCTATTGCGCTGTGTGTGTACTTTAGTCCTGGCTATCTGAAGCTAGGCCTTGACCTTCTTCTGTGGTCTTTACTTGTAAGGCAGGCGGTGAGAGCCCTGCTGCTGAGCACCGCTGTATCAGCTGTGGTCCTTGGCTCTGCTAGGAGGCTGTGCCTCAAGTGCTGCTGCGCAAGAAGGCTTGAAATCTCCCTGGCCTCCGGTCTTTACTGCTGGGATGACAGGTCACTTGCAGTCGGGGACTTCGGTGTCCGGTTTCAGGCGCTGTTCTGTCGGGATGAACCGGTATGGTTACACTCCCCCTGCTACTACTACACCTCACCTCTGACCCTCGCTCTAGAGTCCCTCACACGGGTTAGCAGTGCTCACTGGTACGGGCTTAGCACAGCTCCGTCACCAGGATGTCTCCCTGGAACTGCACTAACCAACTCCGCCCCCAGGCCTGAATTTATAGGGGACCTCTCCAGAACTCGGTTTGTAGAGCTCCCCTTCAGGTCTGACGTGGAAGGTGCTGTGGGCGGGCTTACCTGATGTGGAGATCCTTCTCTGACCCAGATGTGTCTGTGCCAACCAAACCCTGGGGTGCCACACTGCCCGCTGGGCTCACATAAAACTGGCCTTTTTTATGCGCTAAATGTCTACATTTTAATATGTATTTCCTTAGCGGTAATGCATGTCTAAATTCCTATATTCAATGTTTGCATACCTTAGCGTTTCAGAGTGCAGCTGTTTCTTTGTTAGATTGTAACTTATTGAAGATCTATCTGAAGGTAAATGGAGACTGATTGTATTGTCTTTAGAAATTGTAAAATATTAATTTCGTCTTGTTTTTCAGGTGAAGACTGGATGAGAAGATCTCTTACACATCTCACTTCATCTCCTCATCATGAAGTAGCAGATAATCAATCACAGAATGGAGAAAATAGCACTGGAAATAAACTTGATAAAATATCATCTTCTGTTCATGGAAAAAAGAAATTGAATAATCAGAAAGATGAAAGGCAATATTCTTGTTCAGAATGTGGGAAATGTTTTGCCTATAAATCACGTCTTGTTGCACACCAGAGAATTCACACAGGAGAGAAGCCATATTCATGTTCAGAATGTGGGAGATGTTTTGCCCAGAAATCAGACCTTGTTGTACATCAGAAAATTCACACAGGGGAGAAGCCACATTTATGTTCAGAATGTGGGCAATGTTTTATCACGAAATCGGTTCTAGCTTTGCATCAGAGAACTCACACAGGGGAGAAGCCATTTCCCTGTACTAAGTGTGGGAAATGTTTTACTCAAAAATCAAGCATTATAGGACACATGAGAACTCACACAGGGGAGAAGCCGTATTCGTGTACAAAATGTGACAGATGTTTCACCAGTAAATCAGATCTTGTAAAACATCAAAAACGTCACACAAGGGAAAGGACGTATTCATGTCCTGAGTGTGGACAAGGATTTGTTCAAAAGTCATATCTTGTAAGCCATCTAGGAATTCACACTGGGGAGAGGCCTTTTTTATGTTCAGAATGTGGGAAATGTTTTACAAGAAAATCCACTCTTCTTAAACATCTGAGTAAGCACTAGAGGAAAAGCCATTTTCATGTTCAGAATGTGGGAAATGTTTTACCCGTAAATCACATCACTAGAAGCAAAGATCACCAAGCTACGACTTGTCTACACATCATATGAAGAGAGCAATCTCTGGAGAAGGACATCATGGTCCGAAATATAGAAGGACAATGTGAAGAGGAAGACCAGCAACCCAATGGCTTGATAACTGTGGAGAAGACTCTGTTGGATGTATCTAGACTTGGAGTGGACCTGTCTAAGCTGCACAAAATTGATCTTCGTGCAGAGCGTTAATCTACCAAGTTGCATTGGCTTGAGATTGAGTTGAAGGCCATTAACTAATAAATGGCTCATGATGCCTTAAGGAGAAAAAATACAAAAACCCATTACTGCTCAGATTCTTTTTTTGATCTCAGTGATACCTATTGTTTGCTATTGGCCTAAATCTGACTCTGACACCATCAAATTAAAGTGAAAAGAGGGAGGATGCACAAGGGCCGGACCTGCCAAACATAGAAATGGGAACAATTCTTCTAGAATTCTATCCAACTAAATTTATTTTCTAGTCATCATAATGGGAGACCCAGACAATGGGGGTTTAGGGCACTGCCCTCCGGAGGTCACACTAGGTACTAAAGTTTGTAGACACCGCCTCCTCCGCTTATAAACCCCTACCGCAGGGAACATCCTCAGTTTTAAACTTAGTGTGCTCGGAGGATCACGCTTTGCTTGCACTTCACTGCATTCTCACTACTTTCGTGATGGCGTCTGAAGACAAGGTAATAAGGTCCCAGTCGGGACCGGTGACAGCCTCCCCGCTCACCCTTAGTGGCACACGCTGGTGGAGGTACCGGAGGGCCTAGGGCCTGGACACCTGGTGTTCTCCCGGTACGCTGTTACACTCCTCTCCATCCCTCTCTGGGGGGCTCTGGTGAGTGGGAGATGGGAGCCTTGCACAGCTCCGCTCCGTCCGAGGCCTCCCTAAATGGTGCTTACAGACCGGACTGGAGCCAGCCCAGTCCGAGGCCTCCCTAAATGGTGCTTACACTCCGGACTGGGCTGAGCGGCCCAGTCTGAGGCCTCCCTAAATGGTGCTTACACTCCAGACTGGTGCTGCACCCCCGTCCGAGGCCTCCCTGAATGGTGCTTACAGACCGGACCGGCACTGAGGCACTCTGTGTCTTCTGTGTGCCTGGGGGTAGTGTCTGGCACTTTATGTGTTTCATGACACTCAGACCGCGCGTTGCCCTCGGGCCCGCGGTTCTGCGGGTGTACCCTGTGCTGGGGTCACCCTGGCTGACCGCCCTGTGTGTCACAGGGGCTGAGGCCGTAGGCTGCGGATGTGTGATATGTGTTTGCAGTCTGTGTACAATGTATTTTACACTGTTTCCCGCCCTGCGGGCTCCAGCTCCCTCATGAGAAGGATGCTTGGAGGATGGGATGCAGCCCGTGCGGTGACGTCACCGCGGGGCGTGTGCGTGTGTTTCCCGCGTGTCTTCGGCGCCGCCCACAGTTTCTCTGTCGGCGGCCATCTTTACCCTCACTTCCCGGCTGGGAACTGTATGCAGCGTGCGTCTGCACTCCAAGAGGGGAGACCGGAAGACGGCGCGGAGGTCACACACACACACCGCTCCCTCATACCGCTTTACAGCGGTCGGTAAGCCACCGGGATCTCCGGTTTTATTGTCTGCAATTGGGCTTATCTACCCCTACTGTGGCCATGTCCTCAGTTAGGAAGCTTGCTGCTAAGGCGGCCGAGGCCACCGTTACATGTGCTACGTGCAATGGAACACTGGTGGAGGGGTCCTGCAATAACTGCGGACGCCCAGAGGCCCGGGCTGGCACTGCTGAGTCAGCAGCTCCGGTGCTATACCCTGAGGTTCAGGTGATCTCAGGGCCTTGGGAGACTCAGAACAGGATCAATGAATCTCTGTTGTCTCAGCTGTCCTCCATGTCGCAATCCCTGGAGGCACTTAATAGGAGACTGGATAGCCCAGCTACTCCTTCCAGTTACCCCCGGGTGTCTCCCTCTTCTGCTGTGAGACCCCTTAAGCGGACTCGTCGTGAGGCTTCACCCGAGCTCCAGACTCTCTCTGAGGAGGAGCGTTCCTCTGATGGTGAGGAAGATGATGGGGGTTCGACTTTCGGGTCTGTATCTGTGTCTGAACCACCAGATGGGGTGGAGGATCTGGTGTCCTCTATCAACGAGACCTTACGTCTCGTGACACCCCCTGAGGAGGTGACGGTGCACCCGAAGGAGGTCTATCAATGGCTGCGGCCGGAGGCTAGACCAAGTGGCTCCTTTATGGACCATACTAATTTTGGAAGGGTGATTAGAGCCCCCAGGTTACATCCTGGGCGGCGTTATGTCCGCAAACCCAAGGACAATCGCTTCCCCTTTCCCCAGGAGGTGCTTCAGGAGTGGTCGCAGTCCCCGAAGGTGGATGCTTCCATGACCAGGATTGCTGCACGCTCCCTTTTCTCTGCCTCTGATAGCTCCTCACTGAAGGATGCTACTGATAGACAGGTCGAGCAACTCGCCAAGTCTTCCTATGAGGCTGTGGGGT
Source organism: Allobates femoralis (assembly GCA_033576535.1). Classification (NCBI taxonomy): domain Eukaryota; kingdom Metazoa; phylum Chordata; class Amphibia; order Anura; family Aromobatidae; genus Allobates; species Allobates femoralis. The sequence goes on along the minus strand of JARQOC010000002.1, from coordinate 745,348,384 downwards.
CGTCATTTGCCCCTAACTTTGCCACGGTCTGGACCTTACAAGCGATTACTACCTGCTTGGATGGTATCACTGACCTGGCAAGGTCCAGTCCAGAGGTCCTGGCACTTACCGAGAGGGCGAGGGCCTATGCGGACTACGCCAGAACGGCGACTCTGGAAACTGCCACTCGCTCAGCTGTGGCTTCGGCCAATGCTATAGCGATCCGCAGGTTGTTGTGGCTACGTCTTTGGGACTCAGATGCCACATCTAAGAAGATTCTGCAGAATCTTCCGTTCTCTGGTGACAGGCTTTTTGGCACAGAGCTGGACAAGCTAATTAAGGATTCTGCTGAGTCTAAAATACCGCAGAATAAACCTAAGCCACGGTATACCGTTAAGAGGAACCCAAAACAGTGGTCCTTTCGGTCCAGCTCACAGTCATCAGCACCGTCCGCTCGCACGGACCGAGGGGGCAAGCCCGCTTCTCAGTGGCGCTCTAAGAGTCGTCCAAAGAAGCCGGCGGGGGCAGCAGCTGCCACCCCCAAACCCGCCTCTACATGACTCGCTCTCTCTTCCTGCCTCCCCACAGGTGGGGGGCCGCTTGTCTCGCTTTCAGGACGAGTGGCTACTTCACGTTCCAGATCAGTGGGTTCGAGACGTGGTCTCGCGAGGTTACAGGATAGAGCTGACGTCAAAACCGATATCCCGATTCCATCGGTCGGTCCCCTCCCCAGAAAAAGCTCAGGCCTTTTCTTTGGTGTTGGAGGGACTCCGCAGAGACGGAGTGGTGGTCCCGGTGCCTTCCGGGGAGAGGTTCAGGGGTTTTTACTCCAACCTCTTTATCGTCCCAAAGAAGGACGGATCCTTCCGCCCGGTTCTGGACCTGAAGTTGTTCAACCGCCACGTGCTGGTTCGGAAGTTCCGTATGGAATCACTGCGCTCAGTGATCGCGGCTGTGTCACAGGGGGACTTCTTGGCGTCCATAGATATCAGAGACGCTTACCTTCACGTGCCCATTGCACCGGCTCACCAGCGATGGTTGAGATTTGCAGTGGGGGAGGAACACTTCCAATTTGTGGCGCTGCCGTTCGGCTTGGCCTCGGCACCACGGGTGTTCACAAAAGTGATGGCCTCTATGATGGCTCTCCTGCACGTGCAGGGCCATGCCGTCATTCCCTATTTAGACGACCTGCTGGTCAGGGCGCCATCGGAACACCTCTGTCAAGCAAGCCTAGATGTGACCATGCGGTCTCTGGAACAATTCGGTTGGCTCCTCAATGTTCAGAAGTCAACCTTGGTTCCGACCCAGTCCTTGACTTATTTGGGCATGGACTTCAACACGTCCTCAGCCCTGGTGTCTCTGCCACAATCCAAACAGGTGGCGATCCGATCGGGAGTGCAAGCAGTGCTCCTGTCACCACAATCGTCCCTTCGTGGGTTGATGAAGCTGGTGGGTCGCATGGTGGCGGCGATAGAGGCGGTGCCGTTTGCACAATTTCGCCTCCGTCCTCTCCAGCTGGAGATACTACGCAGGTGGGACAAGAGGACGATCTCACTGAATCGGCTGGTGACACTGTCACAACCGACCCGAGATTCCCTGCAGTGGTGGCTTCAACCACATCACTTGTCGCGGGGCCGGTCCTTCATCAAACCGTCATGGTTAGTGGTGACCACCGACGCCAGTCTGAAGGGCTGGGGTGCGGTGTTCTTACACCACAGGGCCCAAGGCCTCTGGACTCTGTCGGAGTCGGCATTACAGATCAACGTGCTGGAGATCAAGGCGATCTATCTAGCACTCCTGGCCTTTCAGAGATTCCTCTCAGGACATCCCATCCGGGTTCAGTCCGACAACGCGACGGCCGTCGCTTATATAAATCGTCAAGGAGGAACCAGGAGTGCAGAGGCTCTGGCCGCAGTCCACCGCATTCTATCCTGGGCGGAGGACAACAACTGCCTGATCTCCGCAGTTCACATCCCAGGGGTCGAAAACTGGGAGGCCGACTATCTGAGCAGGCAGGGGATGGACGCCGGAGAGTGGGCCCTTCATCCACACGTCTTTCGGGACATCTGCAGCAGATGGGGCACTCCGGACGTGGATCTGATGGCCTCACGGCTGAATCATCAGGTTCCGCAATACATGGCGAGGTCATGGGACCCCCAGTCGTTGGGAGCGGACGCCCTGATCTTGACTTGGTCCAGATTCAATCTACCATATGTGTTCCCTCCTATGGCTCTGATTCCCAGGGTGCTGTGGAAAATCAGGTCGGAATGCAGGGTAGCCATTCTAGTGGCTCCAGACTGGCCCAGGAGGTCCTGGTATCCGGACCTGTGGCAACTGTCAGGCGGACACAGGTGGGCTCTTCCAGAACGCGCAGATCTTCTCGCGCAAGGCCCATTCTTCCACCTCAATTCCAAGGCCCTCAGATTGACTGCATGGCTCTTGAGGCCTGGCTGCTGACATCCAGGGGGTTCTCCCCTACAGTGGTTGCCACTATGAATCGGGCTAGAAAGCCAGTTTCCAGGAAAATGTACCACAGGACGTGGAAAATCTTTTTTACCTGGTGTGCCTCTGGGGGCCGGTCCCCGTGGCCCTTGTCCATCCCGACATTGTTGGCATTCCTACAGTCGGGTTTGGAGTTGGGATTATCCCTTGGCTCCTTAAAGGGTCAGGTCTCAGCACTTTCTGTGCTGTTTGACAGACGATTGGCGCTTCTCCCGAAGGTCCGTCAATTTCTGCAGGGGGTGTCGCGGATGGTTCCACCCTACAAGAGACCTCTGGATCCGTGGGACCTTAACATGGTCCTGGCGGCATTGCAAAAACCGCCATTTGAGCCTCTGAGGGAGGTTTCCCTTTCTCGTCTGTCCCAGAAGGTGGCTTTTCTGGTGGCGATTACATCTCTGAGGAGGGTCTCAGAATTGGCTGCACTATCGTGCAAGTCTCCCTTTCTGGTGGTTCACCAAGACAAGGTGGTGTTGCGTCCACGGCCGGAATTCTTGCCAAAGGTGGTTTCAACGTTTCACCTGAACCAGGAGATTGTTCTCCCATCATTTTGCCCGCTCCCGTTCATCAGGTTGAGCGCGACCTCCATACTCTGGATCTCGTGAGAGCTATACGCATTTATGTGTCCAGAACCGCCTCCTTTAGGAGTTCGGATTCTTTGTTTGTTCTTACGACAGGTCGCTGTAAGGGGTCCGCGGCTTCAAAGTCAACCTTAGCCAGGTGGATTAAGGCTTCCATTCAAGAGGCTTACCGGTCTTCTGGTTTGCCTCTCCCGGTGGGATTGAAGGCTCACTCTACCAGAGCCGTAGGTGCCTCATGGGCCTTGCGACATAGAGCATCTGCTCTACAGGTGTGTCAGGCGGCCACTTGGTCCAGCCTACACACTTTCTCTAAGCACTATATGGTGCATGCCCATGCCTCTGCGGATGCAAATTTGGGCAGGCGGGTTCTACAGGCGGCGGTTGCCCACCTTTAAAGGGGAACCATGTTATCCGTCTTGTTGAGGAACTCTTCCCGCCCTGGGGTATTGCTTTAGGACATCCCCATTGTCTGGGTCTCCCATTATGATGACTAGAAAAAAGAGAATTTTGTTTACGTACCGTAAATTCTTTTTTCTTTAATCATCAATGGGAGACCCAGTACCCACCCAGTTGTTCCTTTGCTTGTTTTGCATTGGCTCTGTTCTCTGTTGAGACAGTGTTTGCCGGGTTGTTGAACCGTTTGTGCACGGTGTTCTTCCCGAGGTTTCGGGTGTGGTTTATTTTCCTCCTCGCAGCTTGTAGACCAAACTGAGGATGTTCCCTGCGGTAGGGGTTTATAAGCGGAGGGGGCGGTGTCTACAAACTTGTAGTACCTAGTGTGACCTCCGGAGGGCAGTGCCCTAAACCCCCATTGTCTGGGTTCTCCCATTGATGATTAAAGAAAAAAGAATTTACGGTACGTAAACAAAATTCTCTTTATTCCTCTCAGGTCAGTGCGCGTGACTCCTCAATATACTGTATACACTTGACAAGCAAAAGGGTAACAATGGTTTGCACTTTTGACTTTCAGGCTCCATATCTCACCATCCTCTACAGCAGGGGCGGGGGAACCATTTTTCTGCCGGGGGGACCATTTGGAAATTTCTACAATCCTTCAGGGGCGGTACGAAATTATCAACTTGAAAATGACTCGCTAATAATCGACTCACCCCTACTGTGGTGGCTGGAGCGGCTTCTCTTTGGCGTGATATTGGTCATGTTGCTTCTCAGCTGATTTTACAGGTTTGCTAGAGCCCTAGGCATCACAGGAAAGACTGGGAACATATACCTTAGTGATGAGGCCGAGGCTGAAGCATAGAGATTACTGGAGAGGTAGATTTTAAAGGGCAGGCAGTCGGCAAAATGCTTCTGCCAGCCTGAGCACTGCGGTCCCCAGGAATCTGCCCGGGGGCCGCAAAAAAAGTAATCGAGGGCCACATTTGGCCCTTGGGCCTGAGGTTCCCCACCCGTGCTCTTAAGCTGTGAGCGTGAGACAACCTTCATTTTATAGACAATCATCTCGACTATGTCATACACAAATGTAACTTGTAACTATGTATCATATGATTAGTTATGCAGATTCTTTTCATCTCACTGCATTGTTACTGGTGTTTGAAAGTTGAAATTCTTTCTGTATACTACGAATTACTACCTGTTCTCACATTCCCTAATAGCTCAGTGTGTTATTGGGTGGGTTCACAAGTGAAAGGTCACTGGTTTTAATAGAGGAGCAGCAATGAAGAAGCTTTCCCAAGAAAAGAGAATCAACATTATCCAGCCAGTGGCGTAACTACCGCGGTCGCGGCTGAGACCGGGTCCGCCCCCTGGGGGCCCCGTGCCTCCAGCCGCCCGCCGCGACCGTGATAGCACTGGAAGAGGAGCGGAGGGAGGACTGGAAGTGACAGAAGCCGCACAGCTGTGCCTGCCCTCGACTCCTCCACAAGCCGGCAGGTAGAGCAGGTAGTCGCGCCGGCCGACACCGCTAGCACCCCCCTGCCCCTCACCTAAGGGGCCCCGGACTGCAACTTGCATCGGGGCCCGCGGCTCTGTAGTTACGCCACTGCATCCAGCTCATCCATAGCGATCTCTTTTCCCAACCAAGAAAATTCCTGAACTGCATCATGTGAGACCATGACAGCTTGAAAGCTAGGAAATGAAGTTCGTCCATCCAACTACAGTATCGTCATAAGAAGCATTGAGTTTGTAGAAAAGTGGAAAATTGGAAATGGGTGATTTGGAGCAATGAGACGAAAGTCAATGTGTTGAGGATGGAGAGATATGAAATGTCTTTATAGGGTTAAAAATATCACAACTCGTCTCTAAAATATATAAATTGTGACTCGGAGATGTCATGTTGTCTGTTATACACAAGATGGCGCCCACGTTCCATAGTACACCCGAGACCTAAGCCAACCCATTAAGGGAGGAATTTAGATATTAGAATAATTTGCTAAGAATTGACCAATTAGGAGATGATCACTTTGTATAAAGTTCTAGAATAACTAACACCCCTTTGCTTTCTGTATAAAAATGTGTGTTTCAATAAACGCTTGCGCAGTGTTTAATCTCATTTGGCGTAGGCACGAGTAAGGCTTGAGACGGCTCTGGTGTCCGTATCATTTACTTGCGGCAGTGCAGACGTGCACAATTGCTTATGTATATAATTTAGAATGGCTGATGGACTTGTGATTGAACTGAGACCCTCAACAAATGGATAGCTATGATGGGTGCAAATAGATCTGGAAGAAACAAGGGGAAAGTGACAACTGATCGAGAAATTGCAGGAACTGTCAAGTACAGTGGAGGAAGCCTGATAATATCGGGCCATTTCACAACCAGAGGTGGATGGTGGTCTCGATGCTGAGCTACATGTGAGGATCCTACAAAATGTGTTACTTCATAACTTGAGTACTATGGTATGAAAAGGACGATATAGCTTTCCAGCAGGACAACAACCCAAAGGATATGACGAGATTGGCGAAGAAATAGGTTCAATGACAATGAAGTAGAGGATCTGGATTGTCCCCACAGGCCCCAGAACTAACCTTGTGGGTAGAAGAAAAAGCTATATACATCCCCAAGCGAGGCGACCGGTGTGACCAACATTGGGAATGTGGAGAAGAGATTTCAGTGGAGATATGCTTAAATCTGATGGAGAGCAGCCAGAAGGATCCAGGCAGTGCTGAAAGCCAAAGGGGATTTATAAAATAATACAAATTTGAAGTTAAATTTTCAGGAGCAAAACAATAATAAGTGACATGAGAAGAATCTGCATAACTAATCATACATTTATGTATGAGATAGCCAAGATGATTGTCTATATAAGTGTGCGGCATGATGGGGGTATGTACCAGGATGGAGGGGCCATGTACCAGCATAGGAGCCATAAATACCAAGATGGGGACCATGTACCAGGATTGGGGATCATATATACCAGAGTGAGGGATCATATTGGGGTATTCCTCGACTATGCCCTCTTTCAAGCCGCATATCCAAGCCCTTGCCAACTCCTGCCGACTCCAACTCAAAAATGTTTCCCGGATCCATTGATTCCTCAACCCCGGCACTTGCCAAAACACTTGTCCGTGCCCTCATCATCTCCCGCCTCTATTGTAACCTTCTGCTCACCGTCCTCCCCACCTGCTCCCTTGCACCTCTCCAATCTATCCTAAACTCTGCCGCACGACTAATCCACCTGACTCCCCGCTATTCCCCAGCCTCTCCTCTCTGCCAATCCCTTCACTGGCTCCATATTTCTCAGAGGACCCGGTTTAAAAACCTAACTTTAACCTACAAGCCGTCCACAATCTGTCTCCTCCTTACATCTGTGACATGGTCTCCCAATACCTACCCTCCCGCAACCTGCAATCCTCTCATGATCTCCTCCTCTACTCCCCCCATATCTCGTAATGTAAGTGTATAAAAGCTTTTTTTCACCTTTAACATTACACTTTTAGCTCAGACAGGGATGATTAGACTGGTATTATGAAGCTACAGTTACTGACAGTGATAGCTGTGGGGGCATAAACCACCTGACAGGTTCCCTATAACCCCGCAAGGAGACAAACACAGAAGAGCAAACCACAACAACCAATCACCAGGTTTGTGACACCATGCACCCCCCCTCACTATTGGTTTTGTGGGTTCTCATTATAATGTGTGAGGGACCCTGGGGACCATTGTCCTGTGTAGAGGGCTGTGGGTGTGACCATATTGTATGGAGGGCTATGGGGACATTATACCATGTTTGGGGCGGTGTAAGAGCCATTATACTGTGTGGAGGGCTATGGGGACATTATACCATGTTTGGGGCGGTGCAAGAGCCATTATACTGTGTGAAGGCTGTGGGGATCATTATATTGTGTGGAGGGCCATGTGTGGGTGAATGTGGCGCCCCTGTGTTCGAGTCGTCACAGAGGGGTATTGCACCCAATCCACGGGTGTGGTATTCCCGTCTGCAGTAACCAGGTTGGTAAGTCCAGTCACCCACAAACACACCCGGTCCCAGCGACAGGGGGTGAACCCAATAGGGGGATGGCTCAGGCAGTCAGTGGGACGGCGGGGAGAGAAAGGTGGTGGGTGGGAAGTTAGCAGGAAGCAGTCAGGAAGAGTAAAGGGCACAAAAGGGAAACACCACAGGAAGTAGTCAGACAGTAAAACTGAGTTCAGTTGGAGAGAAAATTGGCGGAGTAAGCAGGAGAGACAGACCCGGACGACTTGAGCAGAGATGAGGCTCGTCCTGTGTGCCAAGAAGAGACTGCAGAGAGACGGAGGGAGCCCCAGAGGCACGGGCAGTGAGCAATCCACCCGTGCGCCCGAATCTGAAGTAAAGCGGAGGGGCAGGGTGAGCACAGGGAAGGTGGAGAGGAGACTCCAGGCTCCAACCACGGAATCGGTGGCCACGAGAAGTAGAGGAATAAGAGAAGTAGAGGAATGTAGAGGAGCTGTGGACAATTCCTGGCACATACGCTGAGAAGGCAGCCATGCTAGTGTCACACCCCAGGGGCGGGGGTCCTCAGAGCTGGACCCATCTGTCTCTGGGGTGCCACAGCTCCGTGGCCCGGTCCGTGGTCCCAGGTGCGGCAATGCAAGTAAGGAAAAGGGAAAAAGAAAAAAGTTTGTGGGGATATTTGTGACAACACCCGTAGGTCAGTGGCCAGTGTGACCACTGCTGCCGTGGGATCTGCCGGGGACGGTGGTAATGGTGGCAGCCGGGATGATAAGCCCTCCACGGGTAGGGCTGGGTCCCCAGGCAGAGGGAGAGGTCCTGCGCACCCAGGATGCTGCACTTCTCTTTCTCGTGCAGCTCCTCCAACCAGCGCACGCAGGCAACAAGAGTATGGCTCTGAAGGCAAGCCACTGCAGTTACTGTCTCAATAAATCTCACACACCATTCTAGAGTTGGTCCGCTATTTTTACTTTCTCAAGGCTCAACAAAAAGTTCACAGTTCTTTACACACGCTGTGGACCAGGTCCAATTAACAGTCACCGGCTTGGGCTCTTACTGCAGCAGGGACGGTTCTTCTGCGTAACTCCCCTCAGTGCTCCTTTCGGGCCCTTCGGTTCTCTCTGCTCTCATGGCTACGAGTTCGATCTGGCCGTCACGGGCTCTACAGTGAGTCACCCCACACTCTGGGTCACTAGCCCTAGTCTGATGGCTTTGTCCTACTCAGTACCGGTTGTTAGGTCTCGGGGATTTGGATTAACCGCGCCCCTCGGGGTGTCTCGTGGTTAGGGGCATAAAGCGTTCCCGGCCACATCTACAGAGCCGGCTCTCTGGTTTCTCTGGCCCAGCCACCAGTGACCTGGGTTAATCAGGCTCACCTGGATCCTTCTACCATCCATGGTTCTCAGCATTCTGAACTCCCAGCCGGCCATTAGTTGTGTAGGCCGCCAGGTCCCGTTGTCCCCAGTCTCTGTTAGTCAGTACTCAGCTGAAGGGTGACTCGGCTTGGGGATGCTTTCCCTTCTCCTCCACCATCAAGGAGTCTATCGCTCTTCTCCCATCGAATGTTCTCGATCGTCTCCCTTGGAAAGCGATCGGTTGTCTCGCCAGACTTAGTGTTCCTAGGTCCTTTTGGGGACCCCTTTGTTTGGGTTCTCTCTACTTCCCACCCACACTTTGCAACTCCCGCCACCCTTGCCCGACTTGAAGTGACTTGGGCTCAGGGTCAGGGTGTGCGTGTGTGGGTGTTGTTGTGAGCTGACCGTCTTACCTGTCCTGTTGCAGTTCACCCTGTGGCCGCCTGAGCGCCACACTAGGGTCAGGGGACAAGGCCATTCACCCGAGAAGGCCCGTGGCTGCTGGATTGAGGCACTGTGCTACAGGCGCGTGCAGGAGTGAGGTGAGCAGGCAGCGCTGAGGAAGAACAGCCCGAAAAGGGAGGAACACAAAAGGGGTGTACAGTCATGGCCAAAAGTTTTGAGAATGATACAAATATTAATTTTAACAAAGTCTACTGCTTCAGTTTTTCTAATGGCAATTTGCATATACTCCACAATGTCATAAAGAGTGATCAGCTTAACAGCAATTACTTGCAAAGTCAATATTTGCCTAGAAAATGAACTTTAACCCCCAAAACACATTTCAACATCATTGCAGTCCTGCCTTAAAAGGAGCAGCTAACATTGTTCCATTAACACAGGTGTGGGTGTTGATGAGGACAGGGCTGGCGATCAATCAGTCATGATTAAGTAAGAATGACACCACTGGACACTTTAAAAGGAGGCTGGTGCTTGGTATCATTGTTTCTCTTCAGTTAACCATGGTTATCTCTAAAGAAACACGTGCAGCCATCATTGCACTGCACAAAATGGCCTAACAGGGAAGAGTATCGCAGCTAGAAAGATTGCACCTCAGTCAACAATCTATCGCATCATCAAGAACTTCAAGGAGAGAGCTTCCATTGTTGTCAAAAAGGCTCCAGGGCGCCCAAGAAAGACCAGCAAGCGCCAGGACCGTATCTTAAAACTGTTTCAGCTGCGGGATGGGACTAGCAGCAGTGCCGAGCTTGCTCAGGAATGGCAGCAGGCTGGTGTGAGTGCTTCTGCACGCACTGTGAGACTGCGGAGACTCTTTGAGCAAGGCCTGTTTTCAAGGAGGGCAGCAAAGAAGCCACTTCTCTCCAGAAAAAACATCAGGGACCGACTGATATTCTGCAAAAGGTACAGGGAGTGGACTGCTGAGGACTGGGGGAAAGGTACAGGGAGTGGACTGCTGAGGACTGGGGGAAAGGTACAGGGAGTGGACTGCTGACGACTGGGGGAAAGGTACATGGAGTGGACTGCTGAGGACTGGAGGAAAGGTACAGGGAGTGGACTGCTGAGGACTGGGGGAAAGGTACAGGGAGTGGACTGCTGAGGACTGGGGGAAAGGTACAGGGAGTGGACTGCTGAGGACTGGGGGAAAGGTACAGGGAGTGGACTGCTGAGGACTGGGGGAAAGGTACAGGGAGTGGACTGCTGAGGACTGGGGGAAAGGTACAGAGAGTGGACTGCTGAGGACTGGGGGAAAGGTACAGAGAGTGGACTGCTGAGGACTGGGGAAAGGTACAGGGAGTGGACTGCTGAGGACTGGGGTAAAGGTACAGGGAGTTGACTGCTGAGGACTGGGGGAAAGGTACAGGGAGTGGACTGCTGAGGACTGGGGGAAAGGTACAGGGAGTGGACTGCTGAGGACTGGGGGAAAGGTACAGGGAGTGGACTGCTGAGGACTGGGGGAAAGGTACAGGGAGTGGACTGCTGAGGACTCGGGGAAAGGTACAGGAAGTGGACTGCTGAGGACTGGGGGAAAGGTACAGGGAGTGGACTGCTGAGGACTCGGGAAAGGTACAGGGAGTGGGCTGCTGAGGACTGGGGGAAAGTCATTTTCTCTGATGAATCCCTTTTCGATTGTTTAGGACATCTGGAAAACAGCTTATTCGGAGAAGAAGAGGTGAGCGTTACCACCAGTCTTGTCTCATGCCAACTGTAAAGCATCCTGAAACCATTCATGTGTGGGGTTGCTTTTCAGCCAAGGGAATCGTCCTCCAACAGCAACTTCTCCCAACCGTCCAAGAGCAGTTTGGCGCCCAACAATGCCTTTTCCAGCATGATGGAGCACTTTGCCATAAAGCAAAGGTGATAACTAAATGGCTCAGGGAACAAAACATAGAGATTGTGGGTCCATGGCCTGGAAACTCCCCAGATCTTAATCCCATTGAGAACTTGTGATCATTCATCAAGAGACGGGTGGACAAACAAAAACCAACAAATTCTGGCAAAATGCAGCATTGATTATGCAAGCCACCCTAGTTTCTAAGGACTACTTAGACCGCAATCGAACCTAAGCTGTAACCTGTGGTGGGAGCAGAGAAAGCTAAGTAAACCGGGTTTGGAACTCAGAACTGTGTATGAGACTGTTCATTTCTGGCCTGAGGAGCGGTAGACAGAAACACCGCACAGGCAGCAGGAGCCTGCCTGTGAGATGCTTCTATCCCTCCCTGCAGCCAGACCAGCCCCACTGGCCACCATTACCCAATACCCCCTACTCCGGATGCCCTGGGAACCCGCTCCACTCATGGGGAGCAACACCATCATAGCTGCCATCCCATCATCCCCAGAGGTCCCGAACTGCAGCAGCGGCCATTAATAACCACATACTACGAGTGGCGTCACGACAAACCACCCCCTACTCCACTATTCCTTTTCCCCCTTTTTAATGACCGATGTGGGGCCATGGACCAGGTCATGCCACCATGACATTCCCAAACACATCCCGATCTCCCCAGACAACTTTGCCAGAAGCAAGGGGGAGAGGGCCCGGCTCCGAGTGCCCCACAGCCCCCACGGGGCAAACCATGACCATACTGAGTGGAGGGCTTTGGGGGTCATTATACTTTGGGGGGGGGAAGTAGTGTAAGAGCCTATATACTGTGTGAAAGGCTGTGGGGACCATTGTTCTGTGTGGAGGCCATCATACTATGTGGGAGCCATGATATGGTTGGCGCCTTGTTCTACTTTGGGGCCTCATGATTTCTATGTATGCCCTGCTGGGCAGGTGTTATTGGCATTTAAGCTTTCCTTTAAAGTAAATTAGAGGCAGATGTAGGCCTAAATGAATTTGTTACTGCAGTAGCCAATGAACAGCATTAACAGGCACATTCCTCTCAGGATCTCCGGAAAGCTGGGTGCCGCCATGTAACCGGCCGCTCTGATGGTACCTGTGTATATACAGTACTGGGATAATGGTATATTGTATGATTAGTCAGTACGATGGCTTCTACCACAAATCCTCCATCTACTGTGTCCCTGAGCTCAGGAGGAGCAGCCGCCATGTGTAATACTGGGAGTGCTGGTAACTAGGAGACTCCACCAACAAGATGGCCACCCCCACTGGCAACTAGGAGACCACCAACAAGATGGCCGCCCCCAGTGCTAACTAGGAGACTCCACCAACAAGATGGCGGCCCCCACTGGTAACTAGGAGACTCCACCAACAAGATGGCCGCCCTCACTGATAACTAGGAGACTCCACCAACAAGATGGCCGCCCTCACTGATAACTAGGAGACTCCACCAACAAGATGGCGGCCCCCACTGGTAACTAGGAGACTCCACCAACAAGATGGCCGCCCTCACTGATAACTAGGAGACTCCACCAACAAGATGGCCACACCCCACTGGCAACTAGGAGACCACCAACAAGATGGCCGCCCCCAGTGCTAACTAGGAGACTCCACCAACAAGATGGCGGCCCCCACTGGTAACTAGGAGACTCCACCAACAAGATGGCCGCCCTCACTGATAACTAGGAGACTCCACCAACAAGATGGCCGCCCTCACTGATAACTAGGAGACTCCACCAACAAGATGGCGGCCCCCACTGGTAACTAGGAGACTCCACCAACAAGATGGCCGCCCTCACTGATAACTAGGAGACTCCACCAACAAGATGGCCGCCCTCACTGATAACTAGGAGACTCCACCAACAAGATGGCGGCCCCCACTGGTAACTAGGAGACTCCACCAACAAGATGGCCGCCCTCACTGATAACTAGGAGACTCCACCAACAAGATGGCCACCCCCACTGGCAACTAGGAGACCACCAACAAGATGGCCGCCCCAGTGCTAACTAGGAGACTCCACCAACAAGATGGCGGCCCCCACTGGTAACTAGGAGACTCCACCAACAAGATGGCCGCCCTCACTGATAACTAGGAGACTCCACCAACAAGATGGCCGCCCTCACTGATAACTAGGAGACTCCACCAACAAGATGGCGGCCCCCACTGGTAACTAGGAGACTCCACCAACAAGATGGCCGCCCTCACTGGTAACTAGGAGACCACCAACAAGATGGCTGCCCCCAGTGCTAACTAGGAGACTATATTTAAGAGGTAGAAATGCGGGGCACCGGACATTCAAGAACCTAAGTAGCGGCACCAGCAGTTTCAACTGCAGCAGGGCCGAGGGTGCACAGTCTTATAACAGCCTGAGAGGTATAATCACATTGAAGAAAGAGGCACTCACCCGGTGAAAGTTGTTCCTAATGGATGACTTTAATCAGCATTGAGGTACAGGGTGCTGGGGAAGGGGTGTTGGAGGTGCAGACGATGGCACCGTTTCGGATGAACTGATCCTTCGGCTGGTCTTAGCTCAAAGGCTCCACAAGCTCCATTTCCTTAATAGGAGGAGCTTTTCTGACATCATGTGTGGGACAGTGAGAAACAATCAAGTGTGTGGTTAAAAACAATGTGAATCACTGATTAAAGTCATCCATTAGGAACAACTTTCACCGGGTGAGTGCCTCTTTCTTCAAAGTGACCAACTAGGAGACTCCACCAACAAGATGGCCGCCCCCACTGCAGGGACAGGATCTCTGCACACTAAACCTCCTTTTCCTGCTAAACTTCCTTCCTCACATGCTATGGAGCCGAGAATCAGAAAACATCACAGAAACCCTCCCTGGAAATCAGAGAAGACACAGTGACCGCAGCTCCGGTATTAGTGTTTCCCTTATCGCCCTCCTGTCCGCTCAGTCTGAGGAAGAAGCCCCCGATCCCCGGAGTCTCCGACACTGGAGCTGGTGTGTAATGTGAGGTATATAACTATTAGGCATTGTGCACATCTAGCAGTTTTTTCTGCACCAAAAAACATCTCCTGGCAGGAAAAACGCTGCAGAGAAAACGCTGGATTTTTTTCTTTTTGATACGTTTTTGTTGCTTTAAGGTACCTTTACACGCCGCCACAGTGCCTAGCAACAGGTATCCACCGCACGTGCACGCGCACGTTTTTAACGATGGATACCGATGCCGCATGTACACGCCACCATTACGTTCTCCACTGAAGGTATCTTTGTTCCCCGGAAGTGCTGCCAGATCCTGCGGCTTACTTCCTGTTGAATACCGTCGCCCCTTCACACGCCGCTACCACAAGGGAATATGGGCGTACATCTTTCGGGCTGCAAGTACATAAGCGTGACAGAGTTGTGTATTCCGTGACTCTAACACGCTGATTGGACAACACAATAGCGTCATGATTGGCCAGCCTGCGCAGGGAGGCTGGCTAATAGAAGACGCCATTGCAATTGTGTAGTGTGACTGGACAGCTCTTTAAATATGGCGCCCTGTGAAGGGACAGCCAATGGTTACACAGTAGCCCCCACCAATGATCGCTGATGGGGCGTGGTATCCATGAGGCTGTGGCACGCCTCTGTGAAATCACTAGGCGACGCAACATCCATGCCTGTGCCCCGATTACACGCCACTACCAGGGCAATTGTGCCTTTCTGTTGCCTTCGTTTTTTGAGCACGGCTCAGCAACAGGGATCCGAGTCACCTGCAGGACACTGGAGGAACTGCCCTATTTACACGCCGCCATTTCGTAGCAATTTCATGGCAACAGGCATAAATATCCCCAATGCCAGGCAGTTGCTACCTTTCAGTGGTGGCGTGTAAAGGGACCCTAATTCATGCGTTTTTCCCGTGTGTTTCTATCATGTCGTCTATGAAAGAATAAGCAACAGAAACTGCAGGTGATAAATCCTGAAGGTGTGAAGGGGCGCAGCACTGCAGAAATCCCATACACTTTACTGAGATGCAGAAAACTGCAAGTAAAAACCCATCATACAATGCTCGGTGTGCACAGAGCCATACAGGAGTTATTAGTTATTTTGTGCCCTCGGCTCCAGATCGTTTTACAGAAGAACAAGGTGTGAACAGTTTCCTACATAAACTAATATATAACTGGCACACCACTCGCTGGTGACACACGCGCTCCACACACTGCTGTACAGGGGACTCTGCGTCCCACAATCACTCATCCACTCACCTAACACAATAGGCTGACAATGAGGTGAGCGCCCACCGCAGTCCTCACATCCTCACCACACTCTGCACTATGGCCACTCACCGGTTTGATAGTCCAGCGAGACGCCCGCACTGGGTCACCCATCTCTCCCGAGCTCCTGATCATCCTCTTCTCACCCTCTGGCATACACAGGGTAACACAGACAAGCTATACTGTATACTTTGAGGTTATGGGAACCTTTAGAGAAGAAAGGAACAACTTTATTACTTTATAGATTAATATACAAACACAAGTCCAGAGCTCACATTAGATGGAATAACAAGAAAGACATAAAATCAAACAGTGTAAAATAAAAGGGATAAAATACTGAAGAGTATTATGAATTGGATCTGTAAATGGTTATTATTATTATTGTTATTTACAGAGTACCATTGATTCCATGGTCTGTACATGAGAAGGGTTACATACAAACAAGTTAAAAAATACAATGAACAAACTAACATTGACAGACTGATACAGAGGGGAGAGAGGACCCTGCCCTTGTGGGCTTACATTCTACAGGACAATGGGGAGAGAAACAGTAGGATGGGTCTGCTGGGTCCAGTGGTGGTGGAGCGCCGGGTCCAGTGGTGGTGGAGCGCCGGGTCCAGTGGTGGTGGAGGGCCGGGTCCAGTGGTGGTGGAGCGCCGGGTCCAGTGGTGGTGGAGCGCCAGGTCCAGTGGTGGTGGAGCATTGGGTTCTAGTGGTGTTGGGGCGGCACTGTGGTCATTGCAGGTTGTAGGCTGTTCTGAAGAAATGGGTTTTCAGGTTCCACTTGAAGGTTCTGAATGTAGGGGACAGTCGGACGTTTTGGGGTGCAGAATTCCAGAGGATGGGGGATGCTCGGGAGAAGTCTTGCAGGCGGTTAGATGAGGAACGTACAAGTGTGGAGGAGAGGAGGAGGTCTTGGGAGGATCGAAGATTACGAGTTTAATGATTTCAGGAGATCATTTCAGAGATATATGGGGGGGGTGACAGATTGTAGTTGGCTTTGTAAGTCAATGTTAGTAGTTTGAATTGGATACATTGGGGAATTGGGAGCCAGTGGAGGGATTTGCAGAGGGGAGAAGTGGAGGAGCAGCGAGGAGAGAGGTGGATTAGCCAGGCAGCAGAGTTAAGGACAGATTGGAGGAGGTGCAAGAGTGTTAGCAGGAAGGCCATAGAGGAGGAGGTTGCAGTAGTCAAGACGGGAGAGGATGAGGGCATGCACTAGTAGTTTAGTAGATTGAGGGTTGAGGAAGGTACAGATTCTGGCAATATTTTTGAGTTGGAGGCAGCACATATGATCATACCCCATGGGGCAACTAATTTCACCTTGCATTGATTGGCAAATTTTCGGAATGAGGATGTACATGGTCAAAGTGTGCCCTTCTAAAAACACAGCTACTTGCTCATGTAATTCATTATTGGGTATTACAAGAAGTCAGTTTTTGATTTATCTAAACCATAACTCTTACATAATAATAGCATGAAATAAAATTGAGCAGAATAATCATGAAGTAAATGAGTGGCGGTCGGTAGAGAGGATCCGACCCTGCGGGGACTGATGATCCACAAATAAAAGTGAGGAAAGAATCTGCAGAATGACGAGTAGACTTTGCCAAAAAGGAGACCGATTAGTGGTCAAGAGACTCTGTTTGGGGTAGGGAGGTCCAGAGTACAGGAGAAATCTTTTGTGAGGGGCAGGGGTGAGCGAACCCAAACTGTAAAGTTCAGGTGTTCTTACTGAACAATGGGAGTCTGGGACTCGGACTCGAACATGGACTTTTAAAGGAAAAAAAAGTCTGGAGTTGGCTTTATTGCATGTGGAAAGTATGCTGCTATGAATAATAAATATGAAGAAAAATGACAAGGGCTCTCACCTATTTTTAAAAACCAGCACAGGTATAACAGACAGCTGTAGGCTGCAACTGTCTACTTTACCTTGGCTGGTCATCAAAAATAGAGGCGATCCCACGCCATTTTTTTTTTAATTGGTTAAATAAATAATTTAAAACTGCATGATGTCTGCCCTATTTTTGAACAATTAGGGTGAAGAGGGACATGGTTATTTCGTCCTTCCAAGCCTATATATATAGCAGCCGTCGCAGAAGTAGCGCACCATTAAATGCTCCAATTCTGGCACTTCGCTCTGGCTCTTCCCGCTTGTCCTGCTGTGGTGGCAATCGAGGTAATACTTGCGGGATTGATGTTAGCTATAAATTGTCAGCGGACATGAAGCTCTGATGTTAGTAATGGAGAGGTGTTTATCTGACACCACCATTACTAATCCGGCAAGTATAGTGTTAAAAAGACAGACATAGGGAAAAAAAGTATATTTGAATAAAGACTCCCCCACACGCCCTCGTTCATCAATTTATTACTTCAAAATAAATTCTGGAAGTTCTTACTTAATCCAAAATGTAATGTCCATGACGACATCAATTCCTATGGGGATTCGTTCAACTAGTCTAACTGAAACTGCAATGGGAGGTCGACTCTCATGCCCATCTGGGTCAGACGAGGACGGCTCCCAGATGTGGTGATGAGTAGAAGTTATTGCTATGGTTTTGTATGATGTTGTACATTGTTTAGACATCCTGAATGATGTTTCTTTCTTGCCTTGTATAGCTCTTTTGCTAATTTTCTACATATTTATGTTCTCTTATGTGCATTTTTCTCAAATGGATGAGAAATTTTTAATAGGAAACAGTGGTCGACTTTTGTAAAGGCCGAGGACAGGTCAAGAATGCGAACACCAAATCCTTTTCTTTCCTCCAGTTCCCTTTAGGATACAGAAGTTTTATTTGATAAACGTTTGGTCGTTCCTTCAATAACCGTCCGAGGATGGAGCAGGACAGAGAGCACATGGCGGCTCGGATATTAGACCTCACCCTGGAGATAATCTACTGGATCACTGGAGAGGTGAGAGCTTCACATCACATCACTCTGATCTCTAGGAATAAAGCAGGGAAATGACGGGAAAGGTGAAGGATCCTTAGAATCAATGTAAGGTAAAAAATGTTTGTACCATGTTAGCCAGTTGATAGAAAAATATTGGAATCTGAGAGTCCTCAGTGGTTGATACCTTTTAATGGCGAACTGAAAAGATTGTAAGCATAGGAAGCTTTCAGGGACACTGTGGCCCCTTCATCAGGCTGATAATGACACAAATTCTGAAGACACATACATATATACATAAGCAGGGTGAGATGCTGTAGTAAGTACGACGTGACGTAAAGCAGAGTCAGGCTAGGGAGGGGGAGAGGAGCTGGGAAAGTGAAGTCAAAATTCTAAGATAAGAGGAACCGCTTGTATTACTGTTCTATGATTAGTGGTCTGTGGAGACCTGAAGATTCCTCAGTGCATTGTAGAAAGCAATAAATCAAAGCGAGACAGTTCACATAAGGAGTGTCAAAAGTTCATTGTCCTCGAAATGGAGTCTGATGGAGATGTGATATCCCCAAGTGTCCCTTCATTTTATATAAAAAATGCATGAATCCATGTGAGACATTTAATTCTGTTTCGAATGTGTCAAAGGTCGTTATCAATTTGTATTTCCAAATTCTTCTTTCTCTCTGAGATTTGCAGTTGCTTTTTAAAATGAGCAGACTAATATCGGTTCCACGGTGGTCAGGGCTGCAAAAATGGTTTCCTACAGGTAGGTCCATATGTTTTTCTTTTATTGAGTGGCGATGAGAATTCATTCTTGTTCTGAATTTTTGCCCGTCTCTCCTATGTACATGCCACCTGGACATTTGGTACAATATAATTCAATACACCATATTGCTTGTGATGCAACTGAAGTTACCTGGGATCTTGTAGTCCTGATCTGTCCCAGGAATCCTTATCTTGTCCGCTGTCATTATAGATGGAGGTTTTGCACTGTTCTGGTTGCAGGGAAAGGTTCCTGTTGCTGTTGGAGAGGACAGGGCGCTTCTGACAATGATGTCTTTTAGATTCGGAGGTTGTCTAAAACACGAGAGTGGGGGATCGGAAATACTGATTTTAGTCGGGCATCTTTTTGTAGTGATGGTTGCAGTTTCCGTGCAGCTCCTCTTAGCACCTCCAGACTTGGATTGTAGGTGACTACAAGAGGAACTCTATATTGTTTTCTTCTCTAGTTCTGTAATGTAGCAGATGATTCCTTGATATTCTGGTGGCTCTTGTAATCTGGTTCTCGATTGCTCTTGGATGGTAGCCCTGGTTCAAAAAGGTCTTTCTGAGGTCCTTAAGGTGATTGTCTTTATCTGTAGGGTTGGAACATATCCGATTGTATCTGATGGCCTGGCTGTACATAATAGAGTTTTTTTTCATTTGTTTTGGTTGAAAGCTGTCCCATCGGAGATATGTTGGACGGTCAATTGGCTTCTGGTACAGGGATGTCTCTATTTCATTGTTCTGTAGCTTAATGATGGTGTCCAGAAAACTGACTTCAGTGCAGGAGTAGTTGAGTGTTAAGTTAATGGTGGGATGAAATTGATTAAAGTGTTCATGGAACGTCTTCAGCTGTTGCTCAGACTCCGTCCAGATGATTAAAATGTCATCGATATACCGGTAGTAGGCCAGAGGCCTGATAGGACAAGAGGATAAGAAGTCACCTTCAAGCTTGGCCATGAAAAGATTTGCATATTGGGAGCCATTTTGCTTCCCATTGCTGTCCAGTCTCCTGTAAATATATGTTGTCATCAATGTGAAGTAATTGTGCGTGAGGATGAATCTTATAAGCTGCACCACAGAGTCAGCATCAATCCTGTGTTTCCAGGAAGGTTTTGCAGCATTTAATCCATCCTGGTGTGGGATGTTGCTGTACAGAGATTCCACATCCATGGTGGTGAGGATGGTTCCTTCTGGTAGAGATCCTATTGCTGACAGTTTATTCAATAGGTCAATATAATCTATGTAATTTCTTTTTCTTGTATGATCAGTGAGTTTGAAATTTATGGTAATATTGTTGTAATTTCTGTTCCATAGCTTCTGTAAGTGTTTGGTCCTCCGTGTTTCAATTCCCTGGATGTTATTTTTGATGCTGTAGAAAATGCATAAGATGATTCTTAGCTTTCTCGATAGGTCCTGAACAAAGGTTTCGTGCATAAGAGTTTTTATGGTACCTTTACACGCCTGCTCGAAGGTTAGAACCTCGGGTTGTCGCCGTGCAGGGGTTTCACGGTCCTAACGGAACCTGATACGCATTTACTCGCTGTACAGGTGTCACAGTAGGTTTTTCGATCCTGGACAGCACCTACGGGTGCCACAGGTTCCTTCTGTGAGCACCTTCCCTGATTTACACTCCGCTACCACAAGGGAAATGGGAGGACCTGGGGTGCTGAACAAACATAGGACGTGCCGGTTGTGGTTACGAGCGCTCTACGGTGATTGGACAAGAATACATCTGATTGGCCAGCCAGCGCAGGGGGGGCTAATACATGACGCTTGCAATGTGAGTGACTGGTCATCTCGTAATATGCGCCTGTACGGCACAGCCAATGAGTACTCAGTAGTCCCATCAATGATAGCTGAGGGCGTGACGCCAAGCACGCCCAGGTAACTCAAATACCGTACCTAGTGTCTTGATTACATCCACTACCATAGGGTTTCATACCCTGCTTGTTTTTGAGCACGGCTGGAAACATGGTATCCAAGTGACCGGTTGAGGCAAACTGAATTACACGCGCTACCTGCGTGCTTTGAAGTAAAGGTACAATTGTCTCCGACACCGGTGGTTCTAACCTTCGGTAGCGGTCTGTAAGGTACATTATAATATGCAAAGGGAGTTGACTTTACTTTCCAGCTCTCTCCCCCTCCTAGCCTGCTCTGCTTTACGTCACCCATCACCTTGCCGTATTTACTACAATCTATCCTGTCTATGTACGTACAGACCAAATGTTTGGACACACTTCTCATTCAAGAGTTTCTGTATTTCATGATATGAAAATTGTTGATTCACACTGAAGGCATCAAAAATGAATTATCACATGTGGAATTATAGATGAACACAAGAGGTGAACAACTGAAAATTACTAGTGGTCTTATTTCTAGGTTCTCACAAGTAGCACCTTTTTGCTAGATTACTGCTTTGCACGTCTTGGCATTCTCTTGTATGAGCATTCAAGAGGTAGTCACGGAAATATGGTTTCAACTGTCTTGATGGAGTTCCAGAGATGCTTAGACTTGTTGGCTTTTGCTTCACTCTGCGGTCCAGCTCACCCAAACCATCTCGATTGGGTTTAAGGTTGGTGACTTGGCCAGGTCATCTGCGTGCACCCAATCCCCATTCACTCCTCTCATGCTCACGGTGGGAACCAGCATATAGAGTCCATCGTTCCTTTTCTGCGTTACAAGACGGTTGGTTGGAACCAAAGATCTCAAATTTAGACTTATCAGACAAAGCTCAGATTTCACTGGTCTAATGTCCATTCCTTGTGTTCTTTAGCCCAAACAAGTCTCTTCTGCTTGTTGCTTGTCCTTAGCATTGGTTTCCTAGTAGCTAATTTACCATGAAGGCCTGCTGCACAAAGTCTCCTCTTAACAGTTGTTGTAGAGATGTGTCTGCTGCTAGAACTCTGTGTGGCATTGACCTGGTCTCTAATCTGAGCTGCTGTTAACCTGCGATTTCTGAGGCTGGTAACTCGGATGAACTTATCCTCCGCAGCAGAGGTGACTCTTGATCATCCTTTCCTGGGGCGGTCCTCATGTGAGCCAGTGACTTTGTAGCACTTGATGGTTTTTGCAACTGCACTTGGGGACACTTTCAAAGTTTTCCCAATTTTTCGGACTGACTGACCTTTATTTCTTATAGTAATGATAACTACTCGTTTTTCTTAACTTAGAATTTGTATTATGGCAAGAAAAAAGCAGCCAACAGTCTATTCAGTAGGACGATCAGCTGTGTATCCACCAGACTTCTGCACAACACAACTGATGGTCCCAACCCCATTTATAAGGCAAGAAATTCCACTTATTAAACCTGACAGGGCACACCTGTGAAGTGAAGACCATTTCCGGTGACTACCTCTTGAAGCTCATCAAGAGAATGCCAAGAGTGTGCAAAGCAGTAATCACAGCAAAAGGTGGTTACTGTGAAGAACCTAGAATATAAGACATATTTTCAGTTGTTTCACACTCTTTTGTTAAGTATATAATTCCACATGTGATAATTCATAGTTTTGATGCCTTCAGTGTGAATCTACAATTTTCATAGTCATGAATATAAAGAAACCTTTGAGAAGGTGTGTCCAAACTTTTGGTCTGTACTGTATATATGTAGGTGTCTTCAGAATTTTTATCATTATCAGCCTGACGAAGGGGCCACAGTGTCCCAAAGCTTCTATTCTTACCATCTTTTCAGTTAACCATTAAAAGGTATCAACCTCTCAGATTCCAATATATTAGAATAGATGTTGTGATCGGCGTCTCCCCATACACAGGATCACACAGTAGTGAAGACGTCGTCTGGGGAGTGTGTGGCCCCGTGTGTCAGGAGGGCGGAGCAGGACCGAGTGACATCACGAGCCTCCACCTCATTCACTGATACATGAGCAGAAGATCTAGAACTGACCCACAGGATCACTGATCTGCTGAGCGGAGAGGTGAGGGCTGCCCCCGCGGGAATGCTGGGACATTATATAATAACACCGGGGGAGGGGTCTGCTAATGACGGCTCATTGTGTGTGTCAGGTTCCTATTAAGGTGTGAGGACGTCACTGTCTATTTCTCCATGGAGGAGTGGGAGTATCTAGAAGGACACAAGGATCTGTACAAGGACGTGATGATGGAGGATCTCCAGCCCCTCACATTCGGGTAAGAGGAGACCGTCCTGATTATAGAGGAGAGGCCGGGTCTGAGGTCACCTAGACTCCCCAATCATCTGATCATCACATGTAGACCATGTATTCAGTCACTGTGTATATTTCCTATAGATGGGTCCAGTCCGAGAAATCCACCAGAGAGAAGTCCCCGTCCTCTATATTCCCGGATCCTCCAGAGAGAAGTCCCTGTCTCTATATCCCCAGGATCCACCAGAGAGAAGTCCCCGTCCTCTATATCCAGGATCCTCCAGAGAGAAGTCCCCGTCTCTATATCCCAGGATCCTCCAGAGAGAAGTCCCCTCCTCTATATTCCCAGGATCCTCCAGAGAGAAGTCCCCGTCCTCTATATTCCAGGATCCACCAGAGAGATGTTCCCATCCTCTATATCCCAGGATCCTCCAGAGAAAAGTCCCGTCCTCTATATTCCCAGGATCCACCAGAGAGATGTTCCCATCCTCTATATCCCCAGGATCCTCCAGAGAGAAGTCTCCGTCCTCTATATCCCCAGGATCCTCCAGAGAGAAGTCCCGTCTCTATATTCCCAGGATCCTCCAGAGAGAAGTCCCGTCCTCTATATCCCAGGATCCTCAGAGGAGAAGACAATGTCCTCTTGGATCATCAGGTAGATAAGGTGAGATTTCTGGGAATCTCTATCGACTGATGTCATGAAGCTTCTCCTGACCTCGGCAGCGCTGGAGTGTAGGCGCAGAGTCTGTTGGGTCGGGTGCGGCTACTAATCATTTTTAGTTTTATAAAAGACTAGCGATATACCGCAGCTTTACTTCTGACAAATGATGTATTCAATTGTTGAAGAATCTCACAGCTCGGAGCTACCAATCACAGCTCAGCTTTCACTTTACCTCAGCAGCTTCAGTGCTTTGCTGGAACTGCAGGTTTCTGATCCCAATGTATTTCAGGGTAGTTGAAATCCCCCATAATAATGACTTCTCCCTGAGTCACTGCTTCATCTATTGCTTTATGAGGATATTCTGTCCACTTCCATTATTGTTGGGGACTTATAACAAACCCTTCTCAGTAATTTATTATTTTTCCTCCTCCTTATCTCCACCCACAGGGACTCTACATTTCCATTAGATTCACCTATATTATCACGCAGGATGGGTTTTAAGGATGATTTTACGTATAAACATACACCTCCCCTCGCTTATTTGTACGGTCATTTCTGAACAGACTATATCCCTGTAAATTAACAGCCCAGTCCTGGCTCTCGTCCAGCATGTCTCCGATATCACCACCATATCATAATAATTTTTCAACAACATTAATTCTAATTCTTCATATTGTTGGTGGCTCCTGGCATTTATGTATCTCTCTGTACCTCTATTCCTTCTTACTTTTGATGCGCTCCCAGACCATGGGTACTCGGGAGCCGGGCCCGTGTAGTCTCTCTAGGGGTTGCGGTGGATGAGACCCGGTCCCGTGGCCTGGATCAGCCCAAAATGGTGGGGATTATTTAAAACGGATTTGTTGTGACGCCACATTGAGTGTTGTGGCCAATGGAGCCACCGCTGCCTGGTCGCTGCTGGGGACGGTGACTTAGGGGCAGCTGAGATGGCAAGCCCTCTCCGGTAAGGCTGGAGGTCCCAGGACAGGTTAATAGTCTATGATGGGGCTTTTTGAGGATTACGGTTCACACAGTCACTTACTTTGCAGCAGCTCTCCATGGTGCGGATGGTCAGTCGACTCTGCAGGTATAAGGCTCCATTACAGGGCAATAGACGTAATTAACACACACACTCCTGATAGTCGTTTTTCAGTTTGTTTACGGGAGTTAAGGCAGATGTTATGAGCTGTCCCTGGAGTCTGGAGAGCAGTTCAGGGTATTTCTCACCCGGTCCGGGTCGTGTTGCCTTCTCACTGCGCTTGTGTGGTGGCCCTTGCAGTTGCTTAAGCTAGGTGCCGGCCCTGTCTCTGTCTGCGTCTACCATTATGACAGGCAACTCGAGTCCTTCATTCTCTAGCCCACTTCAGGAAGTCAGCGTTTCTGGATTCTATATGTTGCTGTGTCCCTGGCACGTGAGCTGGAGAATCTGGAGTCCCCCACTCTCGGTGTTGACTGTCGTGTATGTGAACCTGCACAGTCTCGGACTCTGGTGTCCGTTCTGGCGTTGTTCCTCTCAGGGAAGGGAAGCACGAGTGGTGCAGCCTCCCGTAGGTTTCTGCTCTCCTCTTTCCTCAGACCCTAGTCTTAGGCCTGGTTTTCAGATAGACCTTGGGATGGGCCTTGCACAGCCATTTTACACCCAGTCTGGTTCTCAGTTTTACAGAACCTGTCCTCTTCACAGTCCTCCTGGAGAACTGAACTGTCTCTTGCAGCAGATCACTCTTGTTGCTCCTCAGAGCCAGAATATATAGGGGAGCTCACCCTGAAGCCGCTTCTTTGTCTGGGAGGTGTTGGTGTTGTTTGTGTGTTGCCTGAGTGGAACACCCTTTTCTGCTCTCTGTTGACACCTAAAATGGTGACTCTGTGGCACTATGACTCTGGGGTGCCACATTCTCCCTTAGTGAAGGACAGTACTCTGGGACTGTGGCAATTTTTCAACAAATAAAAAGGTAATAACATTTTTAAGTGTACAAGTCTTCAACTAAAAATTACAAAAAACAATAAATTCAAAAAGAGTTAAAAGCTTTCTCAGGGATTAGTTTATTTCCCTCCCGGGCTGTAAATATTTATTTACAAGATGTCTGTACCACAACCAGTCCAGTGGTAGTAATGGTCCATTTTTTAAATGTAAAAAAGGTAAAAGTTCAGGAATTTGCAAAAGTTCTTACAGAAAGTCTCTGTAGGTACTGGGCTTACTGTTTCAAGTTTCTTAACGTTGCATATATATAGACATTACACATAAAATAAACAACTTCCCTACGGGTGTCTCGGCTTAGGAGTCCTGATTTCCTCCACCACCCCAGGCACTTTCATCCATAACTTAATATGTGGCATTATGACTCTGGGGTGCCACACTTTATTGACTGTTCTAACCTCAGCCTCAATTTCTTTGTTAGTGCAGATAGTGACCTCGGCACAATGTTCCCCTCCTATACAATGAATACCCTCCCTCCCAATCCCTAATTTAAATAATCCTCTTCTAGCCATTTTCTACCCCAGGACAGGGCACCTTCACCTTTGAGTCCCAGTTACTTCTGCAGGGTATAGGCACCAGAGCGGGGGTCTTAAAGGCCCGTTAGCACAAGCGATTAACCTTCATACGTCACTGAGCGTCCTATCCTTCTTCCCTAACAGTAGTCATTTAGACATAAGATATTCATTGTTATAAGCCCCTGTACTTTGTGTTCCCATCCCGTCGTAGATTGTAAGCTCCTCCGAGCAGGGTCACCTTTATTTTTTGCCTTTTTATTGTATTTCCTACGTTGATTCTATGTTTATTGTATTAACTACTGTTCTGTATTACTTACCATTCTGTATCGTATATTTTTCTTATACGTACCATTGTACTGTAAAGCGCTGCGGAATATGTTGGCGCTATACAAATAAAGTTTTTATTATTATTATTATTAGTCTTGGACTTAGTGCACGATGTTATTGAGCACCACCAGTGTATTTATAAATTGTTGGGGGTGACACCCTGGATTTCATGTATAGCGGGTACAGAGATAATCGCTGACCGCCTTCTCTATAGTGACATTTCTTTGTATTTCTCATGTCTTATGTGGATTCCTTGCAGGAAAGTCATGGTGGAGCGACAAGTGGAGACATCAATCCCTCCTCCATGTCGGTGAATGGTAAGAGCCTTCTCATAAACTCTGTGTTTGTTCTATCTGTATAATTTACAGACTGAGTTTACTCACAGTCATATGAAAAAGTTTGGGCACCCCAACTGATGGACACAGTAATATTTCAGGATTGAAATGAGGTTTATTGCACTAACCAAAAATGTGAAATATGCATTATTTCAAAATTTGACAGGTGCAAAAGTATGGGCACCTTAACAGAAAAGTGACATTAATATTTAGTAGATCCACCTTTTGCCTCTAGTGGCTTCCTGTAGCTGTTAATGAGTTCCTGGATCTTGGATGAAGGGATTTTTGACCATTCCTCTTTACAAAACAATTCCAGTTCAGTTAAGCTTGATGGTCGCCGAGCATGGACAGCCCGCTTCACAACATCCCACAGATGTTCAATGATATTCAGGTCTGGGGACTGGGATGGCCATTCCAGAACATTGTAATTGTTCCTCTACATGAATGCCTGAGTAGATTTGGGGCGGTGTTTTGGATCATTGTCTTGCTGAAAGATCCATCACCGGCGTAACTTCAACTTTGACACTGATTCTTGAACATTATTCTCAAGAATCTGCTGATACTGAGTGGAATCCATGCAACCCTCAACTTTAACAAGATTCCCGGTGCCGTCATTGGCCACACAGCCCCAAAGCATGATGGACCCTCCCCCAAATTTGACAGTGGGTAGCAAGTGTTTTTCTTGGAATGCTGTGTTTTTGTGGCGCCATGCATAACGCCTTGTTGTATGACCAAACAACTCAATCTTTGTTTCATCTGTCCACAGGACCTTCTTCCAAAATGGAACTGGCTTGTCCAAATGTGCTTTTGCATACCTCAGGTGACTCTGTTTGTGGCGTGCATGCAGAAACGGCTTCTTTCGCATCACTCTCCCATACAGCTTCTCCTTGTGCAGTGTGCGCTGTATTGTTGACCGATGCACAGTGACACCATCTGCAGCAAGATGATGCTGCAGGTCTTTGGAGGTGGTCTGTGGATTGTTCTTGACTGTTCTCACCATTCCTCTTCTCTGCCTTTCTGATATTTTTGTTGGCCTGCCACTTCTGGCCTTTACAAGAACTGTCCCTGTGGTCTTCCACTTCCTTACTATGTTCCTCACAGTGGAAACTGACAGGTTAAATCTCCGAGACAACTTTTTGTATCCTTCCCCTGAACAACTATGTTGAACAATCTTTTTTTTAAGATCATTTGAGAGCTGTTTTGAGGAGCCCATGATGCCACTCCTCAGAGAAGATGCAACTAGGAGAACAACTTGCAAGTGGACACCTGAAATAGCTTTTCTCATGATTGGATACACCGGGCTATGAAGTACAAAGCTCAATGAGGTTACCAAACCAATTTAGTGCTTCAGTAAGTCAGTAAAAAGTAGTTAGGAGTATTCAAATCATGAAAATCAGAAGGGTGCCCATACTTTTGCACCTGTCAAATTTTGAAATAATGCATATTTCACATTTTCGGTTAGTACAATAAACCTCATTTCAATCCTGAAATATTACTGTGTCCATCAGTTATTACATATATCACACTGAAATAGCTGTTGCTAAAACCCAATTTTAAACCCAAAAAAATGAGTAAGATTAAGAGGGGTGCCCAAACTTTTCATATGACTGTATATATTTTTGTATTATATAATATATATGTTTGCCAAGAATGTGTCATTATTAAACCTGAAGAAGAGACCTGAGCTGTCTCAAAAGCTTGCTTTTTTCTTACCTTTTAATGGCTAACTGAAAAGGTGGTATCAACCACTCAGGACTCTCAGATTCTAATATATATTTTGTGTTCTCTTTAGAACTTTTTAAATATTAATTTCGGCTGAATTATTTTCTCTTGTTGTTCAGGTGAAGACTGTATGAGAAGATCTCTTACACATCTCACTTCATCTCCTTATCATGAAGTAGCAGATAATCAATCACAGAATGGAGAAAGTAGCACAGGAAATAGACGCGATAAAATATCATGTACTGTTTGTCGAAAAAAGAAATCAAATAATCAGAAAGATGATAGGCAACATTATTGTTCAGAATGTGGGAAATGTTTTACCCAGAAAGCAAGTCTTGTTACACATCAGAGAATTCACACAGGGGAGAAGCCGTTTTCATGCTCAGAATGCGGGAAATGTTTTACCCACAATTCACGTCTTGTTGCACATCAGAGAAATCACACAGGGGAGAAGCCATTTTCATGTTCAGAATGTGGGAAATGTTTTACCCAGAAATCAGATCTGGTTGTTCATCAGAAAATTCACACAGGGGAGAAGCCATATTTATGTTCAGAATGTGGGAAATGTTTTAGCACGAAATCCATTCTAGTTTTGCATCAGAGAATTCACACAGGGGAGAAGCCGTTTCCCTGTACTAAGTGTGGGAAACGTTTTGCTCACAGATCAAGTATTGTAGAACATCTGAGAACTCACACAGGGGAGAAGCCTTTTTCGTGCAAAGAATGTGACAGAAGTTTCACCAGTAAATCAGATCTTGTAAAACATCAAAGACGTCACACAGGGGAGAAGCCGTATTCATGTCCTGAGTGTGGAAAAGGATTTGTTGAAAAGCCAAATCTTATAAGTCATTTAGGAATACACACAGGGGAGAAGCCATTTTCGTGCTCAGAATGTGGGAAATGTTTTACAAGAAAAGCCGCTCTTCTTAAACATCTGAGTACGCACTAGAGGAAAAGCCATTTTCATGTTCAGAATGTGGGAAATGTTTTCAGGATGCTTTACAGTTAGCATGAGACAAGACTGGTGGTAGCGCTCACCTCTTCTTCTCCGAATAAGCTGTTTTCCAGATGTCCCAAACAAACGAAAAGGGGATTCATCAGAGAAAATGACTTCACCCCAGTCCTCAGCAGTCAACTCCCTGTACCTTTCCCCCAGTCCTCAGCAGTCCACTCCCTGCACCTTTCCCCCAGTCCTCAGCAGTCCACTCCCTGCACCTTTCCCCCAGTCCTCAGCAGTCCACTCCCTGCACCTTTCCCCCAGTCCTCAGCAGTCCACTCCCTGTACTTTCCCCCAGTCCTCAGCAGTCCACTCCCTGTACCTTTCCCCCAGTCCTCAGCAGTCCACTCCCTGTACCTTTCCCCAGTCCTCAGCAGTCCACTCCCTGCACCTTTCCCCCAGTCCTCAGCAGTCCACTCCCTGTACCTTTCCCCCAGTCCTCAGCAGTCCACTCCCTGTACCTTTCCCCCAGTCCTCAGCAGTCCACTCCCTGTACCTTTCCCCCAGTCCTCAGCAGTCCACTCCCTGTACCTTTACCCCAGTCCTCAGCAGTCCACTCCCTGTACCTTTCCCCAGTCCTCAGCAGTCCACTCCCTGTACCTTTCCCCCAGTCCTCAGCAGTCCACTCCCTGTACCTTTCCCCCAGTCCTCAGCAGTCCACTCCCTGTACCTTTCCCCCAGTCCTCAGCAGTCCACTCCCTGTACCTTTCCCCCAGTCCTCAGCAGTCCACTCCCTGTACCTTTCCCCAGTCCTCAGCAGTCCACTCCCTGTACCTTTCCACCAGTCCTCAGCAGTCCACTCCCTGTACTCTTCCCCAGTCCTCAGCAGTCCACTCCCTGTACCTTTCCCCAGTCCTCAGCAGTCCACTCCCTGTACCTTTCCCCCAGTCCTCAGCAGTCCACTCCCTGTACCTTTCCCCCAGTCCTCAGCAGTCCACTCCCTGTACCTTTTGCAGAACATCAGTCGGTTCCTGATGTTTTTTCTGAAGAGAAGTGGCTTCTTTGCTGCCCTCCTTGAAACCAGGCCTTGCTCAGAGTCTCCAGCTCACAGTGCGTGCAGAAGCCTCACACCAGCCTGCTGCCATTCCTGAGCAAGCTCAGCACTGCTGGTAGTCCCATCCCGCAACTGAAACAGTTTTAAGATACGGTCCTGGCGCTTGCTGGTCTTTCTTGGGCGCCCTGGAGCCTTTTTGACAACAATGGAAGCTCTCTCCTTGAAGTTCTTGATGATGCGATAGATTGTTGACTGAGGTGCAATCTTTCTAGCTGCGATACTCTTCCCTGTTAGGCCATTTTTGTGCAGTGCAATGATGGCTGACGTGTTTCTTTAGAGATAACCATGGTTAACTGAAGAGAAACAATGATACCAAGCACCAGCCTCCTTTTAAAGTGTCCAGTGGTGTCATCCTTACTTAATCATGACTGATTGATCGCCAGCCCTGTCCTCATCAACACCCACACCTGTGTTAATGGAACAATCCCTAAAACGATGTTAGCTGCTCCTTTTAAGGCAGGACTGCAATGATGTTGAAATGTGTTTTGGGGGTTAAAGTTCATTTTCTAGGCAAATATTGACTTAGCAAGTAATTGCTGTTAAGCTGATCACTCTTTATGACATTCTGGAGTATATGCAAATTGCCATTAGAAAAACTGAAGCAGTAGACTGTTAAAATTAATATTTGTATCATTCTCAAAACTTTTGGCCATGACTGTAGTTTCTTTATTGCTCACACAGAATCTTATACACAACGTTTCGACCCTTCAAGGGTCTTTGTCAAGTGTTTTATCCATAAGAATACAACATAAAATTGTTTTAGTACAACATAATGTTTGTTTTCACATACATGATTGCAGATAAATGATTCACAGTCGTGTCAGAAATAAAAAAAAAATATGAGGAAAAAAAGGAGGACGGGAAAGAGGACGAATTCACTAGAGTGTATCTCATAGGGAACAATTAGAGCAGTAGAAAGGCATTTATGTATAGATGACTTATACAATACCTATGATGTCCCGTCAGTAATATGAAAGCATGCTTCCATATTACTACATGCTTTCATATTACTACATGCTTTCATAGTTCTGATGGTACATCATAGGTATTGTATAAGTCATCTATACATAAATGCCTTTCTACTGCTCTAATTGTTCCCTATGAGATACACTCTAGTGAATCCGTCCTCTTTCCCATCCTCCTTTTTCCCCCCCTCATATTTATCCCTAAATTTCCTTCGTCAGCTGCCATCATGAGATGAGGCTGCCTCACTAAGAGTGACTGGAGGGAGGGTGAGTATAATAGTTTTTTTTAAGTGTGTAGCATGCTGGGGGCCGTGTAGCAGAATGGGGGGCTATGTACAAGGATGGGGATCATATATACCAGGATCGGAGCCATATATGCCAGGATTGAGGCCATATATACCAGGTTTAGGGCCATATGAGGATGGGGATCATACAGTGGGTACGGAAAGTATTCAGACCTCTTTAAAGGGATCCTGTCACCCCCAAAACACCTCCTAAGCTCTTAAAAGCTGTCCCTAGTGCATATTAACACTTTCCCTACACTCCTTTTTGCTCCTAAATGCACCTAATCAAAGTGAAGAAAAACGTTTTATAAGTACCTCATTATTGATGCTAATGAGTGACTATCTATTCATAGTCACTCATCCAGGCAGCCCCTCTTCATGATATCACGCCTATTCAGGCGTGATCTTCCTAATAGATTCAAAATCGCGCCTCTCTGCGCGCCTCCCACTCTCCCATTACGCACGGCTTCAGTGGGGGCATTATGACGCGATTCGCGTCATTTCCTAGCGCCGGGTGACGTAGTACACCCGCGCCGCTCGCTTTGAGCTTCAAGTGCC
This sequence comes from Allobates femoralis, assembly GCA_033576535.1. Classification (NCBI taxonomy): domain Eukaryota; kingdom Metazoa; phylum Chordata; class Amphibia; order Anura; family Aromobatidae; genus Allobates; species Allobates femoralis. Next base: position 745,315,914 of record JARQOC010000002.1, on the reverse strand, counting down.
TCACTGCGCATGCGTGCGGGAGCGCACTGCGCATGCGTGCGGGAGCCGGAACAGAGCGGCCTGTGTCTCCGGATCGCAGGCACAGAAGAGGATTCCATTCCTCATAACAACAGTACGGCGGTCTCATTACAAACCCCTAAGTTAGGGGTTTGTAATGGGACCGCCGTACTGTTGTTATGAGGAATGGAATCCTCTTCTGTGCCTGTGTCTCCGGATCGCTGGCCGCTCTGTTCCGGCTCCCGCACGCATGCGCAGTGAGGCACTTGAAGCTCAAAGCGAGCGGCGCGGGTGTATACGTCACCCGGCGCCAGGAAATGACGCGAATCGCGTCATAATGCCCCCACTGAAGCCCGTGCGTAATGGGAGAGTGGGGAGGCGCGCAGAGAGGCGCGATTTTGAATCTATTAGGAAGATCACGCCTGAATAGGCGTGATATCATGAAGAGGGGCTGCCTGGATGAGTGACTATGAATAGATAGTCACTCATTAGCATCAATAATGAGGTACTTATAAAACGTTTTTATTCACTTTGATTAGGTGCATTTAGGAGCAAAAAGGAGTGTAGGGAAAGTGTTAATATGCACTAGGGACAGCTTTTAAGAGCTTAGGAGGTGTTTTGGGGGTGACAGGATCCCTTAAAATTTTTCACTCTTTGTTTCATTGCAGCCATTTGGTGAATTCAATAAAGTTCATTTTTTTCTCATTAATTTACACTCTGCCCCATCTAGACTGAAAAAAGCTGAAATGTAGATATTTTTGCAAATGTATTAAAAAAGAACAACTGAAATATCACATGGTCATAAGTATTCAACCCCTTTGCCCAGTATTTAGTATTTGCACCTTTGGAGCTCGTACAGCCATGAGTCTTCTTGGGAATGATGCAGTTTCCCCCTGGATTTGGGGATCCTCTCATTCTTCCTTGCAGATCCTCTCCAGTCCCGTCAGGTTGGATGGTGAATGTTGGTGGAGCCATTTTCAGGTCTCTGCAGAGATGCTCCATTGGGTTTGGGGTCCGGGCTGTGGCTCCGGTCAGGAATGGGCACAGAGTTGTGGTGAAGCCGCTCCTTTGTTATTTTAGCTGTGGCTTAGGGTCATTGTCTTGTTGGAAGGTGAAGCTTCAGCCCAGTCTGAGGTCCAGAGCTCTGGAGGAGGTTTTCATCCAGGAGATCTCTGTACTTGGCCGCATTCATGTTTCCTTCAATTGTAACCAGTCGTTCTGTCCCAGCAGCTGAAACACCCTCATAGCATGATGCTGCCTCCACCATGTCTCACTGTTGGGATTGTGTTGGGCAGGTGATGAGCGGTGCCTGGTTTTCTCCACTGCTTAGAATTATCACCAAAAAGTTCTACCTTCATCTCATCAGACCAGACCATCAGCAAACCTGAATGCATTGCAACGTTTTTTTGGGGTTTACCAATTTCTACCGTAAATTTAGTAAGAATTATTCTGTAATTGTGAAACCTCTCACGGACGTGACAAAAAAGGGTCAGATTTTTCTAAGTGGTCAAACTCCGCTCAGCAGTCTTTCTCCTTCCTAAAGAGATGCTTTGCTACCGCACCTACCCTCTGTCAACCCGATCTTTCTCAGCCCTTTATTGTTGAGGTGGATGCATCTGAGGTGGGGGTGGGGGCAGTGTTGTCACAAGGGCAGTCTCCCGGTAAATGGCTGCCATGCGCTGTTTTCTTCATAAAATTATCGTCGGCCTAAAGAAATTATGATGTTGGTAATAGAGAACGTTTGGCTATTAAGTTGGCTTTTGAGGAATGGCGTCACTGGTTGGAGGGGGCTGTCCGTCCCATCACTTATCACTGACCATAAGAACTTACAGTTGTGGCCAAAAGTATTGACACCCCTGCAATTCTGTCAGATAATACTCAGTTTCTTCCTGAAAATGATTGCAATCACAAATTCTTTGCTATTATTATCGTCATTTAATTTGTCTTCAATGAAAAAACACAAAAAGAATTGTCCTAAAGCCAAATTGGATCTAATTCCACCAAACATAAAAAAGGGGGTGGACAAAAGTATTGGCACTGTTAGAAAAATCATGTGATGCTTCTCTAATTTGTGTAATTAACAGCACCTGTAACTTACCTGTGGCACCTAACAGCTGTTGGCAATAACTAAATCACACTTGCAGCCAGTTGACATGGATTAAAGTTGACTCAACCTCTGTCCTGTGTCCTTGTGTGTACCACATTGAGCATGGAGAGAAGAAAGAAGACCAAAGAACTGTCTGAGGACTTGAGAAACCAAATTGTGAGGAAGCATGAGCAATCTCAAGGCTACAAGTCCATCTCCAAAGACCTGAATGTTCCTGTGTCTACCGTGCGCAGTGTCATCAAGAAGTGTAAAGCCCATGGCACTGTGGCTAACCTCCCTAGATGTGGATGGAAAAGAAAAATTGACGAGAGATTTCAACGCAAGATTGTGCGGATGGTGGATAAAGAACCTCGACTAACATCCAAACAAGTTCAAGCTGCCCTGCAATCCGAGGGTACAACAGTGTCAACCCCTACTATCTGTCGGCGACTGAATGAAAAGGGACTGTATGGTAGGATACCCAGGAAGACCCCACTTCTTACACCGAGACATAAAAAAGCCAGGCTGGAGTTTGCCAAAACTTACCTGAGAAAGCCTAAAACGTTTTGGAAGAATGTTCTCTGGTCAGATGAGACAAAAGTAGAGCTTTATGGGCAAAGGCATCAACATAGAGTTTACAGGAGAAAAAAAGAGGCATTCAAAGAAAAGAACACGGTCCCTACAGTCAAACATGGCGGAGGCTCCCTGATGTTTTGGGGTTGCTTTGCTGCCTCTGGCACTGGACTGCTTGACCGTGTGCATGGCATTATGGAGTCTGAAGACTACCAACACATTGTGCAGCATAATGTAGGGCCCAGTGTGAGAAAGCTGGGTCTCCCTCAGAGGTCATGGGTCTTCCAGCAGGACAATGACCCAAAACACACTTCAAAAAGCTCTAGAAAGTGGTGTGAGAGAAAGCACTGGAGACTTCTAAGGTGGCAGCAATGAGTCCAGACCTGAATCCCATAGATCACCTGTGGAGAGATCTAACAATGGCAGTTTGGAGAAGGCGCCCTTCAAATATCAGGGACCTGGAGCAGTTTGCCAAAGAAGAATGGTCTAAAATTCCAGCAGAGCATTGTAAGAAACTCATTGATGGTTACTGGAAGCGGTTGATCGCAGTTATTTTGGCTAAAGGTTGTGCAACCAAGTATTAGGCTGAGGGTGCCAATACTTTTGTCCGGCCCATTTTTGGAGTTTTGTGTGAAATGATCAATGTTTTGCTTTTTGCTTCATTCTATTTTATGTTTTTTCATTGAAGATAAATTAAATGAAGATAATAATACCAAAGAATTTGTGATTGCAATCATTTTCAGGAAGAAACTGAGCATTATCTGACAGAATTGCAGGGGTGTCAATACTTTTGGCCACAACTGTATCTTACCTTGAATCCACCAAGCGTCTAATCCCCAGGCAAGCCACGTTGTCCTTGTTTTTTTACAAGATTTAATTTCACCGTCACCTACCATCCGGTGGTTGAGAATGTGAAGGCTGATGCATTATCATGTACTTTCCCGGGTGGTAGTAATCAAGAGTCCCGTTCCCATATTACAGGAGTGGGTGGTTGTTTCGGCTCTTTACCCGGATTTGGAGGCGGAGGTGTTGAAGGCTCAGGGGGGGCGCTCCTGTCTCCTGCCCTTTAGGGAGACTCTTTGTACCACCTAATTTGCGCCTCAAGGTAATTAAAGAACACTATGACTCTGTACTGGCATGTCATCTGGGTAATAGGGCCATGTGGATCTTTTGTGTCGTCATTTTTGGTGATCAGGGTTGCAGAAGGACGTGACTAACTTCGCGTCTGCTTGTAGTGTTTGCGCACGCACTAAGGTTCCGCATACCCGTCCGTCTGGATCTCTCTTGCCATTGTCCATTCCTGATAGACCATGGACACATCTGTCTATGGATTTTATCACGGATTTCCCTGTGTCTGCAGGCAAGTTGGTGGTTTTGGTAGTGGTTGATAGGTTCAGCAAGATGGTACACTTTGTTGGCGCTGCCAGCACTTCCTAATGCCAAGACACTGGCACGGTGAGATTGTGGAAAGGATCTTCGGGAGTTCCGGAGGAGGAACAATTTGCCTCTTCACTCTTCTCTGTTTGGCAGGGGGTACAGAGTAACTTGAGACTCTTGGGTGAAAATTACAAATGTATGGCTGACAAGAAGCACTCAGCCAGGTCCGGACCTATGTACGAATGAATATGTGTGGTTGTCTACCAGGAATATTAAGCTGAAGGCTGGAGACCACTCGTAGAAGGGTGGGTACTGTCATGGGTGTGTCAGGAGGCACGAATGAGAGTGTAGAGGCCACTTGCAGAAGGTCCCAGCGTTTGGCCAAACAGTCAAAATCCTAAAAAATTGCCTCTGTCGCTTTAAGAGGCATTTCACTTTTAGTGAAAGATGGAGGTCACTAGGACCCAGCTGATCCCTTACCTTGAGCTGTGCATATATTCCCCTTGACTCCCAGAATGCACTGCTGGTGATAGCACTCAGTGTGACAGATCATTATACTCTGTGGGTATGCTGGGGGTTATCATACTCTGTGGGGATATTACTACGTCAACGGCTGTGGGGACCATTGTCCTGTGTGTGGGTGACCATGTTGTGTGGAGGGCTGTGGGGTCATTATACTGTGTAAGAGCTATTATACTGTGTGAAGGGCTGTGGAGACCATTGTCATGTGCGGAGGGCTGTGTATGGGTGACCATATTGCCATATTGTGTGGAGAGCTAGGTGTTCATTATACTGTGTGGGTGTGATGACACAGCTATTCTCAGGGCATGTCGGGGGTTAATGTTCTTAAGTTGGCCAGATGTTTTGGTCTTTTATTTGTTTACTAAGTCATTGTCTCTTGCAAGGCAATTTAGAGCCTTTTATTGATTGCGTATGTCTATTGCTAATTTAATGTAAATGACCTCACCCCCTGGCAGTGAATTCAGTCATCAGAGAATTATGCAGATATCGGATTGAAATGCCAACCAATAGGAGTACAGCCTTATTCCACCATTCCGGGAAGACCAAAATACCCTGAGATGATTGCATGAGAGGACTTTCTTCAGTCACCAGGATATATATGCTGCATGGCTTCAATCAAGGGGATCTGTCCGGGATTGGAAGACCACAACCTCAGCCTAATGGTACCGTCACACGCCGCAATCTTGCCTGGAAATCATCAAGGCGATATATCGCCCCTGAACAATCGCCGTGAAATTGCCTCACGGTTGCAGCGTGTAATTTGGCAATTTTGCGGCGAAAAATTGCCCCTCGGCCGTCGCCTGATTCCAGAATAGTGCTCTTTAATCAGCCGCAATCCTTAAGGCGAGAATTCCGTATTGTGGCGTGTGACAGGGCGATAATGATGGAAAGAGCGTTGCCTATGATTTCCCTAGGCGTGCCTCAACCGTTCTGTAGTCTGCGCCCCGTCTGCGATGATTGGTGTTGGCTACTGTGTTCCCATCGGCTGTCAGTTCACAGGGCGCCATATTTGAAGAGCTGTCCGTTCAGTACCACACACATCTTCAGCTATACAACCGTCCGCAAACTCCGACAGACAATGGCGTCATGTATTAGCCCGCCTTCCAGAGCAGGCTGACGAATCGTAATGCTGTTGCGTTGTCCAATGAGCGCGTATGGGGCGCGGTGTAAACCACTGTGGCACGCCTATCCCCTCGCCACGCTGAACATGTACGCCCACATTGCCTTTGGAATTGTGGCATGTGAAGTGGCGATGGAATGAGGCAAGATTGGTCCCGCTGTAGATGAGGCGATGTCCGGAGCGACACATCGCCTTACTTTCAGGGTGAGATTGCGGCGTGTGATGCCGCCATCGGCGATCTGAGGCGACCAGAGAAACGTGCACGTTAGATCGCCTCATATTGCCAGGCAAGATTGCGGCATGTGATGGTACCATAAGAACTTTGGTTCCGGCTGAAACATCACAGACTACTTAAGGAAGACACCCAGGTTGGAACAGTTTGGTCCCCTGGCTACAGACTTTATTGTGCTCAGTCAACTTCCTAAACTTGCTGCTATTCATTCTTTGGTGAGTGCCCACCAAAAGCGGGGTGCTGCTGGATTGGAGTAAGGGGCCCTTGACGCCCTGAAGGCACAAAGATGCAAATTCCTGGTGAGCCAGCAGAAAGGTGAGACTCTGTTGCTTGTTACATTGTGTGTTGTGCTTGGTTATGTGTTATTTGCCATTGAGTTTTGGGGATCCAATAAAGCCTTATCATTGCACGGTTCCTCCACCCTGTGTTGTCTGAGTAGTGTCTGTCCACAGGTAAGGAGTTCGGGCGTTCAGTTGGGATGAGCCCTGGTCCATGCGCTCTTTCTAAAGGCAGACGGATCAGCAGACAAGAGCAATCACTGACCCGCGTGTCTCCAAAGTGGGGTGCGGTGTAAGAGCCATTATACTTTATGTAGGGATTTAGGGACCTCTGTCCTGTGTGGAGGACCGTGGAGTCATTATACAGTGTGGAGGTGGTGTAAGAGCCATTATACAGTGTGCAGGGCTGTGGGGTCATTATACAGTGTGGAGGTGGTGTAATAGTCATTATACTGTGTGCAGGGCTGTGGGGTCATTATACAGTGTGGAGGTGGTGTAAGAGTCATTATACTGTGTGCAGGGCTGTGGGGTCATTATATAGTGTGGAGGTGGTGTAAGAGTCATTATACTGTGTGCAGGGCTGTGGGGTCATTATATAGTGTGGAGGTGGTGTAAGAGTCATTATACTGTGTGCAGGGCTGTGGGGTCATTATACAGTGTGGAGGTGGTGTAATAGTCATTATACTGTGTGCAGGGCTGTGGGGTCATTATACAGTGTGGAGGTGGTGTAAGAGCCATTATACTGTGTGCAGGGCTGTGGGGTCATTATATAGTGTGGAGGTGGTGTAAGAGCCATTATACTGTGTGCAGGGCTGTGGGGTCATTATATAGTGTGGAGGTGGTGTAAGAGTTATACTGTGTGCAGGGCTGTGGGGTCATTATATAGTGTGGAGGTGGTGTAAGAGCCATTATAATGTGTGCAGGGCTGTGGGGTCATTATATAGTGTGGAGGTGGTGTAAGAGTGTTATACTGTGTGCAGGGCTGTGGGGTCATTATATAGTGTGGAGGTGGTGTAAGAGCCATTATACTGTGTGCAGGGCTGTGGGGTCATTATATAGTGTGGAGGTGGTGTAAGAGTTATACTGTGTGCAGGGCTGTGGGGTCATTATATAGTGTGGAGGTGGTGTAAGAGTCATTATACTGTGTGCAGGGCTGTGGGGTCATTATATAGTGTGGAGGTGGTGTAAGAGCCATTATACTGTGTGCAGGGCTGTGGGGTCATTATATAGTGTGGAGAAGGTGTAAGAGCCATTATACTGTGTGTGCAGGGCTGTGGGGTCATTATACTGTGTGGAGGTGGTGTAAGAGTCATTATACTGTGTGCAGGGCTGTGAGGTCATTATATAGTGTAGAGGTGGTGTAAGAGCCATTATACTGTGTGCAGGGCTGTGGGGTCATTATACTGTGTGGAGGTGGTGTAAGAGTTATACTGTGTGCAGGGCTGTGGGGTCATTATATAGTGTGGAGGTGGTGTAAGAGTCATTATACTGTGTGGAGGTGGTGTAAGAGTTATACTGTGTGCAGGGCTGTGAGGTCATTATATAGTGTAGAGGTGGTGTAAGAGCCATTATACTGTGTGCAGGGCTGTGAGGTCATTATATAGTGTGGAGGTGGTGTAAGAGCCATTATACTGTGTGCAGGGCTGTGGGGTCATTATATAGTGTGGAGGTGGTGTAAGAGCCATTATACTGTGTGCAGGGCTGTGAGGTCATTATATAGTGTAGAGGTGGTGTAAGAGTCATTATACTGTGTGCAGGGCTGTGGGGTCATTATATAGTGTGGAGGTGGTGTAAGAGTTATACTGTGTGCAGGGCTGTGGGGTCATTATATAGTGTGGAGGTGGTGTAAGAGTCATTATACTGTGTGCAGGGCTGTGGGGTCATTATATAGTGTGGAGGTGGTGTAAGAGCCATTATACTGTGTGCAGGGCTGTGAGGTCATTATATAGTGTAGAGGTGGTGTAAGAGTCATTATACTGTGTGCAGGGCTGTGGGGTCATTATATAGTGTGGAGGTGATGTAAGAGTCATTATACTGTGTGCAGGGCTGTGGGTCATTATATAGTGTGGAGGTGGTGTAAGGGCCATTATACTGTGTGCAGGGCTGTGGGGTCATTATATAGTGTGGAGGTGGTGTAAGAGTCATTATACTGTGTGCAGGGCTGTGGGGTCATTATATAGTGTGGAGGTGGTGTAAGGGCCATTATACTGTGTGCAGGGCTGTGGGGTCATTATATAGTGTGGAGGTGGTGTAAGAGTCATTATACTGTGTGCAGGGCTGTGGGGTCATTATACAGTGTGGAGGTGGTGTAAGAGCCATTATACTGTGTGCAGGGCTGTGGGGTCATTATATAGTGTGGAGGTGGTGTAAGAGCCATTATACTGTGTGCAGGGCTGTGAGGTCATTATATAGTGTAGAGGTGGTGTAAGAGTCATTATACTGTGTGCAGGGCTGTGGGGTCATTATATAGTGTGGAGGTGATGTAAGAGTCATTATACTGTGTGCAGGGCTGTGGGGTCATTATATAGTGTGGAGGTGGTGTAAGGGCCATTATACTGTGTGCAGGGCTGTGAGGTCATTATATAGAGTGGAGGTGGTGTAAGAGCCATTATACTGTGTGCAGGGCTGTGAGGTCATTATATAGTGTGGAGGTGGTGTAAGAGTCATTATACTGTGTGCAGGGCTGTGGGGTCATTATATAGTGTGGGGGTGGTGTAAGAGCCATTATACAGTGTGCAGGGCTGTGGGGTCATTATATAGTGTGGAGGTGGTGTAAGAGTCATTATACTGTGTGGAGGTGGTGTAAGAGCCATTATACTGTGTGCAGGGCTGTGGGGTCATTATATAGTGTGGAGGTGGTGTAAGAGCCATTATACTGTGTGCAGGGCTGTGGGGTCATTATATAGTGTGGAGGTGATGTAAGAGTCATTATACTGTGTGCAGGGCTGTGGGGTCATTATATAGTGTGGGGGTGGTGTAAGAGCCATTATACAGTGTGCAGTGCTGTGGGTCATTATATAGTGTGGAGGTGGTGTAAGAGTCATTATACTGTGTGGAGGTGGTGTAAGAGCCATTATACTGTGTGCAGGGCTGTGGGGTCATTATATAGTGTGGAGGTGGTGTAAGAGCCATTATACTGTGTGCAGGACTGTGCGGTCATTATATAGTGTGGAGGTGGTGTAAGAGTCATTATACTGTGTGCAGGGCTGTGGGGTCATTATACAGTGTGGAGGTGGTGTAAGAGTCATTATACTGTGTGCAGAGCTGTGGGTCATTATACAGTGTGGAGGTGGTGTAAGAGCCATTATACTGTGTGCAGGGCTGTGGGGTCATTATACAGTGTGGAGGTGGTGTAAGAGTCATTATACTGTGTGCAGGGCTGTGGGGTCATTATATAGTGTGGAGGTGGTGTAAGAGCCATTATACTGTGTGCAGGGCTGTGGGGTCATTATATAGTGTGGAGGTGGTGTAAGAGTCATTATACTGTGTGCAGGGCTGTGAGGTCATTATATAGTGTGGAGGTGGTGTAAGAGTCATTATACTGTGTGCAGGGCTGTGGGGTCATTATATAGTGTGGAGGTGGTGTAAGAGTCATTATACTGTGTGCAGGGCTGTGTGGTCATTATATAGTGTGGAGGTGGTGTAAGAGCCATTATACTGTGTGCAGGGCTGTGGGGGTCATTATACAGTGTGGAGGTGGTGTAAGAGCCATTATACTGTGTGCAGGGATGTGGGGTCATTATATAGTGTGGAGGTGGTGTAAGGGCCATTATACTGTGTGCAGGGCTGTGGGGTCATTATACTGTGTGGAGGTGGTGTAAGAGTCATTATACTGTGTGCAGGGCTGTGAGGTCATTATACAGTGTGGAGGTGGTGTAAGAGTCATTATACTGTGTGCAGGGCTGTGGGGTCATTATATAGTGTGGAGGTGGTGTAAGAGTCATTATACTGTGTGCAGGGCTGTGGGGTCATTATATAGTGTGGAGGTGGTGTAAGAGTCATTATACTGTGTGCAGGGCTGTGGGGTCATTATATAGTGTGGAGGTGGTGTAAGAGTCATTATACTGTGTGCAGGGCTGTGGGGTCATTATATAGTGTGGAGGTGGTGTAAGAGTCATTATACTGTGTGCAGGGCTGTGGATCATTATATAGTGTGGAGGTGGTGTAAGAGTCATTATACTGTGTGCAGGGCTGTGGGGTCATTATATAGTGTGGAGGTGGTGTAAGAGTCATTATACTGTGTGCAGGGCTGTGGGGTCATTATATAGTGTGGAGGTGGTGTAAGAGTCATTATACTGTGTGCAGGGCTGTGGGGGTCATTATATAGTGTGGAGGTGGTGTAAGAGCCATTATACAGTGTGCAGGGCTGTGGGGTCATTATACAGTGTGGAGGTGGTGTAAGAGTCATTATACTGTGTGCAGGGCTGTGGGGGTCATTATATAGTGTGGAGGAGGTGTAAGAGCCATTATACTGTGTGCAGGGCTGTGGGGTCATTATACAGTGTGGAGGTGGTGTAAGTCATTATACTGTGTGCAGGGCTGTGGGGTCATTATATAGTGTGGAGGAGGTGTAAGAGCCATTATACTGTGTGCAGGGCTGTGGGGTCATTATATAGTGTGGAGGTGATGTAAGAGCCATTATACTGTGTGCAGGGCTGTGGGGTCATTATACAGTGTGGAGGTGGTGTAAGTCATTATACTGTGTGCAGGGCTGTGGGGTCATTATATAGTGTGGAGAGGTGTAAGAGCCATTATACTGTGTGCAGGGCTGTGGGGTCATTATATAGTGTGGAGGTGGTGTAAGAGCCATTATACTGTGTGCAGGGCTGTGGGGTCATTATATAGTGTGGAGGTGATGTAAGAGCCATTACACTGTGTGCAGGGCTGTGGGGTCATTATATAGTGTGGAGGTGATGTAAGAGTCATTATACTGTGTGCAGGGCTGTGAGGTCATTATATAGTGTGGAGGTGGTGTAAGAGTCATTATACTGTGTGCAGGGCTGTGGGGTCATTATACAGTGTGGAGGTGGTGTAAGAGCCATTATACTGTGTGCAGGGCTGTGGGTCATTATATAGTGTGGAGGTGATGTAAGAGCCATTATACTGTGTGCAGGGCTGTGGGGTCATTATATAGTGTGGAGGTGGTGTAGGGGCCATTATACTGTGTGCAGGGCTGTGGGCCATTATATAGTGTGGAGGTGGTGTAAGAGTCATTATACTGTGTGCAGGGCTGTGGGGTCATTATATAGTGTGGAGGTGGTGTAGGGGCCATTATACTGTGTGCAGGGCTGTGGGCCATTATATAGTGTGGAGGTGGTGTAAGAGTCATTATACTGTGTGCAGGGCTGTGGGGTCATTATACAGTGTGGAGGTGGTGTAAGAGTCATTATACTGTGTGCAGGGCTGTGGGGTCATTATACAGTGTGGAGGTGGTGTAAGAGTCATTATACTGTGTGCACGGCTGTGGGGACCATTGTTCTGTGTGTGGGGGCTGTGTGGGAGCCATGATACTGTGGGTGTCTTGTTCTGCTATGGGGCCCCATGATTTCTATGGACGCCCCTGCTGGGCAGGTGTTGTTGAAATTTAAGCTTTCCATTAAGCAGCCATTGGACAGTTATGTCATGACCGGACATATCTGTGATCCATCACAGCAAAAACAGGCACCTTTGTGGCGCCCCACCGGGTAAGCCACCACAGAGGTACTGTATTACCATGGTTAGGGAGTGTAGTGTCCCCGTTCTTCAGGTGTATGGATGGTACGATTAAACCCAAAAACAGCACACAAACACGACCCAACACCTAGGCCCTGGGAAAATGGGCAGACACTGAGGGAGGGCCTAGGTCCCAAAAGGGGGACAGAGAAAGTAGACAGGAGGGACGGTAGAAGAAGACTGGAAGAGTAACACCAACTGACGAGGAGTGGTAGTCGGGGGTGCAGAGGTGGTGTGGTGCCGACTCCCGTGGGCTGAAGCACTGCCACCACAGGAGGGAGAAAACTGACCAGCAGAGACAGAGAAGAACCCTTGGGGTACGGTGGAGACAGCAATCACCCATATGCCCGAATCTGATGAGACAGAGGGGTTGGTGGACGACACAGGGACCCGGCCCTGCAGACGGTGCGGAAGCTGCACGCCCGAGCCGTTAATCCGGAGGCCACAGGCTTCTAACACGAGCTGTGGCCAAACACCCGACACATCTTGGGGAAAGTGGCTGAACTAAGGCGCAGTGCTCTGGATAGGAATCTAATGGTGACTGGGACACAACAGCACCCGTGGCCTCCGGTACTTGAGCTCTGTGCTGTGGAGGGCGCAGAGCGACAACCTGAGAGGACTACTACCCCTTATAGCGCCGAGAGAGAGGAAACCCACTAGAGGTTGAGATGCCTAGAGAGGAAGGAAAGGGCACAACCGTGGCTTGACTGTACCAACTCGACTCTGGAGAAGGAGCTGTACCGGAGACTGGCAGAGACCATACCCAGCAGCCATGTTTAACACCTGAGTAAAAATACCGGAACTGCGGCTGTGGTGAGACTTTTATTAACGGTGACCATCAGCTGCAGAGGTCACCTGAAACACCGAGGGTACTGTCAACCCCAAATGAACGTTTGCCAAGGTACGAGCCGGAGAAACCACTCCACTGCCCTGGGGACTGCACTCCGCCTGCGGGGAGCGGGACTATCTAAGCTGCCGGTCATCATCCCTAGAGGTTCTGAAGCAGCGGCGGCCACCCTGGCTGAATACCGCTGGTGGTATCACGAATACCAGTTTTCCCTCAGACTATCCCTAAAATCAACCCCCGTGTAATCTTTTAAAGACACCGTCAGGGTCACGGGACCGGGTCTCGGCCCCTGTCTGTGTCCTGCCCAGGCCCTGGGGGTACTCGGATCTCTCAGGCGCGGTCTGAGGAAAGTCATGGGTAGCGGTGCCTAAGGCCGTGGGCCTGGGGGATTCAGCGAAAAATGGGAGAAAAGAAATAAATAATAAATTGTCAAGTCGTGACGCCACCTGTAGGTTCCAGTGATGGCACCGACGCTGCTTGGGCCTCCGGGGTGATGGGCGGCAGCAAGATGGATCCGCTCCCTACAGTAGAAACGGGGTCCCCGGGGCTGTGAGTTGTGATGGAGTAATAGGGTAGCACAGTCGTTTCTGTGCAAGGTTGGAGTAGGGGAGCGCAGTCAGAGTGGTGCAGGTGGAAGGAGGGACACGCACACATAAAAGTCTTTTGGTACCTTTACTGATGTTCTGTACGGGTACACATGTCCGGAATTGAGGGAAACACTTTGGGATCTCCACAGTGAGTAGGGTTGTAGGCCTCCTTGTTTCAGCTTCTCTGTTTGGAGTCCGGCAGGCATGGAACCTGACCGGACCGTTACTTCTCTCTGTCTCTCTCTCCACACCCGGGTTGCTGCACTGAGGGCTCTCTCTTGGGATCCTGCTTAACGTTCTCACGGTCCCTGGCTCTCAACTGTTGGTGCTGCGGGTGTCCGGGAAGCTAAACCTCCTCGTGGTGTTGGACTCTCTGCTGAGCCTATCTTCTCTGTCCCTGCAGACTCGGCCCCAGTGACCGGAACTCTGATGGGGTGAGTCGGTATGACTCCTCTGCCCCCTTTGTAACACTTTTCTTTCCCTTGCCTTCGACCCCTACTCTGCGGGTCTACCACTGTCTTGGGTGTCTACTGGTGTGGGCCTAGTGTGGCTCCAGTACCAGCTCAGCTCACTAAGCTCTTCACAGTTCTGTAGTGACTGCACACTCTGGTGTTTCTCCCTCCAGGACCCGTATTTATAGGGGGAACTGGCTTAAGGCAACCAGTGGAGCTCCCCCTACAGGCCTGGAGTGGAAGGTGTTGTGTGTAAGTAGGGTTACTCGCTGTGAGAAATCCCTCAGTGTCCCAAGGAAGCCTGTGGTGACCTGGTACAGGGTGCCACATCTGTCCCTGTGAAAAGAACCAAAGAGAGGTGAAGCAGAACAACGATTAACCGCCCGGTTCACGAGTCTTCCCTGACCCTGGAGTGGGCGCGTCACATTCCTCTCAGGATCTCCGGAAAGCTGGGTGCAGCCATGTAACCGGCCGCTCTGATGATACCTGTGTATATACAGTACTGGGATAATGGTATATTGTATGATTAGTCAGTACGATGGCTTCTACCACAAATCCTCCATCTACTGTGTCCCTGAGCTCAGGAGGAGCAGCCGCCATGTGTAATACTGGGAGTGCTGGTAACTAGGAGACTCCACCAACAAGATGGCCGCCCCCACTGGTAACTAGGAGACTCCACCAACAAGATGGCCGCCACCACTGCAGGGACAGGATCTCTGCACACTAAACCTCCTCCTTTTCCTGTTAAATTTCCTTCCTCACATGCTGTGGAGCTGAGAATCAGAAAACATCACAAAAGACCTCCCCGGAGATCAGAGAAGACACAGTGACTGCAGCTCCAGTATTTGTTTCCTCCTCGCCCTCCTGTCTGCTCAGTCTGGGGAAGAAGCCCCTGATCGTGCAGAGTCTCCGGCACTGCAGCTTGTGTGTAATGTGAGGTATGTAACTATTAGGCATTGTTCACACCTAGCAGGTTTTTTTCTGCACCAAAAGTCGCATCTCCTGGAAGGAAAAACGCTGCTGAGAAAACGCTGGATTTTTAGCTTGGATACGTTTTTGTTGCTTTATTCATGCGTTTTTCCCATGTGTTTCTATCATATGCATGTGAAATATGCAGGAAGAATGAATAACAAAAACTACAGGTGATAAATCCCTGAGGCCTCGTGCACACATTGAGTATTTCGTGAGTTTTTCACCTCAGTATCTGTAAGGCCTCGTGCACACGCTGAGTATTTGGTGAGATTTTACCTCAGTATCTGTAAGGCCTCGTGCACACGCTGAGTATTTGGCGATTGTTACCTCAGTATATGTAAGGGCTTGTGCACATGCTGAGTATTTGGTGTTTTTACCTCAGTATCTGTAAGGCCTCGTGCACACGCTGAGTATTTGGTGAGGTTTTACCTCAGTATCTGTAAGGCCTCGTGCACACGCTGAGTATTTGGTGAGTTTTTACCTCAGTATCTGTAAGGCCTCGTGCACACGCTGAGTATTTGGTGAGTTTTTACCTCAGTATCTGTAAGGTCTCGTGCACACGCTGAGTATTTGGTGAGTTTTTACCTCAGTATCTGTAAGGCCTCGTGCACACGCTGAGTATTTGGTGAGGTTTTACCTCAGTGTCTGTAAGGCCTCGTGCACACGCTGAGTATTTGGTGAGTTTTTACCTCAGTATCTGTAAGGCCTCGTGCACACGCTTAGTATTTGGCGATTGTTACCTCAGTATATGTAAGGGCTTGTGCACACGCTGAGTATTTGGTGTTTTTACCTCAGTATCTGTAAGGCCTCGTGCACACGCTGAGTATTTGGTGAATTTTTACCTCAGTATCTGTAAGGCCTCGTGCACACGCTGAGTATTTGGCGAGTTTTTACCTCAGTCTCTGTAAGGCCTCGTGCCACACACTGAGTATTTGATGAGTTTTTACCTCAGGATTTGTAGCCAAAACCAGGAGTGGATAATTAAATACAGAAGTGGTGACGTGTTTCTATTAGACTTTTCCTCTGATTGTTCCACTCCTGATTTTGTCTACAAATCCTGAGGTAAAAAACTCACCAAATACTGAACGTGTGCACGTGGCCTGAAGGTGTGAAGGGGCGCAGCACTGCAGAAATCCCATAGACTTTACTGAGATGCAGAAAACTGCAAATAAAAACTCATCATACAATGCTCGGTGTGCACAGAGCCATACAGGATTTAGTAATTTTGTGTCCTCGGCTCCAGATCATTTTACAGAAGAACAAGGTGTGAACAGTTTCCTACATAAACTAATATATAACTGGCGCACCACTCGCTGGTGACACACGCGCTTCACACACTGCTGTACAGGGGACTCTGCGTCCCACAATCACTCATCCACTCACCTAACACAATAGACTGACAATGAGCTGAGCGCCCCCTGTAGTCCTCACATCCTCACCACACTTCTCACTGTCACCACTCACCGGTTTGATAGTCCAGCGAGACGCCCGCACTGGGTCACCCATCTCTCCCGAGCTCCTGATCATCCTCTTCTTACACTCTGGCATACATAGGGTGTCATCATGGGAAGGCGTCCTAGAGTGGACCCACTGGGCCATGGTACCGAACTCCCCTGGGTGAGCTGGTCCTAATTTAGCCAATTGCTATACAGGGATTGTCAGGGGCAAGCCCAGGGGGTCTAAATACAACAGTTGCTAATACCAGGTGGGCGGCTCGTAGCGTTAGCCTATACTAAGGTAATGCTAAGCAGGGAAGGAGGCACCAGAGGCCGGGGTCAGGAGAGCTGGAACGGGTTCTACCGGAGGAGACGACAGACGACATGGTGGGGCAACAGTCAAAGAAGCAGAAGCTTACTACCACAATAGTAAGGCACCTCCCACCAGTGGAGCTGGCCTGATATCTCGGAGGACAGACAGCTATTGGCCAAGGGGAGTGTCAGGCTGAGCCGTGTCGGCCCCTAGATTCACTGGGGAGGAGCACGCCCGCACCCAATGCATCGCTCATTACACCGTCCATTGTTGTGTGCTGGTGTGCGGACCCGGTGACCATCAGACAGGAGGGGGACCCGGCGATGGCTCGGAGACACAGCGCGCCTGGACGCCGGATGCCCGACCCAGCAGATCAGCAGAGGATGCAGAGCCGGGGAAGGTGAGCTGGGGAGCGGTGCCAGGGGACCTAACACAGGGTAACACAGACAATCTACACTGTCGCTCTTTGAGGTTATGGGAACGTTAAAAGCAGCAAGGAACAACCTTATTACATTATACAGTGTTGGCCAAAAGTATTGACACCCCTGCAATTCTGTCAGATAATACTCAGTTTCTTCCTGAAAATGATTGCAATCACAAATTCTTTGGTATTATTATCTTCATTTAATTTGTCTTCAATGAAAAAACACAAAAGAGAATGAAGCAAAAAGCAAAACATTGATCATTTCACACAAAACTCCAAAAATGGGCCAGACAAAAGTATTGGCACCCTCAGCCTAATACTTGGTTGCACAACCTTTAGCCAAAATAACTGCGATCAACCACTTCCAGTAACCATCAATGAGTTTCTTACAAAGCTCTGCTGGAATTTTAGACCATTCTTCTTTGGCAAACTGCTCCAGGTCCCTGATATTTGAAGGGTGCCTTCTCCAAACTGCCATTGTTCGATCTCTCCACAGGTGTTCTATGGGATTCAGGTCTGGACTCATTGCTGCCACCTTAGAAGTCTCCAGTGCTTTCTCTCAAGCCATTTTCTATTGCTTTTTGAAGTGTTTTTGGGTCATTGTCCTGCTGGAAGACCCATGACCTCTGAGGGAGACCCAGCTTTCTCACACTGGGCCCTACATTATGCTGCACAATGTGTTGGTAGTCTTCAGACTTCATAATGCCATGCACACGGTCAAGCAGTCCAGTACCAGAGGCAGCAAAGCAACCCCAAAACATCAGGGAGCCTCCGCCATGTTTGACTGTAGGGAGCGTGTTCTTTTCTTTGAATGCCTCTCTTTTTTTCTCCTGTAAACTCTATGTTGATGCCTGTGCCCAAAAAGAGAGAACATTCTTCCAAAACGTTTTAGGCTTTCTCAGGTAAGTTCTGGCAAACTCCAGCCTGGCTTTTTTATGTCTCGGGGTAAGAAGTGGGGTCTTCCTGGGTCTCCTACCATACAGTCCCTTTTCATTCAGACGGCGACGGATAGTGCGGGTTGACACTGTTGTACCCTCGGACTGCAGGGCAGCTTGAACTTGTTTGGATGTTAGTCGAAGTTCTTTATCCACCATCCGCACAATCTTGCGTTGAAATCTCTTGTCAATTTTTCTTTTCCGTCCACATCTAGGGAGGTTAGCCACAGTGCCATGGGCTTTACACTTCTTGATGACTGCGCACGGTAGACACAGGAACATTCAGGTCTTTGGAGATGGACTTGTAGCCTTGAGATTGCTCATGCTTCCTCACAATTTGCTTTCTCAAGTCCTCAGACAGTTCTTTGGTCTTCTTTCTTTTCTCCATGCTCAGTGTGGTACACACAAGGACACAGGACAGAGGTTGAGTCAACTTTAATCCATGTCAACTGGCTGCAAGTGTGATTTAGTTATTGCCAACACCTGTTAGGTGCCACAGGTAAGTTACAGGTGCTGTTAATTACACAAATTACAGAAGCATCACATGATTTTTCTAACAGTGCCAATACTTTTGTCCACCCCCTTTTTATGTTTGGTGGAATTAGATCCAATTTGGCTTTAGGACAATTCTTTTTGTGTTTTTCTCATTGAAGACAAATTAAATGAAGATAATAATACCAAAGAATTTGTGATTGCAATCATTTTCAGGAAGAAACTGAGTATTATCTGACAGAATTGCAGGGGTGTCAAACTTTTGGCCAGCACTGTAGATTTAATATACAAACCCCAGTCCAGAGCTCACATTAGATGGAATAACAAGAAAGACATAAAATTAAACAGTATAAAATAAAAGGGATAAAATACTGAAGAGTATTAGAATTGGATCTGTAAATGATTGAAAAATGCAGCAAATAGCTGCTGTCACCCGGCGTTTGGCTGATAACTCGCAGAGTGTGATGGCGGCACCGGGCGCTGTTCACACTACAGACTCTGACGCTCCACACTGTGGTGTCTCTGATGCTCCTGAGTTGTACAGGCGGCTCAGGTGTCGATCAGCTGTGTTCTCATTAGTGATCGGGCTAGAAGGAGTTAATCTCTGTATGACTCCTGATTACCTCTAGGATCACATATTCTAGGAAACCTATCACAGTCGCTTCCCATTTTTTTTAAGATGGTGGAATCTGTCTTCTCATGCCAACAATTGCTTTTGCAATACTGGTCCATGTGCTGAGGTGATCCAGTTGCTGGTGATCTATTGCAGTGCTGTTTGGTGTGCTGTGAAAATCCTCTTGGTTTTCTTCCCTGCTCTTTATTTCCTCCTGGGCACTTATTGTCTTCTAGCTATGTGTGTATTGCTGTGAGTGAGGGTGGTGGCTTGGACATCTTCACCATCAAAAGTATCTCAGATAAGGGACAGCTAGGGCCCCCTAGCCAAGGTTATTCCTTACTACCATGTGACAGCTGCATTTTTATGGAGCAATTTTATAGCCAAACTGTAAAAAGCCACATATTATTATTATTTATTTATAAAACACCATTGATTCCATCGTCTGTACATCAGAAAGGGATAAATACAAACAAGTTATCAGTAGGTATCAGTAGGTTGGGTCTGCTGTGGTGGCGGTGGAGCGCCGGGTCCGGTGGCGGTGGAGCGCCGGGTCCAGTGGTGGTGAGGTGCCACTGTGGTCATTGCAGGATGCAGGCTGTTCGGAAGAGATGTGTTTTCAGGTTCCGCTTGAAGGTTCTGAGTGTAGGGGACAGTCGAACGTTTTGGGGTGCAGAATTCCAGAGGATGGGGGATGCTTGGCTGGTTATCAAAAATATAGACGATCGCATACTGTTTTTTTTTTTTTAAACTGGTTAAATAAATCACATTGAAAACTGCATGATCTCTGCCCTATTTTTGATGAACAGCCAAGGAAAACAGACAACTAAGGGCTGGTATTATTAGGGTGAAGAGGGACATGGTTATTTGGTCCTTCCAAGCACCATTAAATGCTCCAATTCTGACACTTTGCTCTGGCTCTTCCCGCTTGTCCTGCTGTGGTGGCAATCGAGGTAATACTTGTGGGGTTATTATTTATTTATATAGCACCATTAGATTCCATGGCGCTTTACATATGGATAGGGTAGACGAGGACAAGTACAATATATATGGACAATCAGGTCATACAGATACAGGAGGGGAGAGGACTCTGTCCGCGAGGGCTCACAGTCTGAGATTGGTGTTAGCTATAAATTGTCAGCTGACATGAAGCTCTGATGTTAGTAATGGAGAGGCGTTTATCAGACACCCCCATTACTAACCCGGAAGGTATAGGGTTTAAAAGACAGAGGGAAAAAAAGTTCATTTCAATGAAGACTCCGCCACACGCCCTCGTTCACCAATTTATTACTTCACGGTAAATTCTGGAAGTTCTTACTTAATCCAAAGAGTAATGTCCCATGACAATTATCAATTCCTATGGGGATTTGTTCAACTAGGTCCAACTGAAACTACAACATGGAAGGTCCCTCATCTGCCCATCTGGGTCCAGACAAGAACGGGCTCCCCAGATGTGCTGGATGAGTAGAAGTTTATTGTTATGGGTTTGTATGATGTTTAGACATCCTGAATGATTTGTTTCTTTCTTGCCTTGTATAGCTCTTTGCTATTTTCTACATATTTATATTCTCTTCTGTGCATTTTTCATTATCATTTCAGTAAACTGCATTATTATTATTATTATCATTTAGCCATTGTGTATGAATCCATTTATCTTACATAGTATAATCTATTATAAATAAAACATCAATGGATGAGAAATTTATAATAGGAAACAGTGGTCGACTGTGTGACAGGCCGAGGACAGGTCAAGAATGAGAACCATGTTCTTTCCGAATTTCACACCCAATCCTTTTCTTGCCTCCAGTTCTCTTTAGGGTACAGAAGGTTTACTTGATAAGTTAGTCCTTTTCTTCAATAACCCTCCGAGGATGGAGCAGGACAGAGAGCACATGGCAGCTCGGATATTAGACCTCACCCTGGAGATAATCTACTGGATCACTGGAGAGGTGAGAGCTTCACATCACATCAAAGGTGAGGATCCTTAGAATAGATGTAGTGATCGGCGTCTCCCCATACACAGGACCACAAAGTAGTAAATACATCATCTGGGGAGTGTATGGCCCCCGGTGTGTCAGGAGGGCGGAGCAGGACCTCGAGTGACATCACCGAGCCTCCACCTCATTCACTGATACATGAGCAGAAGATCCTAGAACTGACCCACCGGATCACTGATCTGCTGAGCGGAGAGGTGAGTGCTGACCCCCGCCGGGAATGCTGGGACATACTATAATAACACCGGGGGAGGGGTCTGCTAATAACGGCTCATTGTGTGTGTCAGGTTCCTATAAGGTGTGAGGACGTCACCGTCTATTTCTCCATGGAGGAGTGGGAGTATCTAGAAGGACACAAGGATCTGTACAAGGACGTGATGATGGAGAATCTCCAACCCCTCACATCTCCGGGTAAGAGGAGACCGTCCTGATTATAGAGGAGCGGCCGGGTATGAGGTCACCTAGACTCCCCCATCATCACACTGTAGACCATGTATTCAGTCACTGTGTATATTTCCTATAGATGGGTCCAGTCCAAGAAATCCACCAGAGAGAAGTCCCCGTCCTCTATATCCCCAGGTTCCTCCAGATCAGAAGCAGAACGTCCTCCTGGATCATCAGGTAGATAAGGTGAGATTTCTAGGAATCCTCTATGACCCACCCTTATGCTTAACCCCTTCCCGACCCTTGGCCCACTGTTTGGGCCATGAAAACAAGTTCATTCCCAACCCATGGCCCAGGGGGTGGGCCATGGAATGATCGGGCTCCTGCAGGTCGAGTGAGGGTGTCACTGACCTGTCACTCGGCCTGCAGGTACATGGGGAGTTGTAAAACACCCCATGGGGGGTCGATTTGCCCCCACCCCCACCCCCCCGGCTACAGGCGCGGTGATTGGCACTCGAAAGTGAAAATCATCGCACCTGTCATGCTTCCCTGCCTGCCCCTGCTATCCCTACCCTCCGATATGCTCCCCTGTCATCCTCTAACTGCCCCCTGTCCCCCACCTCTCTTTCCTGCCCCTTCTTCATCTTTCTTACCCCCCCCCCGCATCCTGTCCTGCCGCCCTCCGCCCTGCCGCCCGCCTCCTCCTCACTGCCCCCGCTTCCTCCTCAGTGCCCCCCATCTCCTGTCAGCCCCCCCTCTTCCCCCTTCCTGACCCCCCGATCACCGGAGCGGCGATCGCCTCTCCCACTCACCCCTCCGGCGGCCGCGCTCCGTCCTGCAGTGCCTGCACTGCTGCGTCCCGCTCCTCCTCCTTCTCTCCTGCCGCTTACCGATCTGATAGCTCTGTGCTGGAGCTGTAAGATCACTTTCTACAGCTAGATCCTGAGACCTATCTGGATGCATAGTGAGCACTTTGAATCCCCAGGTGCTTCACAAACTGATCGGTAATAAGGTAAAAATACTTTTTTTTTCACACAAATTTCTTTTAATTTGTACGGATCAATTTGTAAGCACCTGGGGTTCAAAGTGCTCACTATGCATCTAGATATGTTCCCTGGGGGTCTAGTTTCCAAATGGGTCACTTGTGGGGAGCTCAAATGTTTAGGCACACAGGGCTCTCCATACGCGACCTGGTGTCCCTAACAATTCCAATTGTTGGCAAACACCAGGTTGCGTATGGAGAGCCCCTGTGTGCCTAAACTTTGGGCTCCCCCACAAGTGACCCCATTTTGGAAACTAGACTCCCCAAGGAACCTATCTAGATGCATAGTGAGCACTGTGAACCCCCAGGTGTTTCAAAAATTGATACGTAATAAGGAAAAAAATACTTTTTTTTCACACAAATTTTCTTTTTTAATTTTTTACGGATCAATTTGTGAAGCACCTGGGGTTCAAAGTGCTCACAATGCATCTAGATATGTTCCCTGGGGGTCTAGTTTACAAAATGGGGTCACTTGTGGGGAAGCCCCAATGTTTAGGCACACAGGGGCTCTCCAAATGCGACATGGTGTCCGCTAACAATTTGAGGTGATTTTCCATTCAAATTGTTAGCGGACACCATGTCACGTTTGGAGAGCCCCTGTGTGCCTTAACTTTGGAGCTCCCCCACAAGTGACCCCATTTTGGAAACTAGACCCCCCAGGGAACTTATCTAGATGGGTGGTGAGCATATTGAACCCCTACATGCTTTACAAATTGATCTGTGAATATGGAAAAAGTACTTTTTTTTTCACAAAAATGTTCTTTTAGCCTCAATTCTTTCATTTTCACATGGGTAACAGGATAAAATTCATCCTAAAACTTGTTGGGCAATTTCTCCTGAGTACACCGATACCTCATATGTGGTCATAAACCACTGTTTGGGCACACAGCAGGGCTCAGACGTGAAGGAGCGCCATTTCACTTTTTGAATGGAAAATTAGCTCCAAAAGTCAAATTGCGCTCCCTCCCTTCAGAGCCCTGCCGTGCGCCCAAACAGTGGTTTATGATCACATATGAGGTATCGATGTACTCAGGAGAAATTGCCCAACAAATTTTAGGATCCATTTTATCCTGTTGCCCATGTGAAAATGAAAAAATTGAGGCTAAAAGAACATTTTTGTTAGAAAAATTAAAATATCCATTTTTTTTGTTTCCAATTTGCTTAGTTCCTGTGAAGCACCTGAAGGGTTAATAATCTTTTTGAATGTAGTTTTGAGTAGCTTGAGGGGTGCAGTTTTTGGAATGGTGTCACTTTTGGGTGTTTTCTGTCATGTACACCCCCTCAAAGGGACTTCAAATGTGATGTGGTCACTAAAAAAAAATGGTTTTGTAAATTTTGGTGGAAAAATGAAAAATTGCTGATGATCTTTGAACCCTTATAACTTCCGAACAAAAATGTTTTTTTTCCAAAATTGTGCTGATGTAAAGTAGACATGTGGGAAATATTATTTCATAACTATTTTGTGTCACATAACTCTCTGGTTTACTAGAAGAGAAATTCAAAATTTGAAAATTGCAAAATTTTCAAAATGTTTGCCATATTTTTTATTTTTTTCACAAATAAACGCAAAAATTATCGACCTAAATTTAATACTAACATGAAGCCCAATATGTCACGAAAAAACAATCTCAGAATCGCTAGGATCCGTTGAAGCTTTCCAGAGATATAACCTCATAAAGGGACACTGGTCAGAATTGCAAAAAAGGCCAAGGTCTTTGGGGTCAAAATAGGCTGGGTCCTGAAGGGGTTAAAATACAATTAAACCCCATAAAATAAATGAGACACTCAGTCGTGTGTGGAATAAAAGTGGCCATGAAACTTTATTAAGGGTTACTTAATATTTGAAGAATTAAACCAAAAAATAACTTCAATATTAATAAATAACTCCATTTACATAAATAATTAAAAATATAAATAATCCTATTTATAACCATTTAATCAAAATCCGCTCATGGAAAAGAGCAGTTGTGCCCAAACGGGCAGGCATTACGAATGCCTGACCACCCCCAAACCAAGCCACCTTTCCACAATCGACTGCATGCCTACATTAAAAATGTCCAACCCAACCTCCCCCAAGTGAACACCATCCCGCCTATACAACCCCGGACGAAAACCCTCTAAATCCACTTGATGAAAATAAAAGAATCCCAAACTAGCCATAAATCTTTCCATCCTCCTGTTCACCCTCCTCCTGATCCCATTTACAAAAGCCAAATGACCCGAAGACCAAATCAAACGAGGAACGACCTCCGAGAACACCAAAAACGCTCCAGGAATTAGAGAGCGAAGAAGTATCAAATCCCTTTGCATCAGCCAAAGCAGATCCCACGTACGTATCTTCCCGAGGTCGCTCCCCGCAAGATGAATGATGATGAGATCAGGAAGAGGGAAAGAAAATGAAAGTTTTTTAATGAAAGAACACAGATCTCCCCAACGAATGCCGCGAACGCCTGCTAAAAAATACGAATTTCCGAACCATCGAAGGACAGATTTTCCGTATATGGGCGCAAAGCTGCTCTATTCCGTCCCAATGAATGTATGAATGACCTACAATCCAGATAGTCTGGAGCCCTGAAAAAGAAATCAAAGATCAAATGAAAGCTCTGGCCTAATATAAAGCTCCACCCTTCTAGATTCCCAAGGACCCAACCGTTTCATTTCTTCGCAGGACATGCCTAAGCGAGCGCCAATCCTTAAAGAATGAGGGGTCGGGTTCAAATGCCCAATACCCAGAAAAGATAAACATTTTTTCAGGAGAACGCCAAACTGAAATTTCGTAGCCGGTTCCAAAGAACCATGCACAAATAAAGGCCCTCGCACGTTAGGCCGAAAGGATAGCCAACGCAATAAATTATCCCTAGGGCAAAGAGGAGAATCCGGTATGACACCCAATTTGGTCAACACACCCTTACGTAACTGATCTGTTTTTGAACGACGAACCCGTATAAACACATGAGAAGTACCAATAGATACATCCGACACATCAAGCCCTGAAACATGAAGCTTGCTAGCCGCTACCAACTCACACACAGAAATGCCTCGAAAAACGCAAACACAAAGCAAGTTTGAAATAATCACGTCTAAAACCTATTGAAACATACCCTCGGAGAGGTGTCCCATAGTTGACGCAATAAGTCAATAGAAATTGGACGTCTACTATCCGGCTGGAAAGTCCTTCTTCGTAAACCATTCAGGAACTGTCGTACTGGAAAGAGGCCAGTCAAAGACCGCCCACCATAGAGCTGAAGAATAAAGGACACTCCAGCCAACAATCGGTGAAGGGCAGAAAAACCCAAACCAGCCAATACTTTGTCTTGAAGAAATTCCAAAGTCAATGCCGTATCATACACTATACACGTATGGCCTCTCACTGAACAAAACCATCCTCCATTCGGCCCATGCCGAGGCGTGAGAAGACCAAGTCGAAGTCGCCAGTGAACTCCTAATCAGTGACAGGATGAGATCCCCATCAACCCCCACAAGTCCTGCGGGCAAGGGATACCTTCGATGTCCATACCCGGATGCTGGCCAAGAAAGTCTTCAAAAGCCTGCCGTGAAACGAAATCACTAGCAGAACTAACTCAGTACATAAAAAGGGATTAAGCCAAATATTATGGAACAAGCATTGTAACACCAGCTCTCTAAGAGCTGCCCCCATGTAATCACATTTAGTTGAAAAAGTATTAAGCGCAAACATAGCTCCAGTAACATCCAACCAAACCCAAATACGATTATTCGCCAAAGAAGAACCCCAAAGATATATTCCTACCAATACTGAAAAAACGATAGGAAAGCATCGTTAGAAACCAACCCATTATCTACCCAACAACGAGGCCACGGACCCGCCGACCAGGCAGAATGAAAACGAACAGCGAAACCCAATGGCGAAAACAGCCTATGAAAAATTTCAACGAATCCGAGCCCACAAAATCTTCCTGCATGACACTAATCCCATTGAAAGAGGACAAAAACCTTCTCCAAACTCCTAAATCCGCTTTCAACGGCAAAGTCAAACGGATATGATCTCCCGACGAAGCAACACCTTTTGTGCTATCATATAGCCGACGGGAAAAAACACGAGCCATAGGCAAAACCCTCAAAGCAACATTCAAACAGCCCAATAAGGACTGAAAGTCGCGTAACGTTGCTTTACTCCTAGCCAGCATCGCATCAATCAAACCTAAACGTTTTTGAGTTTTGCACTGAGGAAGTGGCAATTCCATCGCATCCGTGTCCAAGATGACACCCAAAAATTCGAGACACCCTCATGGACCAACTGTTTTGTCCTCCGCCAACGGGACCCCAAAATACTCCATAAGTCGCTTTAAAGTATCCAAAAGCCGAAAACAGTTGTCGGAATCAGCTGCACCAAAAAAAAAAAAAATCGTCCAAATAATGTAATACATGTCCCCTTGGCGCTTCGGCAACCGTAGCCCACTACAAAAAAGTGGAGAAAGCCTCAAAATAGAAGCATGAGAGCGAAAACCCCATGGGGAGGCACTTGTCAAAATAAGACAAACCGTCGAAAGAAAAGCCCAAAGAATTGAAGCCATCCGGCGACACCGGCAAAAGCCGAAAGGCAGATTAGATATCTGACTTAGCCAGCAGGGTATGGCGGCCAAAACGCCGTAACACATCAACAGCCACATCAAAGGAAGTGTAGGATACTGAGCAATCGGAGGAACTCACTTGATCATTTAACGACTCACCCAAAGGGTAGGAGAGATGATGAATCACTCTGACCGAGAATCTTTCTTCGGGACCGCTCCCATGGGAGACACCCGAAAATTCGAGAAGGGTGGCTCCACAAATGGCCTGGCTATACGATCCAATGCCAATTCCACTGAAATGTGTCCTTTAACGTCCACGGAAAATCTCCTAACCGACGGCAAATTTCCAGAATTACAACAACCCTCCCCAGAAAACGATGGGATGAAAAACCCATACGAAAACCCATTATGAATGAGCTCTGCCTTCCGACGGTCTGGATAACGTTCCAGCCACGGGGCCATATTTTGGAGCTTCACTGGGGTCCGAGCTTTTAAAAACTGACTCCTTCCCACCAGCTTGCTGCTGTTGAGTAAGTTGATTGGCTTTTTTATAGCACTTGGAAGCGGGATGACTTCCCCTGCAGAAGGAACAGTCATGGCGAAACCGACAGTTCGCCTGCCACTTACAAACGGAATCATTAAACGCAAAACAGAAACCCTTTTTCAATGGCAAACTGCTGTGCTGCCTAACGACGGCCGCTCTCTGAGGGAGCATAAGGTTTAGCCAAAGGCCAACATCTTTAGCCCCCCAGGCTAAATTAGTATGCACAGCCATTTTTTGATGGAATGACTGATCATAGCTGAGCCATGCCATGCCGCCAAAGCTTTTGTAAGCCTCCAAAACCGTATCCAGATGGTGAAACAAGCCACTGCATAAGTGAGGATGCTTTTCTCCTAAAACCGCGGCAAAAATGTTGAAGGCTTGTAACCACATATGGAAAGACCTGTAAGACTTCTTTTTGACATCAGCCTCTGCATCTCTTTTTTGCAACCTAGACCCATAATCCTTGCCAACCGGTAATAGAGAAAAGATGTCAACATGTTGTCTATTCCAGATCTTGTCCTTGATGGTCTGACTTAAGTGAAAACCCCAGAGGCGAGATATCACAAGTAATCGCCTCCCTATAGAGGGATTCAGCCAGGGGTGTAACTACAATAGGTGCAGGGGTTGCAATCGCATCCGGGCCCTGCAGCCTAGGGGGGCCCCAAAAGTCCCTTTGGCCTATAGAAAAAGACTAATATTATTAAAAATTTGCAATAATTGGGGGCCCCGTTGGAACTCTCGCATCGGGGCCCCTGGGCCTGAAGTTACGCCGCTGGATTCAGCCACCCCTGAAGATCTAGCAGGAGGCTCAACAGTCTGACCATCAACAGTCCCCCTAACCTCTACCACTACCCTATTTACAATCTCCTGCATGAAAGCAGCAGAGGCACAGTCAGAGGAAAGGACATGAAGAGCAGTATGCTCTCCATCAGTAGCTGAAGCGTCCATAGGATGATCCCTGGAAGAGCTGGGCAGCTGGAGGGGCAGGAATTCGCGATCCCCCTCCTGGGGAAGATCCTGAGGCAGCCAGGCACTAGATGGATCAGGAGCCTCAGATCCACGAATGGAGGAACCAGTATGCTCTCCCATCCGGGGGCGAGCAATAGCACTGCCCGGCCCCGCGACAGCCGAGTTCTCCTGAGAAGACATCAGAGGACCCTGCAAATGTGATATCGACTGCACTCCCAGCACCTCATCTCTCCGGTCTGGCACCAGCCTGTCAGTGCTAGCAGTCCCCTGCAGGGGCGTGATATCACCCCTCCATCATGCGATAAGGAATGGGAATCACCCCAGGTCCCGCTGCTAGGCCGCGAACGGAACCCCGGAGGACGAACTTCAGATGAGGAGCTCCCGTTCACGCTCCTACGCCGTCGAGGAGCCGGGTGAGGGGGTGAATATGCTTCTCTCGGCCGCCTCACACTCGGCTCCCTCTCCCCTCCGCAGGCACCGCTACCTCCAGCACTTGGGCAGAGGCAGGCACAGGAGGCTCCGGAGCAGCAGTCACAGCAGAAGAGATGGGTCCCAAAGCAGGCTGTGATAAACAGTTCCTCAGCCATTCCTCGCCACCTTCTTCCCTCTCCCGCGCCAGTAACTGGGATAACAGGGCGTCCATCTTCTCGTCTTGCCACAGCAAATAATGCTTGTTTTCTGTCAGAAATTTGTTTATATAGGGGCTATTCCTGCCCAAATGCTTCCACCAATCACGAGCTGTTACTAAGCTTCCTCATAAAACTCCACCATCTCATTGGCTACTCCAGTAGCTATGGTAACAGAAATTAGGCTTAGAAAACACAGTGTTAACTCTTTGTATTCACATAACACAAAACATTTGGTTCCATGTTGCAATGAAACCCCCCGGCTAAGGTGCCGGTGCTTCAGCAACCAATCACAGCTCAGCTTTCACTTTACCTCAGCAGCTTCAATGGTGAAAGCCGCACACTTTCTGCTATAGACACCAGAACAACCTTACTGTTTAGTTGATTCTCATATATACTAACATAGTAGCATAGTTTGTAAGATTATAATAAATAAATAAATATATATAGATATAATATATATATATAATATTTATTTATATAGCGCTATTAATTCCATAGCACTTTACATACATGAGTATTGCTGTCTTCTTGGAGCTCACAATCTAAACATCCTATCAGTATGTCTTTACAATGTGGTAGGAAACCGGAGGGCCCGGAGGAAACCCACGCAAACGCAGGGAGAACATACAAAAGAACATACAAACTCCTTGCGGATTGAAGGAAGACTTTAAGTCCATCTAGTTCACCCCATAACCTAACATGCTGATCCGAGGAAGGCAAAAAAACCATGTGCAACACTAAGCTCCACATTGGGGGAAACATTTCCTTCCTGACTCCAGATACGGCAATCAGACTAGATCCCTGGATCAACGGCCTATCAAAGAATCTAGTATATACAGTATAACCTGTAATCAGGCCCTGCGTCGGCAACTGGCATACCAGGGCAGATGCCAGGCCTGAAGAAGTGACAGGGCCAACAGGTGTCTGTGAGCGGAAGCAGAGGAAACTCACTCACACACAGCTGTCCTCTCTCCTGCTCTGCACAGATGGTGATCAGTACACAGCAGGAGAGGAAGCACCGGGAGATGAATGGACCTTGCAGTTCCAGTCATGTGACTGATCACATGACTGAAATTAAGGTCCTGAAAGAAACTAATTCTGCAGCCTTCTGCAGCTGCCAGCGGCTCCTGTTCCTGCTCTGCACCAATCAGATCAGGTGGATATGGTAATATGTATGTGTGTATCTGCATCTGTGTGTGTATCTGTACGTGCATGTATTGACTATGTAAACGATCTGTATGTGTGTTCATATGTGCATGTAGCAAAGCTGTGTGTGTATCTGTATGTACATAAATTGTACATGTAGCAGAGCTTGGTGTGTAGTGTCCATGTAGGAGAGCTGTGTGTGTTCTTCTGTATGTCCATGATATATTGTGCATGCAGCAGAGTTGTGTGTATGTGCATGTAACAGAACTATGTGTGTGTGTGTGTTTGTATGTGCATGTATTGAACATGTAGCAGAGCTGGGTATATAGTGTCCATGTAGCAGAGCTGTTTTGTATCTGTATGTGCATGTAATGTGCATGGAGCAGAGCTGTGTGTGATCTGTATGTACATAAATTGCACATGTAGCAGAGCTGTGTCTGTGTTTCTGTATGTGCATGATATATTGTGCATGCAGCAGAGCTGTGTGTGTTCTTCTGTATGTCCATGATATATTGTGCATGCAGCAGAGTTGTGTGTATGTGCATGTAACAGAACTATGTGCGCGTGTGTTTGTATGTGCATGTATGAAGATGTAGCAGAGCTGGGTATATAGTGTCCATGTAGCAGAGCTGTGTTTGTATCTGTGCATGTAATGTGCATGGAGCAGAGCTGTGTGTGTGCATCTGTATGTTCATGTACTAAAGCTGTATCTGGATATTCATGTAGTAGAGCTGTGTTTGTGTGTGTGTGTGTGTGTGTGTGTGTGTGTGTGTGTGTGTGTGTGCTATGTGTAGTGTGCATGTAGCAGAGCCATCTATGTCTATGGGCATGTAGCAGAGCTGTGTGCGTCATGTTTAATTTGCAGAAAGATGATGATGATGATATTATTATTATTATTATTATTATTATTATGACACTAACTATAGATTTATTTCATCCATATTCCACCCTAGTAGATTAAAATTAGCTCTAATTATCCCTCCCTTTTACACCACCGGGGAAGCTTCAATTAATAATAAGTGTAATAGTAATAATCTTATTTTCTGCAGTCTATACCTTGGGTACGGCTTAAGGTGCGGACATGCAGCAGCAAGGAGGGGCGGGGGCAGAGTGTAAAAGGGGCCCATTACGAATCTTTCACCCGGGGCCCACAAAAATCTGGAGCCGGCCCTGCCTGTAATATTATAATTTTTAAGAAAGGCATCCAGGTCCTTCTTAAATGTTAGTAGTGACTCCCTCATTACACCATCATGTGGCAGAGAGTTCCATAGTCTCACTGCTCTTACAGTAAAGAATCCGCGTCTGTGATTATGATTAAACCTTCTTTCCTCCAGACATAGTGGATCTCCCCTTGTTCCTGTCTCAGGCCTAAGAGTAAAACATGACTGCGCCTGTTCCCTTCTCCAGATTCCCAGCCCCACAGCCTGCATAAAGCATAAGACCACACATGGCCTGATCTGGTGCCTGCATTATACGCAGGTGCAGTGTTCTGCCATCATGTGATCTCAGCTCTTGGGCAGAGACACGGAGATGCCTGAGACCTGAGAGATCTGTGCAGGTGCCGATGCCACTGAAAGGAACAGAGTGTCCTTGTAGCCCCTCTACTACACATCTTATTAAAGGATACTTGAAATCATATTATGATGTGATCTTTACCCAAGTGACCTCCAACCCGTATATTTGATATGCGGTCCGGCCTGTTGGTTAATATTAGGTCCAGCAGTGCCCCCCTTCTTGTTGGGTCCTGAACCAGTTGTGAAAGGCAATTGTCTCTCATAGTTTTCAAAAACTTATTACCTTTGCTGGAACTGCAGGTTTCTGATCCCCAATGTATTTCAGGGTAGTTGAAGTCCCCCACAATAATGACTTCTCCCTGAGTCGCTGCTTCATCTATTTGCTTTATGAGGATATTCTCCTCCACTTCCATTATTGTTGGGGACTTATAACAAACCCCTATCAGTAATTTATTATTTTTTCCCCCTCCCCTTATCTCCACCCACAGGGACTCTACATTTCCATTAGATTCACCTATATTATCACGCAGGATGGGTTTTAAGGATGATTTTACGTATAAACATACACCTCCTCCTCGCCTATTTGTGCGGTCATTTCTGAACAGACAATAGTCCTGTAAATTAACAGCCCAGTCATGGCTCTCGTCCAGCCAAGTCTCCGAAATCCCCACCATGTCATAATTATTTTCCAACAAAATTAATTCTAATTCCTCCATCTTATTGGTGGCTTCTGGCATTAGTGTACATGCACTGTCTGTACCTCTATTCCTTCTTACTTTATTGACTGTTCTAGCCCCACCCCCCATGCTACCCTCAATTTCTTTGTTAGTGCAGATAGTGACCTCAGCACAATGTTCCCCTCCTGTACAATGAATACCCTCCCTCCCAATCCCTAATTTAAATACTCCTCCAACCTTCTAGCCATTTTCCACCCCAGCACAGCTGCACCCTCCCCATTGAGGCCCCAGTTACTTCTGCAGAGGCTATAGACACCAGAACGATCTTACTGTGAGGTAATTCTCATAAATGAGGCCCAGTTACTTCTGCAGAGACTATAGACACCAGAACGATCTTACTGTGAGGTAATTCTCATAAATGAGACCTTAGTTATTTCTTCAGGTAGTATAGGTGACCAGAACGATCTTACTGTGAGGTGATTCACATAAATGAGGCCCAGTTACTTCCGCAGAGGCTATAGGTGATCAGAACGATCTTACTGTGAGGTGATTCACATAAATGAGGCTCCAGTTACTTCCGCAGAGGCTATAGGTGATTAGAACGATATTACTGTGAGGTGATTCACATAAATGAGGCTCCAGTTACTTCCGCAGAGGCTATAGGTGATTAGAACGATAT
This sequence comes from Allobates femoralis, assembly GCA_033576535.1. Lineage (NCBI taxonomy): Eukaryota > Metazoa > Chordata > Amphibia > Anura > Aromobatidae > Allobates > Allobates femoralis. The sequence goes on along the minus strand of JARQOC010000002.1, from coordinate 745,282,818 downwards.
TGCTGTGAGGTAATTCACATAAATGAGGCTCCAGTTACTTCCGCAGAGGCTATAGGTGATTAGAATGATCTTGCTGTGAGGTAATTCATATAAATGAGGCTCCAGTTACGTCCGCAGAGGCTATAGGCACCAGAACGATCTTACTGTGAGGTAATTCTCATAAATGAGGCCCCAGTTACTTCCGCAGAGGCTATAGACACCAGAACGATCTTACTGTGAGGTGATTCTCATAAAGAGGCCCAGTTACTTCCGCAGAGGCTATAGGTGATTAGAACGATTTTACTGTGAGGTGATTCTCATATTACTTCACAGAGAAAATAGAAAACATCCGTCAGGAAATCAACTCCCAACCTCAAATCGCTGTTACCCCTACCTCTCCCCACATTTCCTTCGGCTCACTGTCCACTTTTAGCCCAGTCACAGAAGAAGTCTCCAGGCTCCGCTCTACTTCTCGTCCCACCATGTGCACTGCTGACCCCATCCCCTCACACCTAGTCCAGTCTCTCTCTCCGGTAGTCACCACTTACCTAACCAAAATCTTCAATTTCTCCCTCTCTTCTGGGGCATCTTCCCCTCCTCCTTCAAACACTCGATCATTACTCCATTATTAAAGAAAACTTCTCTCAACCCATCCTGCACAAACTACAGACCAGTCTCCAAACTTCCCTTCATCTCTAAACTCCTGGAGCGCCTGGTCTACTCCCGCCTCACTCATTACCTCCTCCGCGGACCGGGCCGTCGGGGTCCTTGCGCCGGTCCGCGGCAAGCTGCCGGCTTCCCCGCCCCCTGTGTGTCCCCGCCCACCGCACCCTCATCTCCTGTATACCGCTCTGAGCCGCAGCCGAGGCAGAGGCCTCAGCTGCGTGCATATGTATGAGGGGAACTGTCGGCCAATCAGTGCAGCAGCCATGCCCTGCCGCACTGTTATTGGCCGACAGCTTCTCTCATACAGCAGCAGCTGAGAGGCAGAGACATGGCTGAAGTTTTTTCATATCTCGCGCTATTTCCAAGCGCGTCAGTGATGTGTGCGTCACGTGATGCACTTGGAAATTGCGCGAGATATGAAAAAACTTCAGCCACGTCTCTGCATCTCAGCTGCTGCTGTATGAGAGAAGCCGGCAGGAGCGGTGAGCATCTGTGTGTGAGTGTGTTTCAGCAATGCATGTGGGCACGTCACTCAGGGGCCCCCCTGTCAGGGGCACATCACTCAGGGGTCCCCCTGTCAGGGGCACATCACTCAGGGGTCCCCCTGTCAGGGGCACATCACTCAGGGGTCCCCCTGTCAGGGGCACATCACTCAGGGGTCCCCCTGTCAGGGGCACATCACTCAGGGGTCCCCCTGTCAGGGGCACATCACTCAGGGGTCCCCTGTCAGGGGCACATCACTCAGGGGTCCCCCTGTCAGGGGCACATCACTCAGGGGTCCCCCTGTCAGGGGCACATCACTCAGGGGCCCCCTGTCACAGGATAAGTGCACAGTGCGCATTGGGAAGACACAGCGCACAGGGGGGAAATGGGTGCAAGGGGAGAGACACAGTGCACAGGGGGGAAATGGGTGCAAGGGGAGAGACACAGCGCACAGGGGGGAAATAGCACACAGGGGGGAAATGGGTGCAGGGGAGAGACACAGTGCACAGGGGGGAAATGGGTGCAGGGGAGAGACACAGTGCACAGGGGGGAAATGGGTGCAGGGGAGAGACACAGCGCACAGGGGGGAAATGGGTGCAGGGGAAAGACACAGGCTGGGGTCACACACACAGATATCTGGGCAGATATTGTTCACAGATCTCTGGTTGCAGTGAAATCATGGATAGATTGCTCCATTTGTACACAGCCACAAAATGGAACCATGTATCCATGATTTCACTGCAACCAGAGATCTGTGAACAATATCTGCACAAATATCTGTGTGTGTGACCCCAGCCACAGCGCACAGGGGGGAAATGGGTGCAGGGGAGAGACACAGCGCACAGGGGGGAAATGGGTGCAGGGGAGAGACACAGCGCACAGGGGGGAAATGGGTGCAAGGGGGAGAGTGAACGGAGGGAGAGAGAACTGCGCACGGGCGGAGACATACACAGGAGGGGAGAGAGTGCAAGGGGTGACAGGCACAGGGTGGGAGAGACTGCACAGGGGGAAAAGGTATGCATGGAGTGGAGAGACGATACACACGGGGGGGGGGGAGACAGCACACAGGGGGAGATGCAACACATGGGGGGGAGAGACTGAATAAGAGGGATTATATCTGTGGGGGAAGATGTGTGTGCATGTATATAATATATATATATATATATATATTAATCTGCAGTGCAATGTTTATAATATGATATATTTACACATTTACGCCCGGGGCCCACAAAAACCTGGAGCCGGCCCTGCCTGTGTGTGGGGAGGTGGATTGTACTGGGGGCAGCATGTCTGTGTTTAGGGCATTCAGGGGTCAGTGTGTGTGAGGGGTATATACAAGGGGCAATGTGTGTGTGAGGGGTATATACAAGGGGCAATGTGTGTGTGAGGGGTATATACAAGGGGCAATATGTGTGTGAGGGGTATATACAAGGGGCAATATGTGTGTGAGGGGTATATACAAGGGGCAATGTGTGTGTGAGGGGTATATACAAGGGGCAATGTGTGTGTGAGGGGTATATACAAGGGGCAATGTGTGTGTGAGGGGTATATACAAGGGGCAATATGTGTGTGAGGGGTAATATACAAGGGGCAATGTGTGTGTGAGGGGTATATACAAGGGGCAATGTGTGTGTGTGCGGGGGAAATACGGGGGCAATGTGTGTGTGTGTTTGCGGGGGTTATACGGGGCAGTGTGTGTGTGTGTGTGCGGGGGTTATACGGGGGCAGTGTGTGTGTGTGTGCGGGGGTTATACGGGGGCAGTGTGTGTGTGTGTGCGGGGGTTATACGGGGGCAATGTGTGTGTGTGTGTGTGCGGGGGTTATACGGGGGCAATGTGTGTGTGTGTGTGTGTGCGGGGGTTATACGGGGGCAATGTGTGTGTGTGTGTGCGGGGGTTATACGGGGGCAATGTGTGTGTGTGTGTGTGCGGGGGTTATACGGGGGCAATGTGTGTGTGTGTGTGTGCGGGGGTTATACGGGGCAATGTGTGTGTGTGTGTGCGGGGGTTATACAAGGGGCAATGTGTGTGTGTGGGGGGGGTTATACAAGGGGCAATGTGTGTGTGTGTGTTTGGGGGGGTTATACAAGGGGCAATGCTTGTGTGCGGGGGTTATACGGGGGCAATGTATGTGTGTGCGGGGGTTATACGGGGGCAATGTGTGTGTGTGTGTGTGTGTGCGGGGGTTATACAAGGGGCAGTGTGTGTGTGTGTGTGTGTGTGTGTGCGGGGGTTATACAGGGGGCAATGTGTGTGTGTGCGTGGATTATATGGGGACAATTTGTGTGTGGGGGGAGAATTTATGCTATATGGGGGGATGCGACTCTGCATTATATTATATGGAAGGATATGAGGTTGCATTATACTTTATGGAGGGATGTGACGCTGCATTGTACTATATGGAGGGCTGTGATGCTGCATTATACTACCGTTTATGAAAATAAGATGTAGCGCATCTTTTGAGGAAACAGGGCAGTAAACGCCACCCCTTCTCCATAGCCCCACCCCATAAGTTCAAAGCCCCGCCTTCCGGGCTGCGGAAGGACGGTCTTGCATGAAGCCGGTCCCCGGTGCAAAAAAGGTTGGGGACCCCTGTTCTAGACCCATTACAGTCTGGTTTCCCGCCCCTACATTCTACAAAAACTGCTCTCACCAAAGTGACCAACGACCTTCTAACAGCAAAATGTAATGGTCACCACTCTGTGCTCATCCTTCTTGATCTCTCTGCAGCTTTTGACACTGTTGACCACCATCTCCTACTCTCCATGCTGCACTCCATCGGCATCAAGGACACGGCTCTCTCCTGGCTCTCCTCCTATCTCTCTGACCGCTCTTTCAGTGTATCATTCTGTGGCTCCACTTCCTCCCCTCTTCCTCTCACTATTGGGGTCCCTCAGGGTTCAGTCCTTGGACCTCTCCTCTTCCTCTCACTATTGGGGTCCCTCAGGGTTCAGTCCTTGGCCCTCTCCTCTTCTCTCTCTACACGGCCCCGATTGGACAGACCATCAGCAGATTTGGCTTTCAGTACCATCTTTATGCTGATGACACACAACTATACACTTCTTCCCCTGACCTTACTGTCCCTCTAATACAGAACACCAATGACTGTCTAACCGCAGTCTCCAATATGATGTCCGCTCTCTACCTGAAACTCAACCTTTCCCAAACTGAACTTCTGCTGCTCCCGCCCTCCACTAACCTCCCTAAATATGACATCTCTCTCTGTGTGCGGCACCACGATAATGCGTAGGCAGCAGGCTCGCTGTCTGGGTGTTATGTTTGACTCTGATCTTTCCTTCACCCCATATATATAATCTCCCGCCCGCTCTTGCCGCTTGCACCTGAAGAACATCTCTAGAGTCTGCCCCTTTCTCACCTTCGAAACAACAAAAACCTTCACTGTGGCCCTGATTCACTCCTGCTAGACTCTCCCCTCTCCAGTCCATCCTTAATGCAGCAGCCAGGATCACCTATCTGGCTAATCGTTACTCAGACGCTTCTGCTCTATGCCAGTCATTGCACTGGCTGCCTATACACTGTAGGATCCAATTCAAACTGCTTGTTCTCACCCACAAAGCTCTTCACAGTGAAGCACCCCCTACATCTCCTCCCTCATCTCTGCCTATCACCCCGCCCGTTCTCTTTGCTCAGGAAGTAACTTTAGACTCGCTTCTGCACTAATCCGCTTCTCCCACTCCCGACTCCAAGACTTCTCCCGAGGTACACCAATTCTCTGGAGTGCTCTACCCCAAGAAATTAGGTGTATCTACAACTTACATAGTTTCAGGAGATCCCTAAAAACAGATCTTTTTAGGGTGGCCTATCATGATCCCTAGTCAAAGTCATCTAGACATAGCCTATCCGCTCCACCAGTCTCAGGTGGATCACAAATAATGGTTGGTGGCAGCTTATGCTGCTCCTATCTGTGTCCCATCTCTTCAAGTTGACTATACCATCATTGTAAATAAGCTGTTATGAGCAGGGCTGTCATTATTTTGCTCTAATTATTGTACTGTATTAAGCTTTGTATTATATTGTATTGTATTGTTTTTTGTATTGTATTTTCTGATAACTGTTTCTTATGATTGTTTGAATATGAACCTCTGAATTGTGAAGTGCCGCGGAATATGTTGGCGCTATATAAATAAAGATGATTATTATTATTATATATGAGGCCTCCGTTATTTCTGCAGAGGCTATACACTGTTCCAAATTATTATGCAAATGTTCTTTTTTTTCTGATTTTCCTAAATGGTCGGTGCAGATGACAGTCAGCGTAATAACAGTCATCACCCGTTACAGTATACATCAAATTTTATTGAAGAAACCTCCCAATGATAACAGTATAATCTTCACAATTAAAAATAACTCTAAATGCCCTGTTCCAAACTATTAGGCACGGTAGAGTTTCTAAACATTTGATATGTTTGAAAGAACTGAAAATGCTAATTTGTTGAATTTGCAGCATTAACAGGTCACATTCACTGAAATAAAAAGCTATTTAACTCCAAAATATCCTAACAGGCCACGTTACATGGTAACATAGGAACCCTTCTTTGATGTCACCTTCACAATTCTTGCATCCATTGATATTGTGAGTTTCTGGAGAGTTTCTGCTTGTATTTCTTTGCATGATGTCAGAGTCGCCTCCCAGAGCTGCTGTTTTGATGTGAACTGCCTCCCACCCTCATAGATCTTTTGCTTGATTATACTCCTAAGGTTCTCTATAGGGTTGAGGTCAGGGGAAGATGGTGGCCACACAATGAGTTTATCTCCTTTTATGCCCATAGCAGCCAATGGCACAGAGGTATTCTTTATAGCATGAGATGGGGCATTGTCATGCATGAAGATGATTTTGCTCCTGTTTTTGCTTTTTTGTACCATGGAAGAAAGTTCTCAGTTAGAATCTCTATATACTTTGCAGAGGTCATTTTCACACCTTCAGGAACCTTAAAGGGGTCTACCAGCTGTTTCCCAATGATTCCAGCCCAAAACATGACTCCTCCACCTCCTTGCTGACGTCGCCGCCTTGTTGGGACATGGTGGCATCCACCAACCATCCACTCCTCCATCCATCTGGACCATCCAGGGTTGCTCAGCACTCATCAGTATACAAGACTGTTTGACAATTAGTCTTCATGTATATCTGGACCCACTGCAACTGTTCCTGCTTGTGAGCACTGTTTAGGGGTGGCTGAATAGTAGGTTTATGCCCCACAGCAGCCTTTGAAGGATCCTACACCTTGAGGTTGGAGGGACTCCAGAGGCTCCAGCAGCTTCACATATCTGTTTGCTGGTTTGTAAGGCCTTTTTAGCAGCTGCTCTCTTAATCTGATGAACTTGCCTGGCAGAAACCTTCCTCATTCTGCGTTTATCTGCACGAACACATCTGTGCTCAGAATCAGCCACAAATCTCTTCACAGTACGATGATCACACTTAAGATTTCCTGCAATATCTAATGTTTTCATCCCTTGTCCAAGGCATTGCACTATTTGTTGCTTTTCGGCAGCAGAGACATCCTTTTTCTTTCCCATGTTACTTGAAAACTGTGGCCTGCGTAATATTGTGGAACACCCAGTTTTCCTGTTATTGGGCTCATCTGCCAAACTAATGATCACAGGGATCTGAGATTGATTTCAGTGATCCGAAGACCCTGAGACACAAGACCAGCAATTGGGTTCATTGAAAAAAAATAAAACCCTATGACACTTAAAACCAATTTGCATAATTTGGAACACGGTGTAGACACCAGAACGATCTTACTGTGAGGTGATTCTCATATATGAGGTCCAGTTACTTCTGCACTAGTTGTTGACAGCCATTGCTGACACTTCAGACTGTAGCATGACTTATCAGGTTGCCTCAGCTCAGTCTTGGACTTAGTGCACGATGTTATTGAGCTCCACCAGGGTATTTATAAATTGTTGGGGGCGACACCCTGGACTTCATGTATAGCGGGTGACACAGTGATAATCGCTGACCGCCTTTCTCTATAGTGACATTTCTTTGTATTCCTCATGTCTTATGTTGGATCCTTGCAGGAAAGTCATGGTGGAACGACGAGTGGAGACGACAATCCCTCCTCCATGTCGGTGAATGGTAAGAGCCTTCCATAAACTCTGTGTGTTGTTCTATATATAATTTACTGACTGAGTTTACCTACAATGTCCTCCCTAATATTAGTATTGAACTCATTAGTAATTTTATCTGGGTTTTTCTTTCAGCCCGATTGACACAACTGTATAACATCCAGCCCCTCTCCCCCCAGAGTATAACATCCAGCCCCTCTCCCCCAGAGTATAACATCCAGCCCCTCTCCCCCCAGAGTATAACATCCAGCCCCTCTCCCCCCAGAGTATAACATCCAGCCCCTCTCCCCCCAGAGTATAACATCTAGCCCCTCTCCCCCCAGAGTATAACATCCAGCCCTCTCCCGCCCAGAGTATAACATCCATTCCCTCTCCCCCCAGAGTATAACATCCATTCCCTCTCCCCCAGAGTATAACATCCAGCCCCTCTCCCCCCAGAGTATAACATCCAGCCCCTCTCCCCCAGAGTATAACATCCAGGCCCTCTCCCTCCAGAGTATAACATCCAGGCCCTCTCCCTCCCAGAGTATAACATCCAGCCCCTCTCCCTCCAGAGTATAACATCCAGCCCCTCTCCCTCCCAGAGTATAACATCCAGCCCCTCTCCTCCCAGAGTATAACATCCAGGCCCTCTCCCTCCCAGGGTATAACATCCAGCCCCTCTCCCTCCCAGAGTATAACATCCAGCCCCTCTCCCTCCCAGAGTATAAACCATCCAGCCCCTCCCCTCCAGAGTATAACATCCAGCCCCTCTCCCTCCCAGAGTATAACATCCAGGCCCTCTCCCTCCCAGAGTATAACATCCAGGCCCTCTCCCTCCCCAGAGTATAACATCCAGGCCCTCTCCCTCCCAGAGTATAACATCCAGGCCCTCTCCCTCCCCAGAGTATAACATCCAGGCCCTCTCCCTCCCCAGAGTATAACATCCAGGCCCTCTCCCTCCCCAGAGTATAACATCCAGGCCCTCTCCCTCCCCAGAGTATAACATCCAGGCCCTCTCCTCCCAAGTTACATCCAGCCTCTCCCCCCAGAGTATAACATCCAGGCCCTCTCCCTCCCCAGAGTATAACATCCAGGCCCTCTCCCTCCCAGAGTATAACATCCAGGCCCTCTCCCTCCCCAGAGTATAACATCCAGGCCCTCTCCCTCCCCAGAGTATAACATCCAGGCCCTCTCCCTCCCAAGAGTATAACATCCAGGCCCTCTCCCTCCCAGAGTATAACATCCAGGCCCTCTCCCTCCCAGAGTATAACATCCAGGCCCTCTCCCTCCCAAGAGTATAACATCCAGGCCCTCTCCCTCCCAAGAGTATAACATCCAGGCCCTCTCCCTCCCAAGAGTATAACATCCAGGCCCTCTCCCTCCCAAGAGTATAACATCCAGGCCCTCTCCCTCCCAAGAGTATAACATCCAGGCCCTCTCCCTCCCAAGAGTATAACATCCAGGCCCTCTCCCTCCCAAGAGTATAACATTCCAGGCCCTCTCCCTCCCAAGAGTATAACATCCAGGCCCTCTCCCTCCCAAGAGTATAACATCCAGGCCCTCTCCCTCCCAAGAGTATAACATCCAGGCCCTCTCCCTCCCAAGAGTATAACATCCAGGCCCTCTCCTCCCAAGAGTATAACATCCAGGCCCTCTCCCTCCCAAGAGTATAACATCCAGGCCCTCTCCCTCCCAAGAGTATAACATCCAGGCCCTCTCCCTCCCAAGAGTATAACATCCAGGCCCTCTCCCTCCCAAGAGTATAACATCCAGGCCCTCTCCCTCCCAAGAGTATAACATCCAGGCCCTCTCCCTCCAAGAGTATAACATCCAGGCCCTCTCCCTCCCAAGAGTATAACATCCAGGCCCTCTCCCTCCCAAGAGTATAACATCCAGGCCCTCTCCCTCCCAAGAGTATAACATCCAGGCCCTCTCCCTCCCAAGAGTATAACATCCAGGCCCTCTCCCTCCCAAGAGTATAACATCCAGGCCCTCTCCCTCCCAAGAGTATAACATCCAGGCCCTCTCCCTCCCAAGAGTATAACATCCAGGCCCTCTCCCTCCCAAGAGTATAACATCCAGGCCCTCTCCCTCCAAGAGTATAACATCCAGGCCCTCTCCTCCCAAGAGTATAACATCCAGGCCCTCTCCCTCCCAAGAGTATAACATCCAGGCCCTCTCCTCCCAAGAGTATAACATCCAGGCCCTCTCCCTCCAAGAGTATAACATCCAGGCCCTCTCCCTCCCAAGAGTATAACATCCAGGCCCTCTCCTCCCAAGAGTATAACATCCAGGCCCTCTCCCTCCCAAGAGTATAACATCCAGGCCCTCTCCCTCCCAAGAGTATAACATCCAGGCCCTCTCCCTCCCAAGAGTATAACATCCAGGCCCTCTCCCTCCCAAGAGTATAACATCCAGGCCCTCTCCCTCCCAAGAGTATAACATCCAGGCCCTCTCCCTCCCAAGAGTATAACATCCAGGCCCTCTCCCTCCCAAGAGTATAACATCCAGGCCCTCTCCCTCCCAAGAGTATAACATCCAGGCCCTCTCCCTCCCAAGAGTATAACATCCAGGCCCTCTCCCTCCCAAGAGTATAACATCCAGGCCCTCTCCCTCCCAAGAGTATAACATCCAGGCCCTCTCCCTCCCAAGAGTATAACATCCAGGCCCTCTCCCTCCCAAGAGTATAACATCCAGGCCTCCTCCCTCCCAAGAGTATAACATCCAGGCCCTCTCCCTCCCAAGAGTATAACATCCAGGCCCTCTCCCTCCCAAGAGTATAACATCCAGGCCCTCTCCCTCCCAAGAGTATAACATCCAGGCCCTCTCCCTCCCAAGAGTATAACATCCAGGCCCTCTCCCTCCCAAGAGTATAACATCCAGGCCCTCTCCCTCCCAAGAGTATAACATCCAGGCCCTCTCCCTCCCAAGAGTATAACATCCAGCCCTCTCCCTCCCAAGAGTATAACATCCAGGCCCTCTCCCTCCCAAGAGTATAACATCCAGGCCCTCTCCCTCCCAAGAGTATAACATCCAGGCCCTCTCCCTCCCAAGAGTATAACATCCAGGCCCTCTCCCTCCCAAGAGTATAACATCCAGGCCCTCTCCCTCCCAAGAGTATAACATCCAGGCCCTCTCTCCTCCCCAGAGTATAACATCCAGGCCCTCTCCCTCCCAAGAGTATAACATCCAGGCCCTCTCCCTCCCAAGAGTATAACATCCAGGCCCTCTCCCTCCCAAGAGTATAACATCCAGGCCCTCTCCCTCCCAAGAGTATAACATCCGGGCCCTCTCCCCCCAAGAGTATAACATCCAGGCCCTCTCCCTCCCAAGAGTATAACATCCAGGCCCTCTCCCTCCCAAGAGTATAACATCCAGGCCCTCTCCCCCAAGAGTATAACATGTAGCCTTCCGCACCTGGTGTATAAAATTTAGCATCATTGCCCCGACCACAGTGTATAACCTTCAGCCTCCGATATATAACCTCCGGCCCCTCGGTGTACATCCTTCGGCCTCCTAGTTTCTGGTCCCTCGCCACGTCGCCTACTTTTATTAAGATGTGACAGAGTGTCCTTAACTGCGCTCTACACTATAAACTGAGTATAACACAAAACACCAATACACATGAGAGGTGCGCACCGGCCGAGGGTGGGACACAGGGTAAAGACGTGTTCACACAGTCATGCAGGGAAGATGAAAGATATTGAAAGAAACCCAAAATACTTAAGGGTAAGTGGAACCCGTCCAAATCCCAAATGAAACGAATGGGAGAATCAATGAAATGTAAAGAAATGCTTCCAGCTCTTCTACGTCATGAATAAGGATGTTTTCATCCGAAACGCGTTGACATTGTCAGGCAAATCAGGCACATTATCTGTGTTTTGTACTAATGGACTATGGATAAAAAATCCTTCACATAGAAGATCTGGAAGCATTTCTTTTCATTTCATTGCATTCCTTTGGGCCACGGCAGGACCTGGGTCCGTGCTCCATGGGGATTGGTCAGGAGAAAGCTTAAATGAGCTGGACTCGATGTGATTTGAGAATGGGAAACACACTGACAAACCACAGGGAGAAGCAAAAAGGATAACTCAGCAAGATTATCCTGAACTGCGGAGCTGGGACCTGGGAATATGGCCAGCACTGAGGCATGTTCATGGTGAATATAAATAGCACCTGCCAAGATGTGATAGGGCAAAAAAGAAGGAAATGAACACACCTGAATGGAAATATAACAGAGAAGCAAGGCAAAGGAAAGACAAGATACACTGGACTGACACAAAACATGTTGTGATCCAACAGAGAAGGAAACTGACCAGGGAGCACTGGACACTGGACCCCAGAGCCATGACATTCAGAAGTGCTGGAAGTACTAGACATAGCAGATTTAAAGGTGTGAACTGCACCTTGATGCAGGAGTGCGGGTAGAACAAAACAACACCAGAGCTGAGTAGGAAATCAGGAAACCTTTTGCAGGAATAGAGAGAGTGTGGATAGCACCTTGGAATAACAGAGATGCATAGGTTCAACGGTGACAAGGGTCGGGGTTCTCAAACATTCTGGGGTATCAGTCTGTTCAGTAGTCACGGTGGCAACTCCAGAATCCGTGGCCCTGACCAAGCATGAATAGTTCATATTTACAGGGGAAATAAGTCTTTTGTGACGCCATCTATGGTTTCCGGTCATGGATGACCAGCGCTGCTTGTATGAGGTCAAAGGGGATCGTTGGTAAGGTAGCTAGGTGTAACACTCTCCATAGATAGAGCGGGCCCCTGGGATTAGTATGACAGTTAATGTGGATGATGGTTATAGTTGTTGGTGCAGGTAGGCGCAGAAGGAATGGACAGACACAGAGGATGCAATTCTTACCAGTCTGTTTACTTGTCGTTAGTGCAGAGACAACCCAGCAGGGTACCATTCTCTCCCAGTGTGCAGCTTGGCTAGCCCTCAGATCCAGGTCCACTCCACTGAGACACCGTTCATAAGCCTTTCCCAGCTGATCTTTCCTCCCTGCGTTGTTCTCCTCTCTCTCTTCTTCTGCGCCTTCGTGCTACAAGTCCCAACGCAGAAGACTGCGGGCCCTGCTGAGTGATGACCAGCACATCCTCTTGACCCTCTGTATTCACTGTGCCCGGAAGTGTATACGGTGTTGGCCACTGCACCTGCAGTTCAATGGCTACCGGTTTCTTGGCTCGTTCATAAAGTTTAGCACCAAATTGGGGCCAGTACCCCTCATGCAGCTAGTTTCTCTACCACGACTTGGAAGTCGGGTGTAGATTCGGGGTTCTCTCTGGCTAGGGTTCCATGGCAGACCTACCACTGGTCCCACTCCGCCCCAGTATCCCCTAGAACTCCACCTTGCTGCTCCTCCTTCTCCGCTTCACTACTTCTCACTCAGACTAACTGTGTCCCCACCTTCTAAACCTATTCCTTCCTCCAGCCAGAAGATGGGGTCTGGTCAAGGTGTTTCTTCCGCCCATCATCCCCTGGCCTGGAGTTGGGACTGGTGTTAAGTGTAAGGTTGTGTGTCTCAGTTTCATCTTCCCATCTTAACTGAGAGCAATGGCACCACAACTGTGGAGTAGATGCAATACCACAGTGGCGACCAAGATGCAGGGGCGCCACATTCCCCCTTATAATAATAATAATACTTTATTTATATAGCGCCAACATATTCCGCAGCGCTTTACAATGTAGACCGGTTAAGCACAGCACGTTCATGGGCTGTAAAGGTGTTAAGCAAGAACATGAGATATTTTAAACCTGCAGGTTAACAACTAACATCTTCCCTTTATGGGAGGCACATTTCTTGAACGTTACAAATAGAAAACATAAAAGGTACAAAAAGTGCAAAAAGTCACAATTAACATTCAGCAGGGTGCCTGTAAACGACGCTAAGGCAGCACGTCACATTGCAGGATTCAGGTGCTACCGGTGGGTACTGCCCCAAACCACCTTCAATCTTGTCCCTGGGCATGGCTGCAGGGCACAAAGACCATGTTTTGACCTTAGTTTTTGAGGTTAAGTGCAAAGATTTTTCAAGTGCAAGTTCTGGTAAAGTGCAAAAGGCTCCAGTGCTGCACCTTACAGTCTTGGTCTGAAATCCAACAAGAAGCACTTTAAAAGGTGCAACATTGTATAAGTCTATATCCTGACCACCATATAGTCCTGTGGCTCAATTGTCCATGATTATGCATAAAACCTAGCCGATTGACTTATAATCTAAAACACAACCATTTACATTTGGTTTTCTAATACCTGGCCAGGTTATCTACATTCTATTATATACATTATTCTATGGATTACTGTACAAATAAAACATGAGGTCTTTATTCCCTGCCTCTACAAGGGCAAGGGGTCTGGCATCCCATATTAATGTTGCAATGAGTCGTGTTGGCAAGCTGGTAGCCTGCATGTCCACACTACGGCAGCGACTCTCCATTTTCCTCTTTGTGCCGCAAGATATCACGGGCACAGCCTGACCGTTGTCGTCGAGGTGGTATGACGGCTATCCCAGCCGGTCTGAGAGTTACTATCGCTTCCTCAGCTGCTGGACTCGTTCGGGTCGCCTCAGGGGGAACAGTTACTGGTGCCGGTTCAACCATTGCCACAACCTTCCTCACGTCTAGTGCATACCACCCCTGCTACCAATTCCCCCGGGTATAAACTCCGGCAGGTAGCTCCTCGGGGCAGATGTCTTTCCACATCTCGTCTGTTAACAAACACGTCGTTTAATAGATGGGTCTCTCTAATGAACCTCCACCCTCTGTGAATATCAAACTGAAGCACCGCTCCCCTTCTCCGGACCGGTGGCTCTACTGCAGGGGTTTTAGGAGCATTTTGCTTCTCTCGGAGGACGCTACACTGCATGGCTCAATACATGAGCCGAGCCTCCTGCTCTGTAGCTGCGGCTGCCTGCCGCGCAGCCTAGCGTTTGTGGTAGAAAACTTTAGCCGGAATGGCCTCCAAGTTATCCCCAGTAGTCGAGGGTTAATCCTGGTGATCTCGCGGGAACCCAATCACTCCGTTGCCTTACCATTTCTACCGTAAGTATACAACCTCCGCCTCCACCCCCCCAGTTCTGGAGTCAATTACGGGCTTTAGCGGGGCCGGGAGTCAATTTTTAGGGGGTGATCCACCCGTACGGTACACCCTGTAGGGATAGTGTGCTTTCCCTCCTGCGGGAGCTCGGGAGGGCTTTCCAGGGGACCCACTAGGTCTGTTGTTTCTATGCGGCTGATGGCTGTACCGGTCTCCTCCTGGGCTGTGTTCTCCTGTCCCTCCTCATTTGGAGTCTCGGAGCCTGGCACCACTGATTGTTGGATCGACTTCCTCCTCACCTCCTTTGCCATTTCATAAACTCTGCGGCCTGGAGCCTGACAAGCTGCCGCTCCAGCTCCTCTACCTCCGAGCTTATCAGGCAGGGATCCAAGGGTTGTAGTGGATCTCGGGACATCCAGAGGTGACCCGGTACATTCGCCTCTCGGAGTCCAGGTGCCAGTTGCTCCTCTCCAGCATCTGCCATTGCTTGCTCTGGGCCGCTCCCCTACCTTGCTCACACACACTCCTCTGTTTACTACTCCCACCCTTGGGTAGGCAGTTCTCGCTCTTAGTCCCTGCTCGCACTGCAGGAGGTGGAGCAGTCTAGCTGATGGGCACATCACCTTGCTTAACAGTCAGTGTAGAGGGTGGATAAGATTTTTTCCGCCTCTGGCTGGCTCTTCCCACGGTGGGAGGACGCGACACTCCTTATAACCAGCACATGATGCTAGACTGTGTAATGGCAACCACCATACCGATCATTCACAGTCTTTAGGCAGAACCCAGTCACAATGAGGTTTCGAAATCCTGTTTGTGACACCAAATGCAACGGTCACAAGGGCCGGGGTACGCGGACACTCTGGAGTATCAGTCTGTGCAGTAGTCATGGTGGCAACTCCAGAATCCGTGGCCCTGAACAAGCATGAAAATCTATGGTTTCCGGTCATGGTTGACTAGCACTGCTTGTATGGAGTCCCAGGAGATACAATTGGTACATTGCGTGGAAGGGCTCTGAGGACTTCAACAGAGATGAGGCTCGTTCCGCAGAGACAGAGGGAGCCCTAGGGGCATGGGCAGTGAGCGATCCACCCGTGCGCCCGAATCTGAAGTGAAGAGGAAGGGCAGGGCGAGCACCAGGGACCTGGCCCTGAAAGGTGGCGAGGAGACTCCAAGCGCAAATCGCGGAACCGGTGGTCACCTGAGCATGCTCAGTACACTAAAATCAGGTCCGGGGAACGATCAGCTGTTTCCTCGGACCCGTGCTCCATAGGCCCACATGTTAACTGGCGCGGATCCTGTCGGATTTTATTGTGTCCGATTTGGTCCGCTGTGCCCAATATCTGAGCAGTCTCCGATTTTGGGCGCAGCAGAAAATTGGACACAATCGGATCTGACACAAATTGGATGCCATTAAGGGCAAATCCGATGAGATCATGGGATGGCTACTATCCAAGAACAATCGAGAACCAGATTACAAGAGCCACCAGAATATCAAGAAATCATCTCCTACATTACAAAACTAGAGAAGAAAACAACTGGGTCCCTCTTGTAGTCACCTACAATCCAGATCTGGTGTTAAGAGGAACTGCATGGAAACTGCAACCACTCCTACAAAAGGATGCCCGACTAAAATCTATAATTCCAGACCCCCCACTTTTGTGCTGTAGGCAGCCCCCCAAATCTAAAACATATCATTGTCAGAAGCGCCCTGTCCTCTAATAACCAGAACATTTCCCTGCAACCAGAACAGGTGCAAAACCTCCATTTATAATGATAACGGACGAGATAAAGATTCCTGGCTCACATCAGGACGATAGGGTTGAATAAGCAGGGCATAGTGGTCTGTGTCGGGAGGGGTAGAAGAAAAGGATCTGGGCAATAAATACCAGAGTTCAGAGATATCATGTGTGATAGTTTATTGTCCTTTAATTAGAGGTCCATGTATAATGTGTGTTTGCCATGAGTGTGCCATTATTAAAGGGAACCTGTCACCTAATTTGAAGCCCCCTACACTATCTCTAGCTGTCCCTATACCTTCCTAGCAGCTCCCTATCTATCCCTTTCTTATCTAAAGTGACCCTATTAAACTTGTGTAAATTAAGTATAAACTTACCGCAGTCCCCGTGGTTAGGGGACTGGGTAGGCGTGGTCACGCTTCCGCAGCACTCCTCCATGTTGCAATGCACGCCCCGCTGGGCGGCATTATTGTGGGTCCTCTCTGCCCCCATTCTTGGAATCTCCCGCCCTCTCTGTAGTTCTATGCACCGGCCGGACGTCACTTCCGGCGCGGTGCATTATGGGGCGGGTCACGTGATCGGCCCCAGTGCATTATGGGGCCGATCACGTGATTGGCCCGGCTCCGCGCATGCGCATTGCGCTTATTGAAGCCGGGTCGATCACGTGATCGGCCCCATAATGCACTAGGGCCGATCACGTGACCCGCCCCATAATGCACCGTGCCGGAAGTGATGTCCGGCCACTGCATAGAACTACAGAGAGGGCGGGAGATTCCAAGAATGGGGGCAGAGAGGGCCCACAATAATGCCGCCCAGCGGGGCGTGCATTGCAACATGGAGGAGTGCTGTGGAAGCGTGGCCACGCCTACCCAGTCCCCTAACCACGGGGACTGCGGTAAGTTTATACTTAATTTACACAAGTTTAATAGGGTCACTTTAGATAAGAAAGGGATAGATGGGGAGCTGCTAGGAAGGTGTAGGGACAGCTAGAGATAGTGTAGGGGCTTCAAATTAGGTGACAGGTTCCCTTTAAGCCTGAAGAAGAGACCTGAGCTGTTTCAAAAGCTTGTGATTATTTAACATCTCTTCAGTTGGCCATTCAAAGGTATCAACCACTGCGGACTCTCAGATTCTAATATATATATTTGTATTCTCTTTAGAAATATTAAAATATTAATTTTGGCTGAATTATTTTCTCTTGCTCAGGTGAACACTGTATGAGAAGATCTCTTACACATCTCACTTCATCTCATCATGAAGCAGCAGATAATCAATCACAGAATGGAGAAAGTAGCACTGGAAATAGACTTGATAAAATACCATGTTATGTTTGTGGAAAAGATGAAAGGCAATATTCATGTTCAGAATGTGGGAAATGTTTTACCCAGAAAGGAGGTCTTGTTGCACATCGGAGAACTCACACAGGGGAGAAGCCGTTTTCATGTTCAGAATGCGGGAAATGTTTTACCAAGAAATCAACTCTTGTTGATCATCAGAGAATTCACACAGGGGAGAAGCCATTTTTCTGTACTAAATGTGGGAAACATTTTACTCACAGATCAGGTATTGCAGAACATCTGAGAACTCACACAGGGGAGAAGCGGTATACGTGCGCACAATGTGACAGAGGTTTCACCCGTAAAATAGGTCTTATAAGACATCAAAGACTTCACACAGGGGAGAAGCCGTATTCATGTCCTGAGTGTGGAGAAGGATTTGATGAAAAGCCACAGCTTATAAGCCATCTAGGAAGTCACACAGGGGAGAAGCCGTTTTTCTGTACTAAATGTGGGAAACAATTTACTGACAGATCAAGTATTGCAGAACATCTGAGAACGCACACCGGGGAGAAGCGGTATTCGTGCACACAATGTGACAGAGGTTTCACCCGTAAATCAGATCTTATAAAACATCAAAGACTTCACACAGGGGAGATTCATGTCCCGAGTGTGGAAAAGGACTTGATGAAAAGCCACAGCTTATAGGCCATCTACGAACTCACACAGGGGAGAAGCCGTATTCATGCTCAGAATGTGGGAAATGTTTTACAAGAAAAGCCGCTCTTCTTAAACACCTGAGTACGCACTAGAGGAAAAGCCATTTTCATGTTCAGAATGTGGGAAATGTTTTACCCGTAAATCACATCAAACATCACAAGTTACACAAGGGAGAAGACATGTTACCGTTCACAGGTCTAGAATAACTATGGGCAAATTATCAATGAAGTCACTGGAGACCATCTTCAAATTGGGGAACATTTCACTGGTGAGAAAGACACAGCTCATACATAATCTGGTATTTTCTATGGTAACATACTCATAGATGTGTAAGACAGAAGGAGAATCAATGTCTTTATTATGTGGTGCTGGAGTAGGATGTTATTAATCCCATGGAAGGCAAGAAGAACTAATACATCAATTCTGGAACAAATCAAGCCAGACACGTCACTGGAAGGAAGGATCACCAAGCTACGACTTGTCTACACATCATACGAAGAGAGCAATCACTGGAGAACGACATCATGGTCAGAAATATAGAAGGAACAAGGTTGAGATGAACAGCGACCCAATGCTTGATAACTGTGGAGAAGTCCCTGGTGGCCCTATCTAGGCTTGGAGAAGACCTGGTGGACCTATCTAGGCTTGGAGAAGACCCGGGTGGCCCTATCTAGACTTGGAGAAGACCCTGGTGGACCTATCTAGGCTTGGAGAAGACCCTGGTGGACTATCTAGACTTGGAGAAGACCCTGGTGTCTATCTAGGCTTGAAAACCCTGGTGGACCTATCTAGGCTTGGAGAAGACCCTGGTGGACCTATCTAGCTAGAGAATCCTGGTGGCCTATCTAGCTTAGAGAAGACTCTGGTGGCCCTATCTAGGCTGAGAAGACCCTGGTGACCTATGTATGCTGCACAGATTGATCTTCCTCCAGAGAGTTCATCCATCAGGTCGCGTTGCTGAGATCGAGCTGAAGGCCATTAACTAATAAATGCTCATGATGCCTTATGGAAAACCAATACAGAAAGCCATTTCTGCTCTATTTTTAATGTGATCTCAGTGATACTTATTGTTTGCTATTAGCCTAAATCATCATCGATAACTGTCCCATCAGCTGAAAACTTTAAATGTTGAACATCAGGGGTTTCTATTGTTATAATAAAAAAAATTCCCCAATACTCATGTAAAAAACAGAGTTCCAAAAGAATGTAACTTCAATAAAATTATATTTAACAGATGACTGCAAGCAAACTTCTAATCAAAACCTGAAGACATGCAATGAGAAACAAGTGATACAACCTGAGTGTGAGAGGTGTCGGAAGACGGCCAGTGGAGGAGTCCCCAGTGTAGTTGTGGCGCCCCACTAAGAGTGCGTCACAGGAGGGTACTGCACCCCTGACTGAAGGTGCTGTATTCTCCGTCCCAGTGGTGAATAGGTTAATCCCAAGGCTCCATGTACCACATGCAACACTTAGAGGCAGAGGACCAATTAGACACCCATTTCTTGGGTAACCGGTCTTGGTGGGAGGAGAGTGAGGTGTATAGCAGTGGGGAGAGAAGAATAAGAGTTAGAAGGTTGGAGAGACAAGAACAGTGCAGAAGTGCAGTCGTGACCAGAGAGAAGCTCAGGAAAGCAAAGTGAAAGTAACAAGTAGCAAAGTGGAAGAAGTTGCAGAAGAGCACTGAGACAGCTAACAGGGAGGCACTGAGCACTGGTGACCCAGAAGAGAAAGGGGCCAAGAGAGAGAGAACGGGTAAGACAATACCCTAGCCCAGTCCAAACCCGGAGTACCGGCTCCGAGGTGGTGCAGATGCTTTATCGCTGCGCCACAGAACCCGGAGTGATTGAGAGCTTCACAGGAGCGCAATACACAGCCTAACATCACCACAGCTGTACCAGGAGGGGTATCCACCATTGAGGTTCAGGGACCTATCGGGAGTCGCAGGCCAACGGCTCGGGTGCCCAACAGAGGATCCTCTGTATCCTGACCTGGTATATTAGAAGCAGCGACGAGAGAGGGACAGTCAGTATAAAGAAAGACACTGTGGAGCCTTGGAGGGACACTATTCATCGCAGGGACCACCCCGGTCCGTTACTTGACAGTGAAAACCATTGTACCTGTCTACCCTGCAAGAATGAAGTAAATACCCGTTCAAAAGAGCAACGTGTCTGAGCTTTATTTCGGGACTGTTACTAACTGCTTCGTTTACAGCACCAACTTAGCTGCCCTATTACACCATCGCAGCTCCTGACCCCGGGGACTCCCGCTCGTCCTGTAGGGAGCGGATCCATCTTGCTGCCGCCCATCCCTTGGAGATCCAAGCAGCGCCGGTGCCATCACCGGACCCCTACAGGTGGCGTCACGAATCATTAACTTTATTCTTATTTCATCACCTCACTTTAACCCTTTACGGACCACCGGGCCTCCACTGCCTCAGCCACAGAACCGTGACCACAGCCAGCGCCTGAGACCTGAGAACCCGGTCCACGGTGATTCATAGTCTCACCTAGAGGGCATGTGGGATAATGCCTGGGGGAATAAGCGTGCGGTTCTTCAGATAGTGTTTGCCTTATACTTATGGCTTTTAAGCCTGTGGTTTCCACTTGCCCCTTTGTAGAGGGTTTATCATCTGTGCCTGCCGTCTGTACTAACTGTTAAGTTCGTGAGATATGGGTTTAAAAAGGACAATATAGTGTTCCAGCAGGACAATGACTAGGTGCTTTCACATAGTGTTTTTCTTCCTGTCTGTGGAATCCTACTTTTTGCAGGACCCCACAGACGGGAAAGGACACAATCGGAGGTGACCTATTTCTGTGTCCGGGTCTGTGAATTTCATGGTCCGGACACAGAAAGATCTGTGCAGGGCACTTTACTTCCGCATGTATGATATAAAATTTAAGTAAAGCAGGTGTAAATAAAACTCTTATTCTCACCTTTCCAGTGATTCCTCCGACGTCGGCATCTAGCTCCCAATGGTTACAGGACCTGGCTGGGGGGGCTACCCGATCGGTCATGTGACAGATGGCACTGGTTACCTCGGTAACTGTTCATATGACCCGATCAGCTGATTGGGTAGCCCCGCCCAGCCATGTTCTGTAAGCCATTGGGAGTTAGATGCCGACTCGGAGGAATCACTGGAAAGGTGAGAATAGAGTTTTTTATTTTTAACATCTGCTTTACTTAATTTCACTTCCATAATGTATGTGATACATTGCGAAGTGAAATTAGACGGCACACAGCTGTTTCAGTGTACTAAGCATGCTCAGTACACTAAAATCGGGTCCAAGGAGCGATCAGCTATTTCCTCGGACCCGTGCTCCATAGGCCCCATGTTAACTGGCGCGGATCCTGTCGGATTTGATTGTGTCCGATTTGGTCCACTGTGCCCAAAATCTGAGCAGTCTCCGATTTTGGGCACAGCAGAAAATCGGACACAATCGGATCTGACACAAATCGGATGCCATTAAGGCAAATCCAATGATATCTTGAAATGGCTACCATCCAAGAGCAATCGAGAACCAGATTACAAGAGCCACCAGAATATCAAGGAATCATCTCCTACATTAGACAACTAGAGAAGGAAACAACCGGGTCCCTCTTGTAGTCACCTACAATCAAAAGCTGGTGTTAAGAGGAGCTGCACGGAAACTGCAACCACTACTACAAAAGGATGCCCGACTAAAGTCTATAATTCCAGACCCCCCACTTTTGTGCTGTAGGCAGCCCCCCAAATCTAAAACACATCATTGTCAGAAGCGCCCTGTCCTCTAATAACCAGAACATTTCCCTGCAACCAGAACAGGTGCAAAACCTCCATTTATAATGATAACGGATGAGATAAAGATTCCTGGCTCACATCAGGACTACAAGATCCCAGGTAGCTTCAGCTGCGCCACAACCAATATAGTGTATTTAATTATATGTACTAAATGTGTGAGCGGGAACCTGTATGTAGGGGAGACGGGGCAACAACTCAGAACTCGGATGAACTCTCATTGCCACACAATAAAGAAATGACGGACAGATCTGCATGTGCCTAAACACTTCTGCCCCTCTGATCACACCATGATGGACATGAAAATATTAGTCTTGAAAGGTATCTTCATGTCTCAAGTCTGGGAATATAAACTAATGTTGACCTTTGACTCATTCAGAGCAGGAATGAATGTATCACATGGATGTATGTCTGTTTACATCAATTAAGGAAATGTTAAATCATGAACACTAATGAAAGGACAATAAACTATCATACGTGTTATCTCTGAACTCTGGTATTTATTGCCCAGATGCTTTTCTTCTACCCCCTCCCGACACAGACCGCTATGCCCTGCTTTATTCAACCCAATAATTTATATATATATTATAATGTAATGTGTGTGTTTGCCAAGAGTGTGCCTTTATTAGGCCTGAAGAAGAGTCCTGAGCTGTTTCAAAATCTTGTGATTATTTAACATCTCTTCAGTTCACCATTAAAAGGTATCAACCACTGAGGACTCTCAGATTCTAATATAAATTTTTATATTCTCTTTAGAAATATTAAAATATTAATTTTGGCTGAATTATTTTCTCTTGTTCAGGTGAAGACCGGATGAGAAGATCTCTTACACATCTCACTTCATCTCATCATGAAGCAGCAGATAATCAATCACAGAATGGAGAAAGTAGCACTGGAAATAGACTTGATAAAACACCATGTTATGTTTGTGGAAAAGATGAAAGGCAATATTCTTGTTCAGAATGTGGGAAATGTTTTAGCCAGAAAGGAGGTCTTGTTGCACATCGGAGAACTCACACAGGGGTGAAGCCGTTTTCATGCTCAGAATGTGGGAAATGTTATACCATGAAAGCAACTCTTGTTGATCATCAGAGAATTCACACAGGGGAGAAGCCGTTTTTCTGTACTAAATGTGGGAAACATTTTACTCACAGATCAGGTATTGCAGAACATCTGAGAACTCACACAGGGGAGAAGCGGTATACGTGCACACAATGTGACAGAGGTTTCACCCGTAAAATAGGTCTTATAAGACATCAAAGACTTCACACAGGGGAGATGCCGTATTCATGTCCCGAGTGTGGAGAAGGATTTGATGAAAAGCCACAGCTTATAAGCCATCTAGGAGGTCACACAGGGGAGAAGCCGTATTCATGTCCCGAGTGTGGAAAAGGATTTGATGAAAAGCGAAATCTTATAAGCCATCTACGAACTCACACAGGGGAGAAGCCGTTTCCGTGCTCAGAATGTGGGAAATGTTTTACAAGAAAATCCACTCTTCTTAGACATCTGAGTACGCACTAGAGGAAAAGCCATTTTCATGTTCAGAATGTGGGAAATGTTTTACAAGAAAATCCACTCTTCTTAAACACCTGAGTACGCACTAGAGGAAAAGCCATTTTCATGTTCAGAATGTGGGAAATGTTTTACAAGAAAATCACATCAAACATCACAAGTTACACAAGGGAGAAGACATGTTGCCGTTCACAGGTCTAGAATAGATGTGGGCAGATCAACAATGAAGTCAATGGAGACGATCTTCAAATTGGGGAACATTTCACTGGTGAGAAAGACACGGCTCTTGGTATTTTCTATGGTAACTTGTTCGTAGATGTGAAACCTGGACTATAAACAAATAGGATAGAAGAAGAATAAAAGTGTTTATTATGTGGTGCTGGAGTAGGATGTTATTAATCCCATGGAAGGCAAGAAGAACTAATACATCAATTCTGGAACAAATGAAGCCAGACATGTCACTGGAAGCAAAGATCACCAAGCTAAGACTTGTCTACACATCATACGAAGAGAGCAATCACTGAGAAGGACATCATGGTCGGAAGTATAGAAGGAACAAGGCAAAGAGGAAGACCAGCAACCCAATGGCTTGATAACTGTGGAGAAGACCCTGATGGATGTATTTAGACTTGGAGAAGTCCCTGGTGGCCCTATCTAGGCTTGGAGAAGACTTTGGTGGACCTATATATGCTGCACAAGATCGATCGATGTTACACGAGTCTCGAATGGTGACCTGAAGAAAAGGGAAGAAGCCTCGAATTCAATATCGACGTGTGAAGTGTCGGCTTGAGCTTGTATAAAAGTACAAAAAAAGGACAGTAGAAGATTGTCTCCCCCCCCCAGTCAGGTATTTACAACCTAGCAGGGTCATAAAACCTAGCAGAGGTGAATACGTCTCTGATTTCCCTCCAAAAAAAAGAGGGATACGCACATGTTCTTCAGTTACAGACCTTTAAAGTCAAATGTAAATAATGCCCCATGAGCAAACTGTCCCCGTAAATTCTTACCAAAAAGGTTTCTAATCCACCTATAAGAGATCGGTGGTGGCAGCATCATTTTCTTATTCATGCGATATTGTGGACCTGAGAGTGGCTGGGTCAAGGTATATATATATATGTTCCTAGCATGAATCGGTGATATATATACATCTTGTCAAATCACGTACTGCAATAGTCGACATAAAGTCTAGCAGCTGCGCTCCTTTTCTTATCTTCTGTCAATACCTTGATTGGCCAGCAGGATAAGAGGGCGCCAGAGAGCTTTAAGGTCTTGGCTAAGTTCGTGAGATATGGGTTTGAAAAGGACAATATAGTGTTCCAGCAGGACAATGACTTCGGGTGCTTTCACATAGAGTTTTTTCCTGTCTGTGGTATCCCACTTTTAGCAGCACCCCACGGACAGGAAAATACACCAGTGGAGGTGACCTATTTCTGTGTCCGGGGCCATCATTTTCATGGGTACCGTTAAGGGTATATCCGATCAGATCTGTTGCCCATAGGGGGCCAAATCGGATCCGTGGCTGTCCGTTTTACAATGGACAGCCACGGATGAGCAAAAATTGCAAAGCAGACCCAATCCAACACTTGTGGGTAGAGATGAAGATAAAGCTGTATACATACCCAAGTGAGGTGACCAGTATACACCAACATTGGGAATGTGTAAAAGAGATTTAGGTGAATCTGATGGAGAGCAGCCCAGAAGGATTTGGGCGGCGCTGAAAGCCAAAGGGGGATTTACGTAGTAATAAAAATTTGGATTTTTAGGAGCAAAACAGTATTAATTCAGTGACCGGACAAAAATCTGCATAACTAATCATATGCTGAATAGTTACAAGTCACATTTATGTATGAGATAGCCAAGATGATTGTCTATAAAATGAAGGTTGTCTCATGCTCAAAGTTGTAGAAGATGGTGAGATAGGGAACCGGAAAGGCAAAAGCTCGAAACATTGTTACCCTTTTGCTTGTCAGGGTAAATCACCAAGGAATAATTATCTTCATTATACTTTATCAAAGGCTTCACCCTATACACACGATACTAAAGGGGAAGACGGCAATAATAAATGCAGGTAGTAAAGATTCTGAAGATCTGAGATGGGACGAATGTGGACTTAACCCTCCCAATGTGTCCGAGTTTACGCAGCTCATCAGAGACGAAGGAAATTTTACCACATTTTTACCCATACTGAAAATGGTCTGTACATTTATAGTCTGAGATGTTCGATGTATCGATTTAGTTTTCCATATAATGTCCTGGAAAGCAGAAAATATGTTTATAGTGAAGAAATGAAAGAAAAAAATTCTGCCGTTGATGTTTTCTAACTTTATTCTATGGTCAATTAAGGAGATTCCAAATTGATATATTTTTTATGTTTTGCTGCTTTTACAAAATAAACCATTAAAGATATGAATACGGTTTGCTTCCTTATAATCTGAGCTACCATTTTTGTCTGGATGAAGTTGGATTAGGGGTTGTGTGTGTGAGTCATGGTGTCATTTTTTTTTTGGGGTGGGAAAAAAAATTGTGAAATCATCCCAAAATCATTCCATTCTGTTTTAGAACATCCGGTGATCAAAACAACAATTCTGGCTTTTTTATGTTTTAATCGGCCAATAATTCTGCACCAGTTACTCGAGAAATGTCCTTATTGTGTCACCATGTCAAATGTCCTGTGTCTGAAAATGTTTAATTTGGAGGCACTTGAGATAGAGCCATACAACACCAATACATTAGTCCCGGCAGCTGACGACGTGTGGGAGCGCGGCACTTACACCTTGATCATCTGTCTGCATCATGCCGCACACTTAATAAAGAAAGTTATACTCACCCTCCCTCCGGTCCCCCACAGCGAGGCGTCCTCATCTCATGCCGGTATGTGGGAGCACTTCATCTGATGAGCGTGCCAGCGCTGCCCTCCCACACAACGTCAGCTGCCATCATGAAATGAGGCTGCCTCACTAAGAGTGACTGGAGGGAGGGTGAGTATAATACTTTTTTTTTAAGTGTGTAGCATGCTGGGGGCCGTGTAGCAGAATGGAGGGCTATGTACAAGGATGGGGATCATATATACCAGGATTGGGGCCGTATACGAAGATGGGGATCATACAGTGGGTACAGAAAGTATTCAGACCTCTTTACATTTTTCACTTTGTTTCATTGCAGCCATTTGGTAAATTCAATAAAGTTCATTTTTTCTCATTAATGTACACTCTGCCCCCCCATCTAGACTGAAAAAAAATGAAATGTAGATATTTTTGCAAATGTATTAAAAAAAGAAAAACTGAAATATCACATGGTGATTTGCTCAGTATTGATGATAAGTATTCAGCCCCTTTGCTCAGTATTGATGATAAGTATTCAGCCCCTTTCCTCAGTATTGGTGATAAGTATTCAGCCCCTTTCCTCAGTATTGATGATAAGTATTCAGCCCCTTTGCTCAGTATTGATGATAAGTATTCAGCCCCTTTGCTCAGTATTGGTGATAAGTATTCAGCCCCTTTGCTCAGTATTGATGATAAGTATTCAGCTCCTTTGCTCAGTATTGATGATAAGTATTCAGCCCCTTTGCTCAGTATTGGTGATACGTATTCAGCCCCTTTGCTCAGTATTGATGATAAGTATTCAGTCCCTTTGCTCAGTATTGATGATAAGTACTCAGCCCCTTTGCTCAGTATTGATGATAAGTATTCAGCCCCTTTGCTCAGTATTGGTGATACGTATTCAGCCCCTTTGCTCAGTATTGATGATAAGTATTCAGTCCCTTTGCTCAGTATTGATGATAAGTATTCAGCCCCTTTGCTCAGTATTGGTGATAAGTATTCAGCCCCTTTGCTCAGTATTGAGTATTTGCACCTTTAGATCTCGTACAGCCATGAGTCTTCTTGGGAATGATGCAGTTTAATCCCCTGGATTTTGGGATCCTCTCATTCTTCCTTGCAGATCCTCTCCAGTCCCGTCAGGTTGGATGGTGAACGTTGGTGGAGCCATTTTCAGGTCTCTCCAGAGATGCTCCATTGGGTTTAGGTCCGGGCTCTGGCTCCGGTCAGGAATGGGCACAGAGTTGTGGTGAAGCCGCTCCTTTGTTATTGTAGCTGTGGCTTAGGGTCTTGTTGGAAGGTGAAGCTTCAGCCCAGTCTAAGGTCCAGAGATCTGGAGGAGGTTTTCATCCAGGAGATCTCTGTACTTGGCCGCATTCATGTTTCCTTCAATTTCAACCAGTCGTCCTGTCCCTGCAGCTGAAAAACACCCCTATAGCCTGATGCTGCCTCCACCATGTCTCACTGTTGGGATTGTATTGGGCAGGTGATGAGCGGTGCCTGGTTTTCTCCACACATACTGCTTTAGAATTATCACCAAAAAGTTCTATCTTCATCTCATCAGACCAGAGAATCTTATTCCTCATAGTCTGGGATCCTTCATTTGTTTTTTGTTTTTCATGCAGCTTTCCTATGTCTTGCACTGAGGAGAGGCTTCCGTCAGGCCACTCTGCTATAAAGGCCCGACTGGTGGAGGCTGCAGTGATAGTTGAATTTGTGGAACTTTCTCCCATCTCCCTGCTCTCTGGAGCTCAGCCACAGTGATCTTGGGGTCCTTCTTTACCTCTCACCAAGGCTCTCTTCCCACGATTGCTCAGTTTGGCAGGACGGCCAGGTCTAGAAAGACCTCTGGTGGTCCCAAACGTCTTCCATTTAAGGATTATGGAGGCCTCTGTGGTCTTAGGAACCTTGAGTACTGCCGAAATTCTTTGTAACCTTGGCCAGATATATGCCTTGCCACAATTCTGTCTCTGAGCTCCTTGGGCAGTTCCTTTGACCTCATGATTCTCATTTGGTCTGACATGCACTGTGACCTGTGAGGTCTTTTATAGACAAGTGTGTGCACCTTTCCAAATCAAGTCCTATCAGTGTAATTAAACACAGCTGGACTCCAATGAAGGAGTAGAACCATTTTCAGTCACGATGGGGTGCAAAGTGTACATTAATGAACAAAAATTAACTTTTTTGAATTTACCAAATGGCTGCAAGGAAATAGAGTGAATTAATTTAAAGGGGTCTGAATACTTTCTGTACCTACTGTTTATACCATGATGTGAGCCACATATACCAAGATGGGGAGCCATGTACCAGGATTGGGGATCATATATACTAGGATGGGTGCCCATGTACCAGAATGGGGGGGCATATATACCAGGATGGGAGCCAGCCATATACCAGGATAGGGGCCCATGTACGAGGACAGGGATCATATATACCAGGGTAGGAGCCATATATACCAGGATAAGGATCATATATACTAGGATGAGAGCCATACATACCAGGATAGAGCTTCATATATACCAGGATATACAGGTCATGTACCAGGGTTGGGGCCAAAAGTAGGGAATAGAACGGATTAATAGCATTTCAATTAATTTTAATGGGGAAATGTAATTTGACATAAGAGCAAATTGAGTTTTATTACTCATTTTCAAGGAACGCAGCAATGACCTATATATGGTGAAAAAGTAGTGTGCGCAGTGCATGGCTCAGGACACATGACACACTATTTGACTTTTGAAGTGCAAATATGGCTGGAATAGATTACGGACTCCATGTCACCAACAGCAACCACTCGCGGCACATGTGAGATGCAACTGTAAAGGAGGACTCCATTTCTTACAAATATATAGAATTGGCAATCAGAAAAGATGCCACCCGGAACTAAGAAATGAGTGTGAAGTTTCTGTGGGGAAGAGTTTGAGAAGAGAACAAGGTCAGGGCGGAGCTGTGGCACACATCTAGATATAAAGGCGCAAGAAGCCAGCGGGATTGGTGGCAAAAAGTTGAAGGAAGCAGAGCTGTGCGCTGGGATACAGGACATCACCCTCCTTGTGAAGAAGCGAGTAAGTTAACTACCGCCTGTCAAGAGCCGATACCCGAGTCCTGTGAGCTTTTCGCAGACACTGCCTGTGAAGAGCCGATACCTGAGTCCTGTGAGCGGTCCGCAGACACTGCCTGTCAAGAGCCGGTACCTGAGTCCTGTGAGCGGTCCGCAGACACTGCCTGTCAAGAGCCGATACCTGAGTCATGTGAGCGGTCCGCACACACTGCCTGTCAAGAGCCGATACCTGAGTCCTGTGAGCGGTCCGCAGACACTGCCTGTCAAGAGCCGATACCTGAATCCTGTGAGCGGTCTGCACACACTGCCTGTGAAGAGCCGATACCTGAGTCCTGTGAGCGGTCCGCAGACACTGCCTGTCAAGAGCCGGTACCTGAGTCCTGTGAGCGGTCCGCAGACACTGCCTGTCAAGAGCCGGTGCCTGAATCCTGTGAGCGGTCCGCACACACTGCCTGTCAAGAGCCGATACCTGAGTCCTGTGAGCGGTCCGCAGACACTGCCTGTCAAGAGCCGATACCGGAGTCCTGTGAGTGGTCCGCAGACACCGCCTGTCAAGAGCCGATACCGGAGTCCTGTGAGCGGTCCTCAGACACTGCCTGTCAAGAGCCGATACCTGAGTCCTGTGAGCGGTCCGCACACACTGCCTGTCAAGAGCCGGTACCTGAATCCTGTGAGCGGTCCGCACACACTGCCTGTCAAGAGCCGGTACCTGAGTCCTGTGAGCGGTCCGCAGACACCGCCTGTCAAGTGCCGGTACCTGAATCCTGTGAGTGGTCCGCAGACACTGCCTGTCAAGAGCCGGTACCTGAGTTCTGTGAGCGGTCCGCACACACTGCCTGTCAAGAGCCGGTGCCTGAGTTCTGTGAGCATTCCACACACACCGCCTGTCAAGAGCCGGTGACTGAGTCCTGCGAGCCACCCACAGACACCGCCTGTCAAGAGCCGGTGCCTGAGTCCTGTGAGCGGTCCGCAAACACTGCCTGTCAAGAGCCGATACCTGAGTCCTGTGAGCGGTCCGCAGACACTGCCTGGCAAGAGCCGATACCTGAGTCCTGTGAGCGGTCCGCAAACACTGCCTGTCAAGAGCCGGTGCCTGAGTTCTGTGAGCGTTCCACACACACCGCCTGTCAAGAGCCGGTGCCTGAGTTCTGTGAGCCATCGGCACACACCGCCTGTCAACAGCCGGTGCCTGAGTCCTGTGTCCTGTGAGTCATCCGAATACAATGCCTTTCAGGAGCCCATGCCTGAATCCTGTGAGCCATCTGCATCCACCGCCTGTCAAGAGCCAGTTACTAAGTCCTGTGAGCCGTCCGCATACACCGCCTGTCAAGAGCCAGTTACTAAGTCCTGTGAGCCCTCCACAGACACACACAGCCTGTGAAGAGCCAGTGCCTGAATACTGTGACCCATCTGCAGACCGTGCCGGTCAAGAGCCGGTGCCTGGCCTGAGTCCTGTGAGCTGTACGCGGACACTGCTTGTCAAGAACCGGTGCCTGAGTCCTGTGAGCCATCCGCACACACTGCTTGTCGAGAGCCAGTGCCCGAGTCCTGTGAGCTGTCCGTAGGCACCGCCTGTCAATAGCCAGTGCCTGAGCCCTGTGAGCCATCCTCACACACCGTGTGTCAAAAGCTTGTACCTGAGTCCTGTATAGCCATCCACAGACACTGCCTGTCAAGAGCCAGTGCCCAAGTCCTGTGACATGTCTGCAGCCAGCACCTGTCATTAACTGATGCCTGAGTCCTGTGAGCCGTCTTCACACAACGCCTGTCAAGAGCCGATGCCTGAGTCCTGTGAGCCGTCTGCAGACACTGCCTGTCAAGAGCTGGTGCCTGAGTTCCATGAGCCGCCTGTAGATGCCACCGGTCAAGATCCCAAGCCAGAGCTATGTGGTCAAGCTGCAAACATGGGGAAGGGATGATTAGTTAGTACCCCTGACCTTTCAGGTGACCTGAAAGCCGTTAAAGGGATCCTGTCACCTCCAAAACGCCTCCTAAGCTACCAAAACACGTCCCTGCAGCATATTATCACAAATCTCACACTCCTTTTGTCTCCTAAAAGCATCCTGTGAAAGTGGATAAAAACGATTTAATACTCCCTCATTAGTGATTATAATTAGCAGGGGCTGTATTCTTTAGTCCCCCCTAGGGCGTGTTGTTTTGCAGCCTGAATGATCCAGCCTCTCTCTGTCTGTGCTGCTGTGATGTGGAGCTGAAGGCAGGACTAATGATTTGCATTCTGTGAGTGACTGAGAGGGGGGAGGGCAGAGCCTGCACAAGCAGAGCACACAGACAGAGAGAGGGTGGATCATTCAGGCTGCAAAACAAACACGCCCTAAGGGCTAAAGAATACAGCCCCTGCTAATTATAATCACTAATGAGTGAGTATAAAATAATTTTTCTCCACTTTCACAGGAAGCTTTTAGGAGACAAAAGGAGTGTGAGATTAGTGATAATATGCTGCAGGGACATGTTTTGGTAGCTTAAAAGGCGTTTGGGAGGTGACAGGA
Source organism: Allobates femoralis (assembly GCA_033576535.1). Lineage (NCBI taxonomy): Eukaryota > Metazoa > Chordata > Amphibia > Anura > Aromobatidae > Allobates > Allobates femoralis. The sequence goes on along the minus strand of JARQOC010000002.1, from coordinate 745,251,171 downwards.
TCCCTTTAATACAATAGTTTCCCCTCTTTATAAGGAAAAGTGTCCTCTAGTGGTAGTACGGTAGTAATATTCAGATGAGAGTCCTGATCATTGCACATATGTGTAACCTGTACCCCTGATTATTGTGTGTTAAATCTGAATTTATTGTAACCATTTGCAACTTTTACTGCTGTTCCTGTGCTGCCATCCCACTTTTGGTACAACACTAAATATAGTGTAACGTCACCCTCTGTGGGTTGTACACTTGACCATCCTTTTACATACTCATCTGCTCACCTATCCCAATAGACCGACAATGAGCACACCCAGCTTTCCCAAGCATCTCATAGGTTCTCTACTTGCACTTTGGCATACACAAGGTAACACCTCTAGCCTATAGCTTTCCTCTTTAAGGTTGTGAGATATCAGCTCGCTGTGTGGGGGATTCATGTTGGGTCCATCATAAAGTGTGGGGAGATGTAGGGCCATCAAATATGTGGGGAAGAGAAACTGTGGGCAGGATCTTACTGGATGTAGGGTTTTTGGGGTCTTCATACAGTGTATGGACTGCTGTGGGGTAGATGATACTGTGTGGGTGGCTATGCGGGAATCATTATACTCTGTGGGTATGCTGGGGGTTATCACACTCTGTGGGGGTATTATACTACGTCAAGGGCTGTGGAGACCATTGTCCTGTGTGGAAGGCTCTGTGTGGGTGACCATATTGCCATATTGGATGTAGGGTTTTTGGGGTCTTCATACAGTGTATGGACTGCTGTGGGGTAGATGATACTGTGCGGGAATCATTATACTCTGTGGCTATGCTGGGGGTTATCACACTCTGTGGGGGTATTATACTACGTCAAGGGCTGTGGAGACAATTGTCCTGTGTGGAAAGCTCTGTGTGGGTGACCATATTGCCATATTGGATGTAGGGTTTTTGGGGTTTTCATACAGTGTATGGACTGCTGTGGGGTAGATGATACTGTGCGGGAATCATTATACTCTGTGGGTATGCTGGGGGTTATCACACTCTGTGGGGTATTATACTATGTCAAGGGCTGTGGAGACCATTGTCCTGTGTGGAAGGCTCTGTGTGGGTGACCATATTGCCACATCGTGTGGAGGGATGTGGGGTCATTATACTGTGTGAACCGCTTTGGGGACCTGTGTGAGTGGTCGTGTGGAGGCCATCACTGTGTGAACGGCTGTGGTGACCATTGTTCTGTGTGAGGCGGCCGTCACACGCTACGATACATGGCTAGATATCGTTTGAACGCGCCTGATTAGACATCGCTCGAACGATGTGTGTGCGTGTGACGGCACGACACGACCAACAAGAAATGATCAGATCGCCAGATCGAGATATGAGATCCGGACCTCATATCCCAGGATATCGGCTCATTGAAGAAGCACAATTGACGTGTCTAAATGAACGATATCGTTTGAAAGCTATGAATTGAGCGATGCCGAAATCTAACACGTAGGCGTGCCGGGTATTCACCTGTGTCACGCCTCCTCAGGTGTGATTCGTTAACCCTCATGCGCTATTATTGGTGGAAGCTCCTGCGTTCCGATTGGTTATTTCTTCACAGGGCGCCATTTTGGAGGAGCTGTCACTTCAGCACTATAACACATAGGCGCAGTACTGGCCACCAATGATGGAGTGAGGGTCGCGGCTTCTAAACCATGTAGCCCTCCTATGTGCTCCTATGTACCTTCAAATACGCCCACATTTACCCCTACATCGTTTACGAGGCTTCTGTGTGACTGTTTGCTAACAATGTGCACAGATGATAAGTGGATCGCTCATACGACCGCTGGATCGCTGCATCGGGGAGTCGTATGAGCGATGTCTGTGCGCGTAACGTAACGACGATCGATCACACACATCGTACGGACGATGTGCAATCCGACATCGTTTCTAACATCGTTATCTATATCGTAGCGTGTGACGGCGCCATGATGCTGTGTGGATAGCTGTGGGTGTCTCTTTCTGCTATGGGGCCCCATGATTTCTATGGACGCCCCTGCTGGGCAGGTGTTGTTGAAACGTAAGCTTCCATTAAGCAGCCATTGAACGGTTATGTCATGACCGGACATATCTGTGATTTATCACAACACAAACAGGCACATTCCTCTCAGGGTCTACGGAAAGCTGGGTGCCGCCATGTAATAATAATAATATAATAATAATAATTTATTCATTTATATAGCGCTATTAATTCCATAGCACTTTACATACATCAGTAATGCTGTCTCTCTTGGAGCTCACAATCTAAACATCCTATCAGTATGTCTTTACAATGTGGGAGGAAACCGGAGTGCCCGGAGGAAACCCATGCAAACACGGGGAGAACATACAAACTCCTTGCAGATGTTGTCCTTAGTGTCCTTGGTGGGAATTGAACCCAGGACTTCAAGACCCCAGTGCTGTAAAGGCTACAGTGCTAACTACCTGAGCCACCGTGTAACCGGCCGCTCTGATGATACCTGTGTATACAGTACTGGGATAATGGTATATTGTATGATTAGTCAGTACGATGGCTTCTACCACAAATCCTCCATCTACTGTGTCCCTGAGCTCAGGAGGAGCAGCCGCCATGTGTAATACTGGGAGTGCTGGTAACTAGGAGACTCCACCAACAAGATGGCCGCCCTCACTGGTAACTAGGAGACTCCACCAACAAGATGGCCGCCCTCACTGGTAACTAGGAGACTCCACCAACAAGATGGCTGCCATCACTGGTAACTAGGAGACTCCACCAAGAAGATGGCCGCCCCCACTGGTAACTAGGAGACTCCACCAACAAGATGGCCGCCCCCACTGGTAACTAGGAGACTCCACCAACAAGATGGCCGCCCCCACTGCAGGGACAGGATCTCTGCACACTAAACCTCCTTTTCCTGTTAAACTTCCTTCCTCACATGCTGTGGAGCAGAGAATCAGGAAGCATTGCAGAAAACCTCCCCGGAGATCAGAGAAGACACAGTGACCGCAGTGACAGTAGATCTGTGTTTCCTCCTCGCCCTCCTGTCCGCTCACAGTCCGGGGAAGAAGCCCCTCATCCTCTGGAGTCTCCGGCACTGGAGCTCCTGTGTAATGTGAGGTATCTATTATATAATTGCCGTAGCTGACTTCCGTCTGACCGGCGCTACTTCCTGTGGCTTTGTTCGCGTAGCTCGGAACTTTCTCCAGGACGCTGTCCGTGGCCGCGTAGCGGCCACGCGACTCGCGAAGCAATGCCCCGCGAACAAAGCCACAGCAAGGGGCTGTAGCGTACACCGCTATGGTATACTACAGCCCCATGCCGCTCGCGCTATCCCCGAACAAAGCCACAGCATGGGGCTGTAGCGTACACCGCTATGGTATACTACAGCCCCATGCCGCTCGCTCTATCCCCTACACCCCGCCGCCCCTAAGCCCCGCCGCATACTAAACCCCGCCGCCTAAGACCCTACCCCCTAAGCCCGCCTCCTAAGCCCCTACTCCCTAAGCCCGCCGCTGCCGCTATTCCCTAAACCCCGCCGCCCCTAAGCCCCTACCCCCTAAGCCTCGCCGCATACTAAACCCCCGCCCACGCTGCCGCTATCCCCTAAACCCCGCCGCCCCTAAGCCCCTACCCCCTAAGCCCACTGGCGCCCCTATCCCGCCGCCCCTAAGCCCCTACCCCCTAAGCCCCTACCCTGCCGCCCCTACCCCCTAAGCCCGCTGCCGCCCCTAAGCCCCTACCCCGCCGCCCCTAAGCCCCTACCCCCTAAGCCCGCTGCCGCCCCTAAGCCCCTACGCCCGCTGCCGCCCCTAAGCCCCTACCCCGCCGCCCATAAGCCCCTACCCCTAAGCCCGCTGCCGACCCTAAGCCCCTACCCCGCCGACCCTAAGCCCCTACCCCGCCGCCCCTAAGCCCCTACCCCCTAAGCCCCTACCCCGCCGCCCCTACCCCCCAAGCCCGCTGCCGCCCCCTAAGCCCCTACCCCGCCGCCCCTAAGCCCCTACCCCTAAGCCCGCTGCCGCCCCTAAGCCCCTACCCCGCCGCCCCTAAGCCCCTACCCCCTAAGCCCGCCTCTTAACCCCGCCGCATACTAAACCCCCCCCGCCGCCGCTGCCGCTATCCCCTAAACCCCGCCGCTGCCGCTATCCCCTAAACCCCGCCGCCACTAAGCCTCTAACCCGCTGCCTCTAAGCCCCTACCCCCTAAGCCCGCTGCCGCCCCTAAGCCCCTACCCCGCCGCCCCTACCCCCTAAGCCCGCTGGCGCCCCTGCCGCCCCTAAGCCCCTACCCCCGCCGCCCCTACCCCCTAAGCCCGCTGGCGCCCCTAAGCCCCTACCCGCCGCCCCTAAGCCCTACCCCCTAAGCCCGCCTCTTAACCCCGCCGCATACTAAACCCCCCCGCCGCCGCTGCCGCTATCCCCTAAACCCCGCTGCTGCCGCTATCCCCTAAACCCCGCCGCCCCTAAGCCTCTAACCCGCCGCCCCTAAGCCCCTACCCCCTAAGCCCGCTGGCGCCCCTGCCGCCCCTAAGCCCCTACCCCGCCGCCCCTAAGCCCCTACCCCCTAAGCCCGCTGGCGCCCCTAAGCCCCTACCCCGCCGACCCTAAGCCCCTACCCCCTAAGCCCGCTTCCTAACCCCGCCGCATACTAATCCCCCGCCGCCGCTATCCCCTAAACCCCTACCTCGCCGCCCCTAAGCCCCTACCCCCTAAGCCCGCTGGCGCCCCTAAGCCCCTACCCCGCCGACCCTAAGCCCCTACCCCCTAAGCCCGCTTCCTAACCCCGCCGCATACTAAACCCCCCCCCCGCCGCCCCTAAGCTTCTACCCCCTAAGCCCGCTGACGCCCCCAAGCCCCTACACCTCCGCCCCTAAGCCCCTACCCCCTAAGTTCGCTGGCGCCCCTACCCCGCCGCCCCTACCCCCTAAGCCCGCTGGCGACCTTAAGCCCCTACCCCATAAGCCCGCCTCCTAAGCCTAAGCCCTATCCTCTAAGCCACGCAGCCCCCGCCGATACCCCCTAAGCCCTATCCTCTAAGCCCCGCAGCCCCTAAGACCCTACCCCCTGCTGATACCCCCTAAGCCCCGCCTCCTAAGCCCCCGGCGCTACCCCCCGCCGACTAAGCCCCGCAGCCCCTAAGCCCCTACCCCCTAAGACCCTACCCCCCCCGCTGATAGCCCCTGGCGCTACCCCCCGCCGACTAAGCCCCGCAGCCCCTAAGCCCCTACCCCCTAAGACCCTACCCCCCCGCTGATACCCCCTAAGCCCCGCCGCCTCCTAAGCCCCCGGCGCTACCCCCCGCCGACTAAGCCCCGCAGCCCCTAAGCCCCTACCCCCCCGCCGATACCCCCTAAGCCCTGCCGCCTCCTAAGCCCCCGTCGCTGTCCCCCGCCGCTGACGCTACCCCCTAAGGCGCTACACCCTAAGTCCCCGTCGTCCCCTAACCCACCGCCGCCGTCGATCACTTACATGTCTTCTTCTTCATCTCTTCCTCCGTCTCTCCGATCCACAAGTCCTCCGTCCGGCCAGGCGTCCTCTTCGTCCGGCCCCGGGGGTCTTCTCTCTTCTTTCCGCCATCTTCCGCTCCGACCTCCTCTTCTCTTCTCATTGCCATAGAATGGACGAAAAATCCTCCATTCTATGTCTATGAGAAGTGAGGCGCTCTTCTGATTGGTCGCGGTCTACTGCCGCCAGCCAATCAGAATCGCGCCTCACTTCCCATAGACATACATTAGCGGCGTGTCGCCAAATTTATGGCCGGGTCCCTGGTTCTCTTTTGCGGCCATAAAATCGCGGACACACCGCTATGTATGTCTATGGGAGGTGAGCCGCGACTCTGATTGGTCGCAGTGTGCTGCCGCGGACCAATCAGAATCGCGCCTCACTTTTACTGCTAAATTTGAAATTTGCACTTTCAAATTTCCCGCTACAAGTGAGGCGCGATTGTGATTGGACAGCGGAGCACACAGTGACCAATCAGAATCGCGCCTCACTTCCCATTGACATACATAGCGGTGTGTCTGCTATTTTATGGCCGCAACAGAGAACCAGGGACCCGGCCATAAATTTGCCGACACGCCGCTAATGTATGTCTATGGGAAGTGAGCCGCGATTCTGATTGGTCCGCGGCAGCACACAGCGACCAATCAGAATCGCGCCTCACTTCCCATTGACATACATAGTGGTGTGTCCGCGATTTTATGGCCGCAAAAGAGAACCAGGGACCCGGCCATAAATTGGGCGACACGCCGCTAATGTATGTCTATGGGAAGTGAGCCGCGATTCTGATTGGTCGCTCTGTGCTTTCGCTGACCAACCACAATCGCGCCTCACTTCCCATAGACAAACATTAGCGGTGTCTCGCCAAATATATTGCCGCTCTTCTGGTTCTCTTTTCGGCCACGGGGCTCGGCTATTTCCGGTTAAAAAAAAAAATTTTTTTTTTATTTTTAAAATTTATTTTTATCTATTTTTCGATTTGTGTATCTTTATTTCTATCTATTTTTCTATCTATATTATGATGATATAGATGAAAAAATGAAAGGCAGCACTTCCATCAAAATGCCCATGTGGATTTTAATCGTCCTAGGACTGCAACGTTTCGGCTCCAAGCCTTTCTCAAGCAGTGATAAATAGTCATAGTGCTCACATATATATAGCTCCCATGCAAGGGGCTTACAATAATTCAATTACACAGTGTTAGGGTGCTTTCACATCTGCGTTTTTCATAATTCGCGGCAGATGCGGTGAAAAAACCGCATCTGCCGCGTTTACCGCATAACCGTTCCACTTGCGGCGCGGTTGCGGTTTTTTCTATGCAATGTATAGGGGGACTTGCGGCAGATGCGGCAAGTGCGGTTTTGCACTTGCGGCAGGTGCGGCCGCGAAAAAAACCGCAGTAAGCCGCGGTTTTTTTCGCGGCCGCACCTGCCGCAAGTGCAAAACCGCACTTGCCGCACCTGCCGCAAGTCCCCCTATACATTGCATAGAAAAAACCGCAACCGCGCCGCAAGTGGAACGGTTATGCGGTAAACGCGGCAGATGCGGTTTTTTCACCGCATCTGCCGCGAATTACGAAAAACGCAGATGTGAAAGGGCCCTTATACAAAAAAATCATTTACAGATACAGTGTTCAATGTCACTAGTGATAAAGTATTCATTATAAAGTGCATACCGTGCTATAACCCTTCTTATATAATCTAAACATCCATATCTTAGATAGTACATGTCATTACATCTTAATTGTATCAATCTAGACACAGATGTCACTTATCTTTTCATCAGAAGACTCCATGTTGCAACTGTATACTGTGATTGCCGCCATCATGATATCAGCGTCCCTATTATTCAACTGCGCATGCTCATTGTGAAAAAAACCATTACTCCCATCTTGCAAACTCCCGTCTCTATTCCCGCGATCTTACGCTCTCCGGGATCGTCAGTACACCCATTGCGAGTGCGCAATGGTGTTCATGAAGCTTTCTACTCCCTATCATGTTCCCGCGCATGCGTTCTCTCTACCGAGAATCTCCAGCGCCATCTTGGAATCGCTAGTACCTCCGCAGTAGTGAATATACCGATCTGCGATTACTGTATAATTTCACAGGAGCGTATCCTAGTAGCGATTCTACAATAGTATGGGGAGCAGGTCACATAAAAGTACAAAATGACTTAAAGTACATCATCTTCATTACCCAGGAATGCCCAATTTACCATCAGTGTAAACATTGGGCAAGTCCTAATAGGGAATAACCTGGGGAACCAATTACAGTCCAAATATCAGTTTTATACATATATGGGAAAATATATCTATAGTCACCGTCCTGGTGGACTTGACACAGTTACGTATGCTGTTTTGCCTACAAATGAACACAAAATTGTGTCATTCTGTTTAGGTGACTCATCCCAATATTTAAAAATAAAATTCCATACAATGGACTTAGTAGAAGAAATGTATTTTTTTATTCAATTACTGTATAGATTAGGGTATAGTACAAAGAGGGGATATTTGGCTATCACAATGGAACTATTTGCAGATAGAATAACATAGTCACAGACAACTGCATTTCATGGAATCCTCCGTTCCTCCAATCTGTGAATTAAAAGAAGATATTTTTTGTTAAAAAAAACATTTCCAGAATAAAATGACATCTTAATCGATGTTTATCTGTTAGCTACAGCAGTTGAATAAAGACCCGTATCTCAGAGGCTATACCCTACACGCCAGTACTATATGTACTCCCAAAGATCCAGAAGTCTCTGGTGGACCCTCCGGGCCGTCCTATAGTCTCAGGTACAAATTCGATTCTTTCCAATATAGGAATTTTCCTTGATAAAGTGTTGAATCCTGTAGCGAGAGGAGCTGAGTCTTATGTAAAGGACACTGGAGATTTTCTACGTAAGGTAAACACCTTATCTGTGAGTGGTGAAATAATACTGGCGTCACTTTATACATCCATAGATAATGAACGAGGGATGGCAGCTGTAAAGAGAAAATTGAGTGAAACGGAGATGTCAAAAGATGCGTGTAGCCTATATCTATATATCCCACCACTATGACACCACTATGACTATCTATCTATCTATCTATCTATCTATCTATCTATCTATCTATCTATCTATGTATCTTTTTCTAACTATCTATCTATTTTTATCTATCTATCTATCTTTTTCTATCTATATATCTATGTATCTTTTTTTTTATCTATCTATGTATTTCTATGTATCTATCTATCTATCTATCTATCTATCTATCTATCTATCTATCTATCTATCTATCAATCTATTTATCTCTATTTCTATCTATCTATCTATCTATATCTATTTATCTATGTATCTATCTATCTATCTATCAATATATCTATGTATCTTTTTCTATCTATCTATCTATCTATCTATCTATCTATCTATCTTTTTCTAACTATCTATCTATCTATCTATTTATCTATCTATATCTATCTATCTATCTATCTTTTTCTATCTATATATCTATGTATCTTTTTCTCTCTATCTATTTCTATCTATCTATCTTTTTTTATCTATCTATGTATTTCTATGTATCTATCTATCTATCTATCTATTTCTATCTATTTCTATGTATCTATCTATCTATCTATCTATCTATTTCTATCTATCTATCTATCTCTATCTATTTATCTATCTATCTATCTATCTATCTATCTATCTATCTATCTATCTATCTATTTCTATCTATCTATCTATCAATCTATTTATCTCTATTTCTATCTATCTATCTATCTATCTATATCTATCTATTTATCTATTTCTATCTATCTCTATCTATCTATCTATCTATCTATCTATCTATCAATATATCTATGTATCTTTTTCTATATCTATCTATTGATGTATCTTTATCTATCTATATATCTATGTATCTATCTATCTATCTATCTATCTATCTATCTAGATCTATCTCTCTGTCTATCTATATCTATCTGTTTTTATCTATCTATCAATATATCTATCTATATCTATCTGTTTTTATCTATCTGTCTATCTATCTATCTGTTTTTATCTATCTATGTATCTATTTATATTTTTATTTATTTTATTTTATTTACTCTACATATTCTATCTATTTGAAGTATGGCGCCATACAGCACATCGCTATTCTGATTGGTCGCCGCCTTCAGCGCACCGAACAATCAGAATAGCAGCTGCCGCTATGCTGCCATATTTCAAGTATACTCAGTAAACTATACACAGATTCTAGAATCCCGATGCAATCGCATCAGGCTCACAGCTAGTGTAACTATAAACATCTCCGGCAACATCGCCAGCAACTCACGGGAGCGCGCACATTTTGGGAACTTTGCCAAGATCGCTGTGGAGATGTCACACGAGGAGACATCGCCGGCAACGCAGCAGCGATGTTGAAGGCAACTTTTGCTGCCAGCGTTAAACTCAACCCAGGCAGCGATCATTAACATTGCAGTGAATGGGGGACGTTGCTTTCAACATCGTTGTTGCGGTGTCACACTGGGAGATTCTGCCGGATCGTTTGATCAACATCGCCATCGTCACAACATTGGGAAACCAGGCTATGTTGCTCAAGCTACTATCGCTTTCTCTGTTGTTCTATTTGTGTGGGGTTTTACAACTCCTGTCCCAGCCCCTCCTGGGTGGAGGAGAGAGGGTAATAGGCCAGGAGCAGGGCAAGAGTGGCGGCTCAGACATCCTCGCCATCAGAGGTAACGCTGGGATATTGGACAGCTAGGCCAGAGCATTAGTCAAGGAGACACGGTCCCCCTATTATTCCTTACTACCCTGTGACAGCTGCGTTTTATAGGCAGCAATTTTATAGTCAAACTGGAAAAACGCCACAGATGATCATATCCCATGGGGCAATTAATTTCACCATGATTGGCTGCTTTTTGGTAATGCAGATGAACATGGACAAAGTTTGCCCTTCCAAAAATCCAGCTACTTGCTAATGTAATTCATTATCCTGGGAAATCAGATTTTGATTTATCTAAACCATAACTCCTCCATAACAATAACATAAAATAATAATGAGCAGAATAATCGTGAAGTAAATGATTGACAGTCGGTATAGAGGACCTGGCCCTGTGATGGCTGATGATCCATAAAGGAAGGTGATGAAAATGCGCAGCAAGACTGTGGAGTGTAGACTTTATTAAAGAGGAGACAGATTAGCGAAGATCAAGAGACTATGTTTGGAGTAGGGAGGTCCAGAGTACAGGGGAAGCACGGGAGAAACCTTGCATGAGGAATAGAGGTGAGCGAACCCAAACTGTAAAGTTTAGGGTTTGTACTGGACACTGGATGTCTGGGGCTCGGGCTCAAACATGGACTTTTTTAAGGTACTGTATATTAATAAAATTTGTTGAAATCAAAAAACTTTATTGCATGCGGAAGGTACTGTGAATAAAGATTAAAAAAAGTGGGCTCTCGCCAATTTTTGATAAGCAGCACAGGTATAACAGACAGTTGTAGGCTGTAAACCTTAGCTGTCTGCTTTACCTTGGCTGGCTATCAAAAATAGGGGTGATCCCACGTTTTTTTTTTAAATTGGTTAAATAAATATTTTTCAAAAATCGGCGTGGTCTCTCCCCTATTTTTGATAAAAAGCCAAGGTAAAGTAGACAACTAGGGTCTGGTATAATCAGGCTGAAAAAAGGCCATAGTTATTTGGCACTTCCAAACCTAAATATACCATACCAGCCTGCAGCCACCAATTCTGGTGCTTCACCCCAAGTCTTCCAGCTTGTCCCAGTGCGGTGGAAACATGGGTAATACTTGTGAGGTTGATGTCAGCTTTGAAATGTCAGCTGGTATCAAGCTCAGGTGTTTGCATTGGAGAGGCGTTTATCAGACACCCCCATTACTAACCTGACAAGTATAGAGTTAAAAAGCACACTGACACAGCAGGAAAAAAGTTTGAATGAAGACTTCCCCACATACCCTCATTCACCAATTTATTACTTTAAAATGAATCCTGGAACTTTCAATGTAATCCCAAGAGTAATGTCCAATGATGCCCATTCATTTTTATGAAGATTTGTTTAACTGAGTCCAACTGAAACTGCAACATGGAAGGTGTACTCTCATGCCCATCTAAGTCCAGGTAAGGACAGGCTCCCCCAGATGTGCTAGATGAGTAGAAGTTTACTTTTATTGTTTTGTATGATGTTGTTTAGACATCCTGAGAATAACGTTCTTCCCGAATTTCACACCCAATCCTTTTCTTTCCTCCAGTTCCCTTTAGGGTACAGAAGGTTTATTTGATAAAAGATTGTCCTTACCATGAATGACCCTCTGAGGATGGAGCAGGACAGAGAGCACATGGCGGCTCGGATATTAGACCTCACCCTGGAGATAATCTACTGGATCACTGGAGAGGTGAGAGCTTCACATCACATCACTCTGATCTCTAGGAATAAAGCAGGGAAAAGACAGGAAAGGTGAAGGATCCTTAGAATAGATGTAGTGATCAGTATTCTGACTGTTTAATGCAGTGCAAGAATCTACTGCCTTAATTATCAGTCCCTTAGATAATTGTATGGACTCTTGTACTCACATGCAAGCGTCCTCAGATAGTTCCAACTCAACCACACTGACTTGAATTAAGAGTCCAGGAGAAATGAAGATTAATTTCACTGAAATCTTGTATTATAGCACAATGTAGCATATACAAACAGTGATCCAATTAAGAGAAGCACAACATGTGGATTCAAAGAAGGCTACAACAGAATTATAATGGGGAAGAAGGGAGGAGCAAAGCTAAAATCACAGACTACAGGGGAAGGAAGGGACAAACTTCCAAAGGCAGGGCGTCTGCCTAGTAAATGTAATGCATAGCACAAAAAACTCTCAATAAATTGTTCCCGTTAATGGGACATAACAATTGGTATTTCCCCATACACAGGATCACACAGTAGTGAAGACGTCGTCTGGGGAGTGTGTGGCCCCCCGTGTGTCAGGAGGGCGGAGCAGGACCCCGAGTGACATCACCGAGCCTCCACCTCATTCACTGATACATGAGCAGAAGATCCTAGAACTGACCCACCGGATCACTGATCTGCTGAGCGGAGAGGTGAGCGCTGCCCCCCGCCGGGAATGCTGGGACATTATATAATAACACCGGGGAGGGGTCTGCTAATGACGGCTCATTGTGTGTGTCAGGTTCCTATAAGGTGTGAGGACGTCACCGTCTATTTCTCCATGGAGGAGTGGGAGTATCTAGAAGGACACAAGGATCTGTACAAGGACGTGATGATGGAGGATCTCCAGCCCCTCACATCTCCGGGTAAGAGGAGACCGTCCTGATTATAGAGGAGAGGCCGGGCCTGAGGTCACCTAGACTCCCCCATCATCTGATCATCACATGTAGACCATGTATTCAGTCACTGTGTATATTTCCTATAGATGGGTCCAGTCCGAGAAATCCACCAGAGAGAAGTCCCCGTCCTCTATATCCCCAGGATCCTCCAGAGAGACGTCCCCGTCCTCTATATCCCCAGGATCCTCCAGAGAGAAGACCCCGTCCTCTATATCCCCAGGATCCTCCAGAGAGAAGACCCCATCCTCTATATCCCCAGGATCCTCCAGAGAGAAGTCCTCATCCTCTATATCCCCAGGATCCTCCAGAGAGAAGTCCTCGTCCTCTATATCCCCAGGATCCTCCAGAGAGAAGTCTCCGTCCTCTATATCCCCAGGATCCACCAGAGAAACGTCCTCGTCCTCTATATCCCCAGGATCCACCAGAGGAGAAGCACAATGTCCTCCTGGATCATCAGGTAGATGAGGTGAGATTTCGGGGAATCCTCTATAGACTGATGTCATAAAGCTTCTACTGACCCTTGACAGCAGTAGCCCCCCGTGTGCAAGGAGGGAAGAGCAGGACCCCAAATGACATCACCACTCGTATAAATACAAACAAGGGGGGAGACAAGAAGCGCAATAGTGCCCTATCACTAGTGACACCCTGAGTATATCAATAGGTGTACACTCACCTGCTCCAGTTGTGTGACCCACAACTGGTTTATAAGCCTTCGGTTTATAGCTGCTGCAGGACCTCCACCAGCCACTCGTACGTGGAAAAACGCTCCTATATAGGGAAGATGGTGTGTCACGGTCTCAATGGAATCACAAGGAATGGATGTCTCCAAGAAGTCACAAGGAAGGCAAGGTTCCAAAGTAATGATCTCCTTTATTCACCAACGCGTTTTGGCACCTATCCTGGCACCTTCATCAGGGTGCCGAAACGCGTTGGTGAATAAAGGAGATCATTACTTTGGAACCTTGCCTTCCTTGTGACTTCCATTGAGACAGCAGCGCGGACCGTGACACACCATCTTCCCTATATAGGAGCGTATCACCACTCGTAGGCGCAGAGCCCGCCGGGGTCAGGAGCGACTACAATTCATTTTTAGTGTTATGAAAGACTAGTGAGAAACTGGCAGCTTTGCTCATGGAAACCGATGTTAAGCCACTTTCTCATCAACGTTTTTCACTGATGTGCGGCCACATCCGGCAGGTGGCGCCACATCTACCGGATCTGCCGCCTAACGGTCGACCTGCGGCCCGGATCCAGCAAGCCCAATGCATTGTCTATGGGGCTTGCGGTCCGAGGCAGCAAGTGAGGTTACGCCGGATCGGCCGCAGCAGTTTTTTTTTTCGCAGCTGCAAGTGCCGGATCTGCCACATCTTTTATGTATAGCAGGTGACACAGTGATAATCGCTGACCGCCTTTCTCTATAGTGACATTTCTTTGTATTTCTCATGTCTTATGTGGGATTCTTGCAGGAAAGTGATGGTGGAGCGACGAGTGGAGACGACAATCCCTCCTCCATGTCGGTGAATGGTAAGAGCCTTCCATAAACTCTGTGTTTTGTTCTATATATAATTTACAGACTGAGTTTACCTACGACGTCCTCCCTAATATCAATGGAGGAGATTTACATGACATAAAACCTGATGATCTCTGAATTCCTCGTCCAGGGAGTTCGGTCATTTAATATCATCATGTTCTTTTACTACAAGGTTCCGAGAATTATTATATCATATTTTCAGGCAGGAGAAAGGGAGAAAAGTATTGAACTCATATTAGTAATTTAATTGGGTTTTCATTTAGTCCAATGTAAATCAGATGTATAACCCAGCTCTGTCGTATAACATCCAGCCTCGGAGTATACATCCAGCTCATCGCCTCCAGAGTATAAATCCAGCCCCTCTCCCCCAGAGTATAACATCCAGCCCCTCTCCCCCCCCACCCGAGTATAACATCCAGCCCCTCTCCCCCCAGAGTATAACATCCAGCCCCTCTCCCCCCAAGTATAACATCCAGCCCCTCTCCCCCCCCCCCGGAGTATAACATCCAGCCCCTCTCCCCCCCCCCCCGGAGTATAACATCCAGCCCCTCCCCCCCCCCAAACCACCCCCCCCCCCAGTATAACATCCAGCCCCTCTCCCCCCAGAGTATAACATCCAGCCCCTCTCCCCCCAGAGTAACACCCAGCCTCTCCCCCCCCCCGGAGTATAACATCCAGCCCCTCTCCCCCCAGAGTATAACATCCAGCCCTCTCCCCCCAGAGTATAACATCCAGCCCCTCTCCCCCAAAGTATAACATCCAGCCCCTCTCCCCCGGAGTATGACATCCAGCCCCTCTCCCCCGGAGTATGACATCCAGCCCCTCTCCCCCAGAGTATAACATCCAGCCCCTCTCCCCCCAGAGTATAACATCCAGCCCCTCTCCCCCAGAGTATAACATCCAGCCCCTCTCCCCCCAGAGTATAACATCCAGCCCCTCTCCCCCGGAGTATAACATCCAGCCCCTCTTCCCCCAGAGTATAACATCCAGCCCCTCTCCCCCCAGAGTATAACATCCAGCCCCTCTCCCCCCAGAGCATAACATCCAGCCCCTCTCCCCCCAGAGCATAACATCCAGCCCCTCTCCCCCCAGAGTATAACATCCAGCCCCTCTCCCCCCCCCCCAGAGTATAACATCCAGGCCCTCTCCCCCCCCCCCAGAGTATAACATCCAGGCCCTCTCCCCCCCCCCCAGAGTATAACATCCAGGCCCTCTCCCCCCAGAGTATAACATCCAGCCCCTCTCCCCCCAGAGTATAACATCCAGCCCCTCTCCCCCCAGAGTATAACTTCCAGCCCCTCTCCCCCCAGAGTATAACATCCAGCCCCTCTCCCCCCAGAGTATAACATCCAGCCCCTCTCCCCCCAGTGTATAACATCCGGCCCCTCTCCCCCCAGAGTATAACATCCATCCCCTCTCCCCCCGGAGTATAACAACCATCCCCTCTCCCTTTAGAGTACAATATCTAGCATTGAATACCCAGGAAGTTAATGAGCGGCCCGGAAGTACTTTTTTTATTTTAGGTTATGGGTCATGCCTTCTGATTGAGCGACAAAGTCAAAGGCATATAACACATAACCAAGCAAAACACACAATGTAACTGGCAACAGAGTGTCACCCTTCCGCTGGCTCATCAGGGATTACAATATTCGTGCCATCGGGGCTTCCCACCAGCTTAAGGCAGTTGTACATTTTCTATTAGCAGCTTTCTGTCTTCCCATACATTGTAGTTTTTCAACCCACATAGAGGCATTAGGTAAGGACCCAGCAAAGAGATTCGCCTTGATGCTGCCTGCTGGGCTCACATAAAAATGGCCTTTTTTTTAAACTTTGTTTTAATTAACATTTTTTCTTTGACATATCAACAGATATCAACAAAGAACAGAACATGTTCTATAACATACGGTCATACTGTAGATAAGAATACAAAATAAAATAAAAAAAAGAGGGGGATAGATAAAGTATATGTCCGAGATAAGGCCACCGGTTGAGGTGCCCCCGGCACATAATTGTTCTAATTTGGAAGGCATAAGGGATTCAGGTGGTCCTAATTCAGATCAAAAGTAACAAAAACAAATTTTGCAGTAACTTGTGTTTGTCAGCTAAGTTGTTAAAGGGTCTACTAAATCATTAAAAAAGAAAAGTCCTGCCTCTGCCCAACTACGAGCCACCCCCGTACTCATGAGATCTGACAAACGTGGGTTGCAGAGGAAGGGAGTCAGAAAGGATACATGCGAGGCTAGTTGGAAATTTATTCTAGCGGAGTGCCAGATTGCTTTAGTAAAGGCCATTGGGCCTTAGAGCATAGCTAAAGGTATATCATTCGGCGGACCCCACACTAGGGAAGCCAGGTGGTATGGAGCTAACCACAGCTTCTCTATTTCCATCCATGTATTATATTTCCAAAATCCGTCCCTTCCTCAACACTCAATCTACTAAACTAATAGTACATGCCCTCATCATCTCCCGTCTCAACTACTGCAACCTCCTCCTTTGTGGCCTCCCTGCTAACACTCTTGCACCTCTCCAATCTGTCCTTAATTCTGCTGTCTGACTAATCCTCCTCTTTCCTCACTATTCCTCCACTTCTCTCCTTTGCAAATCCCTCCACTGGCTCCCTATTCCCCAGCGTGTCCAATTCAAACTCCTAACACTGACTTACAAAGCCGTCCACAATCTGTCCCCCCCATATATCTCTGAACTTATCTCCCGATATCATCCAACTCGTAATCTTCGATCCTCCCAAGACCTCCTCCTCCATCTTTCCTCCACACTTGTACGTTCCTCATCTAACCGCCTGCAAGACTTTGCCCGAGCATCCCCCATCCTCTGGAACTGTCCACCCCAAAACATCCAACTGTCCCCCACACTCGGAACCTTCAAGCGGAACCTGAAAACCCATCTCTTCAGAACAGCCTACAGCCTGCAGTGACCATGGTGCCACCTCATCATCACTGGACCCGGCGCTCCACCACCACCAGAGCAGACCTAACCTACGGTTTCCCTCCCCATTGCCCTGTAGAATATAAGCCCACAAGGGCAGGGTCCTCTCTTCCCCCTGTTCCAGTCTGTCACTGTTAGTTTGTTCATTGTATTTTTTACTTGTTTGTATATATCCCTTTCTCATGTACAGCACCATGGAATCAATGGTGCTCTATAAATAAAAATAATAAAAATATAGGCCGGTAGTGTTGTCCAGGAGGGAAGGGCACAAGTGGGTAGCATAGTAATACTTAATTATGTCTGGGCAGGGGACGCCTCCCTGTGACCTAAGAACCTCTTGGGTATGCGGTGTCGTCCCGAATGCCAGATACATTTTAAAAACATTGATTGTATTTTTTTAAGTATGCAAGTGGCACCTTGATTGGAATAGTTTCAAAGAGGTTCAGAAACGTAGGAAGAATCGACATTTTTATTACTGCTATTCTACCCAGTAGTAAGATCGGCATGGAGGTCCACTTTTTGCCTAACTGACATCTCTATTATCTGGGAGTGATATGAATTCCCAAATATTTTATGGAGGATGTTCTACAGGCAAGTTTGTAGGATTGCTGTAGGTAGTTAAGTTTTTGTCCTGTTATATTAAGCGGTAGTGCCTCTGATAGGTTGGAATAAGTATGGAGTATGGGCTGTAAGTTGGGGAGAGAGACTACAGGGTTTGTTAGAGAAAGAAAAAAGTCGTCGGCATAATTCTAATCTGAATCTCGGTCACATCCGGGTTATTCCGAATCTGGGCTGCCGGGGGTTCTATACTAAGCACTTAAAATAAAGGGGGACAGTGGGCATCCTTGACGGGTGCCAATTCGGATATCAAGGGTATCAAAGTGTGCGGACCGTCACTGATGGACAAGAGTAAAGACCTCTTAATGCCGTGACGAAAGGCCCCCGACAGGCCGAAGTGGCGCAACGCAGAGAACATAAATGCCCAATTCAGCCTATCAAAGGCCTTCTCTACATCCAGCCCCAGAAGAACTGTCTCAACGCCCCCTTGTACAATCCCCTTGGTCCTATTAATTACGTAGCTGTGGGAGCCAATTTTCAGTCTCTTTGCCAATATTTTAGTAAAGATTTTCAGGTTCGAATTCAGCAGACTTATGGGCAGATAGCGCGCACATCCTACAGGATCCTTGCCCTCTTTATGAATAACTGTAATATAGGAATGGAGCTTTGAGGTGAGTATTTCACCTCGTTCCATAAAATAAATTAAACAAAGAGACCATGTGTTGGGAGAGCAGGGGCCCATAAGTCT
Source organism: Allobates femoralis (assembly GCA_033576535.1). Classification (NCBI taxonomy): domain Eukaryota; kingdom Metazoa; phylum Chordata; class Amphibia; order Anura; family Aromobatidae; genus Allobates; species Allobates femoralis. The sequence goes on along the minus strand of JARQOC010000002.1, from coordinate 745,232,594 downwards.
TACGTATAGATATGGGAGGCCATCCGGCCGAGGTGTCTTATGGGCTGGTAAGTTTTTAATGATGTCCCCAATCTCTTCTGTTGTGACCTTCCTATTTAAGTCTTCTATTGCATCAGGGGGCCGTCTAGGGAGCTGGCACAAGGTCAGGTATTTAGTAAGGTGTCTGTCAGCAGGAGATGTTGGCAAGGTATAGAGGTAATAAAGGGGAGAGTAATATTCATGAAAAGCTTGAGCCATCCCTTCAGGGTCATATTTGACATCACCATGGGAGTCACTAATGCCATAGGGAGCATTGGTGGAAGCTTTGTCTTTTAATTGTCTAGCCAGCATAGAGTGGGCTTTGTTGCCACACTCATGGTATCTCTGGCTGGAAAAACGTAGAAGCTTCTCGATTCTTCCCAGTGTGATATCCTTCAACTGAGCCCTTAGATTGATCACTTCCATCAGGTCCCTCTTAGTAGGCGCACAAGGAGCTTGACTTCCGCGAGTTTGAGCTTCTTCTCTAGTAGCAATACTTCAATTTAGCATTGTTTTTTAATCATGAGGAGAGCGCAATACACTCTCCTCGGAATACAGCCTAACGCGCCTCCAGAGAGCGCAAGCGAAGGAGCTGATGGGGCGTTTGCAGCAAAGTAGTGAGTAAGGGAGCTTTCCCTCATAATCAATTTGTCAGTAGGGAGTCGTTGAGTCGCCAGTATGTCATTTTAGGTGAGACATTAGTAAAGGGTATCATATATAGAACAAAGAAATTGTGTCATTTCATATATTTGCATTCAGTTCCCATGCTATTTTTTGCACCGAGGTGGTATCCTACCTAGGTTTGGAGCCGAAACGGTCCTAGTATCTATGTGTCCGGATGCTGATACGCGTCCTGCGTCCCATGGTGCGGTGATGCGGGTAGGCGGCGCAGCAACCCGATTGCCCTTGTGGTCATGTGACCGTAAGCGCGATGACGCGGCGCGTTCCTCCTCTCGCCGGATTTCGGGTGATGGCACGCAGCGCATGTACAGACACGGCACATAATTTTCAAGGCTGCCAGCCTTTTTAACTCGCTCCGTCCAGAGTGAAGTGACCCCCTGATGAAGGTCGCCCGAAATGGCTGTTGGGGTCGGTAACCCTCCACTCAGATATATCACCACTAGGTATGTGACCATTGGAGCAATTGCTCTATGTCTAATGTTGCCAGAAACTGTTCAGTGCAGGTTCACTGGAATCCTGCTATTTATCTGCACATGGTTATACAGGCAGGATGCTTATTGTCTGTTAGATGTTGTAGAACTTTATAATAGTTCTCATAATATCCTGTTATTTACTATTACATCTTATTAATTACATTATACCCTGAATTTCTGTGCTCAATGGCTGTGCATATTCCTAGTGTCTTGTTACTAAAACTGGTACTTTAACATCTGGTTGTACAATTTGTACTGGCACATAGTCTGTTTGGTGAGGCAACCCTCACTGAGGTTGTGGACCCAGTTCCTCTGCCCCTCCCTTGTTCTCCTGTTTTAACCTTAATAAATTCTAAATTTGCATGAAATTGATTTGTCGCATATATCTTTGTTCTATATATGATACCTTTTGGTGCGAGTCTATCCCATAGTGTCAGCTCCCATACAGGGTTATAGATAGGCATTTTGATGAAGCTTGAATTAGTAAAGGGGCATGGTCTGACCAAGTGATGTTGCCAATGCTGGCTCGACGCATGAATCGTAGTGTGACAACGTTTCCGAAGAAGTAGTCAATTCTACTATGGGATTATGCAAGCAAGGAAAACCGGGCACTCCGGGGAACAGGGAGAAAACTCTGGGGATGTGGCAAACAGCCTGATTAGTCCCATGCATACGGTGTTGCAAGCTAATGCAGCACAATGAATTTCAGTCAGAGGAGGAAAACAAAGGAAAGAGGCACTCATCGGTTAGATGCGGAGTCCTTTATTACACTTCCGACAAGCTAGTGTGTTACGGAGCAGGAAGAGGGAGTGGGGGACGGCGGACCCCATGATCCTCAAATGAGTCTCTTGTAAGATAGACTATTATCAGCTCTAGATTCTTGCATTTTCTTTAGGAGAGTTGACGCCATTGACATTAAGTGTGAGGAGTTTAACCATTTTGTGACAGATTATGGTATCACGGATTTCAACACGCCCTCATATAGGGAAAGAAAGAGACAATTCGGTATCCCCGGTCCTGTTGGCCGTATTTAGAACCACCAATTTATATATGTCCATAAAATAGACCAGTGGCACTCACTGGAGGCGATCTTGTGCTTTTATTCAAAGTTCCATGTTATCCGGTACATCAACAAAGAACAAGTACGGTGAGGGGAGGGAGGTGCATGGACGTCGAATGACGGCCTGCCGTTTAGCGGCTAGTAGACGCTTCTACAGGTCCTGACTCAATTCTATATATGTGTGACCTCTCGTTTCAGGATTAATAAAGAAATTAAGAATAACCATGAGAATTCTTAAACAATCAACAAGAAATAGAAAAGCAAATAAAAAGATACATTTCAAGTATATAAACTGGGAACTGACGTATGATGAACCTAGCGCAAGAGACGAACACTTATCAGGGGGCAAATCCTCAGATGGATGGAAGGATCACTGTACACCTCTTTTAGGAGATGTGATCAAAGTAGATCTGTTCCCTTGCCAGGGATGTGACAGGTCACCTCTAGGACTAAAAAGAGAAAAGAGTGCACATAAAGATCTCCCCGTCCCGAGACTATTGTTAGGTGGACGTCACCCAACCAGGTGGAGGGAGAACCATCTCTACAATACGGGCCACCAAAATGGGGAAAGAAGGAATAGAATAAATCAGGGAAGGATTGTAGAGAGTGGAAGGGAAGATTAAGGAAAAGGGAGGGAGGAGGGGAATGAAGAGTGGGTTCGAAAGAGATAGAGTAGAACAAGAAGGGGGGGGATAGGATTAAAGATGGGAAAAAAAGGGAGCATGTAATAAAAACCATAGAACACAGGCATCGCTCAGGTGTATTAATCTCTTCTGAGATTTCCTTGAAGGAGCCTTCTGCCAGGTTTGCTGGAGGAGTGGAGGAAGTGGAGGTGAGGGGCCAGTGTGGTAGATCTGGCGGATCAATGTTAAATAGTTCATAGAAGGTCGGCAGATCCTCATGGTGTCGTCGGATCACAAATTTATTTCCTTGTCTGGCTGACAAACTAAATGAGAAGCCCAACTTGTAGGGGATTTCCTTTACCCGTAGTCAGTTGACAAGGGGTCGTAGTGCTAGAGTAATCCAGGACAAGGCTTGAAAAATAAATACTTTGGTTCCTTTGAATGTGGGCTGCTTAGGTGGGCTGGCTTTGCCATAATTTCTTCCTTTAATTGAAAGTCCCGTGGTGCGCCTCCATGTTCTTGGCCCTGAGTGTTCTATGGGCTCTGTCCATAGGTATAGGTTGGTCCAGTGGATGGCGCAGGAAGGAAATGAAGATTGTTTGGAGGGTATTCACTACATCTTCCCTTTCTCGCTCTTCGGTAACCCCCCTGACTCTATTATTGTGTCTCCGCTCTCTGGTTATCGAGGTCCTCAACATTGCGATGGCACTGGAGATTCCGAATTAACAGTCGCCTGCGAAGCTATCACCCGCCTCACTCTGTTGTGGTCTTCTTCTGTCATGTAATTGTCGGGGTCGTTGCGACAATACACTCCTTCACCAGTCACTCCAAATTAGACTATGAACATATGGTACCAGATAAGAGTAAATCAGACGGAGAATCTGGTTCAAACTTATAATATGTTCGTTGCTTTATTAAGCAATGGCAATGGTCACAGCAACTGACTTTATTTCCGGGTACACTACATTTTATACTCTAGGGACTAGGTGTGAATTGGCCAGGACAAGGTGGGATTAGATGGGGGTTAGGTGGGGTTAGGCTAATACATCTATCTCTGTTAGTAATAATTAGTCTTTTGTCTTCTCTGTTGAGTCCATCTTCTTCTTGACACGGTCCCATCTCTGGGCTCTGGCATGTAGGACATCTCAGTTTCTCCTGGTATTCCTTAGCACAGGCATCCAAGGACATCTTATCTTCTCAATTCTCATCCATCCAACACAACAGTATCTTCTTTTCAGCAGGCAGATATATCTATTGGATACTAGATTAAGGGAAAAACTTATTGTTTCTCACCTAGAGCATTAATAAAAATATATAATATAAAAGTATATATAGAAAATATAAGTCAGTGGAAAAGCGTCCCCAACATAATCTGTGAGACATCTTACTACCTGCTTATGAACCGCGCGATCTCAGAGCGGCAGGTATTTTTGACTTCTAAGATAAGTGCTTGAAAGTCCTGTTTTGTAGGTAGCTGCTGGACATAGGTCCACCAATCTAGGAGAGGTTGAGATTAGGTTGGCAATCTGCTACGTTGCAGTAGGTGAGGTGAAGTCATATGCAATATTAGTGTCTAATAGGGACCCCTGTTTTGTTCTGGAAGTTCTCATATTTTCTCTTGTCTCATCAGGCCCATGTTGATAGCGGGAGATCAGTTTTGGCTTTTTGGGCATTCTTTGTGGTCTATGTGATTGAGCCAAAGAGTTTGTCTGCGAATATATAGTATCAGCGTCTCCGGTGTATCTTATGCCCTGGGAAGGGGAGGTGAGGGCTGTGCATATGTGAGGGCTGTGTTAGTCAGGGTTTGAAGGGTTAATGCAGCAACTGTAGCTGCTTGGTTTTCGGTCTCCCTCCATTTCAAAGGGTCTGTCTTCCCAGTGAGGATTCAAAGTGGGACACTCAAGAGAGCTCCTGCCTCACATGGTGGGCATATAAGAGCTAACTGGGGAACTGTCAGATATCCCCTCACACTGGGGCTCATTGGAGAGTACATGAGAGGAGGAGAGGCACCATCCTCCCCCACTCATCACCCGGTGCCCATGGCTTGTGAAGGGTTTCATTGACTTCCAGGTCCGGGGTGAAAAGGGTCTTGAGGATCCCTGGGTGCCGTTTAACCACCCAGTCTCCGGGCTCGGAACACAATCTGGGGATCCAGTAAAGACCGGGGGGGCCACACCATCTTGTCGGTTACTTGCGGAGGAGGTTCCCGCGTCTGCTCCCCATCCAGCGGGAAGGAGCTGGTATTAAACGGCTTTGGTGGGCTTCCACCGGGGGAGTGAGACAACGAAGGTTTACTGACTGGGGTTTCCTGTGGCGTCTCTTGCGGTTCTCCAGGTTCCAGGACCTCTCTCCTCGCTTGGTTGCGGCAGCATCGGGGGCTCCTACGGGTCTTTGAGCAGAAAGCCATCCATGGTGAGCAGGGCTGGGGTCCAGGGTTCTTGGTGGTCTTTGATTGTTTTTAAGTGCAAATTTAATCCTCGGGACGAGGAGCTCTCTCAAGACACGTCCTTACATGCAGGCTTCCGGCCACACCCCCAAAATGGCCTTTTTTATGCGCTATGTGACTCAATTTTTACATGTATTTCCTTAGCAGTAATGCATGTCTAAATTTCTATCTTCAATGTTTGCATACTTTAGCGTTTCAGAGTGCAGCTGTTTCTTTGTTTAGATTGTAACTTATTGAAGATCTATCTGAAGGTATATGGAGACTGATTCTGTTCTCCTTAGAAATTTTAAAATATTAATTTTGACTGAATTATTTTCTCTTGTTGTTCAGGTGAAGACTGGATGAGAAGATCTCTTACACATCTCACTTCATCTCCTCATCATGAAGTAGCAGATAATCAATCACAGAATGGAGAAAGTAGCACTGGAAATAGACGTGATAAAATATCATCTTCTGTTCGTGGAAAAAAGAAATCGAATAATCAGAAAGATGACAGGCGATATTTTTGTTCAGAATGCGGGAAGTTTTTTACCCAGAAAGCAAGTCTTGTTGCACATCAGAGAATTCACACAGGGGAGAAGCCGTTTTCATGTTCAGAATGTGGGAAATGTTTTACCCAGAAATCAGATCTTGTTGGGCATCATAGAATTCACACAGGGGAGAAGCCATTTCCCTGTACTAAATGTGGGAAATGTTTTGCTCACAGATCAAATGTTATAGAACACATGAGAACTCACACAGGGGAGAAGCCGTATTCATGCACAGAATGTGACAGAAGTTTCACCAGTAAATCAGATCTTGTAAAACATCAAAGAAGCCACACAGGGGAGAAGCCGTATTCATGTCCTGAGTGTGGAAAAGGATTTGTTCAAAACTCAAATCTTATAACCCATCAAGGAATTCACAAAGGGGAGAAGCCGTTTTCTTGTTCTGAATGTGGGAGATGCTTTTTGAATAAAGGTCATCTTGAGAGACACCAGAAAACCCACACTGGGGAGAAGCCATTTTCATGTGTGACATGTGGAAAAAGCTATTTGCGTAAGCAAACTCTTGAGAGACATCAGAGAGTTCACACCGGGGAGAAGCCATATTCATGCCCTGAATGTGATAAGTGTTTTAGTCAGAAATCACATTTTAATGAACATCTAAGAAGTCACACAGGGGAGAAGCCTTTTTCGTGCTCAGAATGTGGGAGATCTTTTACACTTAAAGTCATTCTTCTTGAACACCTGAGAACTCACACAGGGGAGAAGCCATTTTTATGTTCAGAATGTGGGAAATGTTTTACCCGTAAATCACATCTTGTTAAACATCAGAAGTTACACAAGAAAGAAGACATGTTAATGGTCACATTGTAGGAAATGCTTCCTCCAGAGCGTTCATCCATCAAGACGCATTGGCTCGAGATCGAGCTGAAAACCATTAACTAATAAATGGCTCCTGATGCCTTAAGGAAAACCAATACAAAAAAACATTACTGCTCAAATTTTTTATGTGATCTTAGTGATGGATATTGTTCGCTATTATCCTAAATCATAATCATTGATAACTGTCCCGGGAACCGAGAACTTTAACACGGTGAACAGGGGTTTACATTGGTATAATAAGAAACATTTTCCCCGATACTGATGTAAAAAAACAGAGGTACAAAACTATGTAACTCCATATAAAAATATAACAGATTATTGCAAGCAACTTCATAATCGAGAATTTTTATTCAGCTTTTATTTTAAGTGACTTGCTTTATATCAGACATTTTCTAAGTTTGATTTTATTGCGCTAGAGCTACACACCCTGCCAAGGGATATTGAGGGACACGTTGTTGAGGGAGAAAAGACTTATATTTTCTTTATATGCTTTTATAATTTTACTAATACTCTAGGTGAGAAACAATAAGTTTTTCCCTTAACCTAGTATCCAATAGATATACAGTTAGGGCCAGAAATATTTGGACAGTGACACAAGTTTTCTTATTTTAGCTGTTTACAAAAACATGTTCAGAAATACAATTATATATATAATATGGGCTGAAAGTGCACACTCCCAGCTGCAATATGAGAGTTTCCACATCCAAATCGGAAAAAGGGTTTAGGAATTATAGCTCTGTAATGAATAGCCTCCTCTTTTTCAAGGACCAAACGTAATTGGTCAATGGACTCTAAGGGCTGCAATTAACTCTGAAGGCGTCTCCCTCGTTAACCTGTAATCAATGAAGTAGTTAAAAGGTCAGGGGTGGATTCCAGGTGTGTGGTTTTGCATTTGGAAGCTGTTGCTGTGACCAGACAACATGCGGTCAAAGGAACTCTCAATTGAGGTGAAGCAGAACATCCTAAGGCTGAAAAAAAAGAAAAAATCCATCAGAGAGATAGCAGACATGCTTGGAGTAGCAAAATCAACAGTTGGGTACATTCTGAGAAAAAAGGAATTGACTGGTGAGCTTGGGAACGCAAAAAAGCCTGGGCGTCCACGGATGACAACAGTGGTGGATGATCGCCGCATACTTTATTTGGTGAAGAAGAACCCGTTCACAACATCAACTGAAGTCCAGAACACTCTCAGTGAAGTAGGTGTATCTGTCTCTAAGTCAACAGTAAAGAGAAGACTCCATGACAGTAAATACAAAGGGTTCACATCTAGATGCAAACCATTCATCAATTCCAAAAATAGACAGGACAGAGTTAAATTTGCTGAAAAACACCTCAAGAAGCCAGCTCAGTTCTGGAAAAGTATTCTATGGACAGATGAGACAAAGATCAACCTGTACCAGAATGATGGGAAGAAAAAAGTTTGGAGAAGAAAGGGAACGGCACATGATCCAAGGCACACCACATCCTCTGTAAAACATGGTGGAGGCAACGTGATGGCATGGGCATGCATGGCTTTCAATGGCACTGGGTCACTTGTGTTTATTGATGACATAACAGCAGACAAGAGTAGCCGGATGAATTCTGAAGTGTAGCGGGATATACTTTCAGCCCAGATTCAGCCAAATGCTGCAAAGTTGATTGGACGGCGCTTCATAGTACAGATGGACAATGACCCCAAGCATACAGCTAAAGCTACCCAGGAGTTCATGAGTGCTAAAAAGTGGAACATTCTGCAATGGCCAAGTCACTCTCCAGATCTTAACCCAATTGAGCATGCATTTCACTTGCTCTAGTCCAGACTTAAGACGGAAAGACCCACAAACAAGCAAGACCTGAAGGCTGCGGCTGTAAAGGCCTGGCAAAGCATTAAGAAGGAGGAAACCCAGCGCTTGGTGATGTCCATGGGTTCCAGACTTAAGGCAGTGATTGCCTCCAAAGGATTCGCAACAAAATATTGAAAATAAAAATATTTTGTTTGGGTTATGTTTATTTGTCCAATTACTTTTGACCTCCTAAAATGTGGAGTGTTTGTAAAGAAATGTGTACAATTCCTACATTTTCTATCAGATATTTCAGTTCAACCCTTCAAATTAAACGTTACAATCTGCACTTGAATTCTGTTGTAGAGGTTTCATTTCAAATCCAATGTGGTGGCATGCAGAGCCCAACTCGCCAAAATTGTGTCACTGTCCAAATATTTCTGGCCCTAACTGTATCTGTCTGCTGAAAAGAAGATACTGTTGTGTTGAGATGGATGAGAACTGAGGAGATAAGCTGTCCTCTGGATGCCTGTGCCAAGGAGTATCAGGAGCCCAGAGATGGCACCGAGTCAAGAAGGATGGACTCAGCAGAGAGGACAAAGGACTAATTATTACTAACAGAGATAGATATATTAGCCTAACCCCACCTAACCCCCATCTAATCCCACCTTGTCCTGGTTATTTCACGCCTAGTCCCTAAAGTATAAAATGCCGTGTAGCTGGAAATAAAAGGCAGTTGCTGTGACCGTTGCTGAGCATGCACTGAGATTGAACCAGATACCTTGTCTGACTCATTCTTACTTGGGTACCCCATGCTCTTAGTTTAATTTGGAGTGACTGGTGAAGGAGTGTATTGTCGCAACGACCCCGACAACGTATACCCTGCCAACTCTTGACATCAAAAGGAACCAATCACCATAACGCAGATATTTGTTGGGGAACCAATCATTGTGAAGAATTGAGAATGTGACCAATGAATTTGAAGTATGATTGACTCATGTATTAGCATCTGCTTATATAATAAACCTGTTGGGGTGGCCCCCCTCAGGAATATTGTGCTATAGCAAACTAAGACTTGGTGTCTGTTATTCCTCCGTCCACTAACCGCTAATAAGATCTGGCGTTTTGCTGTGACGCTCTGACACCACCATCAAATTAAAGAGAGAATCAAGAGATACATTTTCCCACAAGGGCCTGACCTGCCAAATATAATAATGGGAACAATTCTTCCTAGAGTTCTATCCAACTAATGCAGATTCTTGTCTAACTGTATGATTGTGGGAGTGCATTCTGAGCACAACAACCAATCTGTACTGGTGTCTGCGGTGGGTTGCCATACACAAATACATATGGCAACCAACCTGACGTCATAGTGTGTTAAATAATTAGAAATAAAAAACACATAGGACTTCACAGTATTTTTCAATCTAGCCCAGATAAAGCGGATAGCTGCAAGTCGCCACCCTCCGCTGTATAATTTTACCTTGGCTGGCAAAAAAAAAATGTATCCTATTTTTAATTGCCAGCCAAGGTAAAACTAGGCAGCTGAGGGCTGGTATTCTCAGTGGGGTGAGGGTCCATTGTTTTAGGGCCCCCCACGTTAAAGAATGGCAACCCAAAGCCACTGTTGAAAATGGTGCATTCATCGTAGCACCATTTACCAGGCGCTTATCAGGCTCTTCCAGCGGCCGTGTAGCGGTGGCACTCTGGGTAATAAGGGTATAATACCACCTTTGTATTATCAACTGGTATTAAGCCCTGAGATTCTTAATGCGGAGCCAAGTTAGAACCGTCCATTAACAATCTCAAATAAATAGTAAAAAAGACACAACACAGAGGCAAATCATTTTATTAGAAATAAAAAAAAGAGAAACTTAGTGATCCCCTCTTTATTACCCCCCCTGGTCCCTCATAAACTTGTCACGCTGGACTAAGGGGGTGTCTGGCTACTGTGCTGGACAGTGGAGCACAGACACAAAGTGAGTAAACACTGCAGAAGATCAAATACAACAGAAGGAATGGAGAAGAGGTGACCTCTCGCACTCACGTGCGGCTATGCCCTGATCTCCTTACTGTCCCTATATGGGTTCTTTCAACCCGTCACTGAACAGGAAACCTAGTCCATCACTGGCCCTGATGTTAGGCCTCAATAGTGAAATGGCAGGCGGGAGCACTAGTCCCAACCACTGCAATAATAAGAGGAGTGAAGGGGAGACAGACAGGAGGACAACGGAAACTTCACACCTGCTGCCTTGCTCCTAGGCAGCAGACAGCTTGCAAAGGGTCAGGTTCTACAGAGAACTTCCTTTACTTCAGAAGACCAGGCCAGGAATAGAGTTCAAATCACCAGCAAAGGATCCTGGATCTATAGATTATTGTATATACACTGAGCTAGTCAATTTAAAGGGAGACTCTACCTTTCCATTGGATTAGGTTCAGTCAATTTTAATGAATGTTGTAGCTGCTAGTAAGCCTTGGCGGGACTCCCGTGCATCATCCCTCCTAAAATTGTCTTAATAGTATATTTGATGTGGGCCCAGCGCTAACAAACTCTTTTAACAATGGCTATCGATTGTTACATACCAAGACTATATTAATTAACCGTTATTCCGGATGTTTATTTAAACATTATATTTTCATTTGAATAATAAAAAAAAATTCTATAAAAATTAAATAAAAAATTATTTTGATAAATACTTATAAAAATATTAAAACCAAAATTCAGATATTCCTCGATTATTATCACACTAACGATTTATTCTTGTACTAGGGATGTATACTTTCTTTGATGGCCTTGTGGTTCCCCTGGGATGTCTGTGGAGTCCTAAAAATATACAGTATATTAGTATTTATATACGGTATAGATCTCAGCTTTCCTCTGTTTATATATAAAATGGGCTTTTTACCTTTTAGAAGACCTTACTCCTTCTAATGAGTGCTTGGTTTAGATTAAGATTCTTCTTTCTTCTCTCTGCCAAGGACATATAATATAAATATCTCCTCTATTCTTCATAGCTATTCAGTTTTTGCATTTAAGGAAAACTGCTACCTGTATCACATCAAGAGTCTCTTGATGATACAGGTAGCAGTTTTCCTTAAATAGAGAGGAGACAGGTGATGGACGGCTTTGTAGGTCAGTGTTAGTATTTTGAACTGGATTCGTCGGGGAATTGGGAGCCAGTAAATAGATGTGCAGAGTGGAGAAACAGGGGAGTAGCGAGGAGAGAGGTGGATTAGTCGGGCAGGACAGACTGGAGAGGTGCAAGAGTGTTAGCTGGAAATTATAGAACACAATTGTAAATACAGATAGGGTGTAAACTTGCAGGTAGAATATACGATAAGCAGACAGCCAATGGATAAAATCACCATCATAGGATCAATTGGGTATTATTATTATTATTAGGTATCTATATAGCACTATTAGGATACATGGCGCTTTACAAGTTAGAGGGTAGACAAAGACAAGTGGTCGAAAACGGCGACAAATCAATCATACGGGTACAATAGGGCCGGGGATCCTGTCCGCGAGGGCTTACAGTCTAGAGGAGTAGGGTAGATAGAGAGTGGCTATCTAAAGAAAGTACATATATCTGTTTACAAGAACAACCCGTCACAATATGGCACAAGAATCAAATTCCTGTATGCAACCATGTATAAGAAATATAAAACAGTCAATCACAATGCAAAGATGTGCGCCAAGGGTAGAGAAAATCAGAGAAACCCTTTAACTAGCAGCAAAATAAAAGCATAAATGCAGACAAGTAATGTGCCTCAGGGTACCGTTACACGGCGTGATATCGCCAGCAATGTTACGTGTTGAGCGACGTTGAAGCGACATCGCTAGTGTGTCGCTGCGTGTAACTTGTCGAATCAGCTGCAATATATCGCCTGATCGCAGTCACCAGGTTTCAGAACATGTTGTGAATCCTGGCGATGTCGCTCAGGCGATTAGCTAGCATCACTCCATGTGACACGGAGATAACGATGTTGCTAGTGATTTAGTCTATTCATTACATTGATGTGTATCGCTCGCTGACTTGTGAACAACCCAGCGAGCGATACCTGCTGCAACATCGCCGCGTCGCCTACAAAATCCCTACATCTGACACCTCGGTAAGCGATGTCGGAAATTGTCATGTAATCTGTTTTTTCTTAGTTGTCATATATAACGTTATGGTAAAACCACACTGGTGGCAACATAGTTTTCTCCCTGAGGAAGGAGTTGGGTATAACTCCGAAACGCGTCAGAAGATTTGCAGTAAGAGCCATCATTGCGCGCTTATTGTGTACTCCAAGCTATCTTAATCATGTGAGCAGTGCGGATCCAGGAAGCACAGTCCGGTTCTTTTGTTTCGTCTTTGCAAAGTGGAGTGCGGATCCTGCGGCAGCCGTTGTATACCTTCACACCGATTGTGGGTGACACAACCGTCCCAGGTGAGCAGTGACAATTGTTCATGCAACGTAAATTGTTAAAAAGATAAAACCCTATTGCGCCTTCTCTCTTTTCACAACCATCACACAGACACACACAATCTACAAAGAGACACAACCCACACAGACACACAACCCATAGACACAACCCACAAAAGACACAACACACAGACTCAACCCATAGACACAACCCACAAAAGACACAACACAGACTCAACCCACACAGACACACAACCCATAGACACAACCCACAAAAGACAACACACAGACTCAACCCACACACAGACACTACCCACACACAAAACCTACACAGAAAACACACACACACAGACACAACCCAACACAGACACACGAGCCACACACAGACACAATAGTCACATGGAGACACTCCTCTGTGCCGCGGTGAGGGGGGATGCAGCAGGAGAGCTGAAAAGAGTCCTCAGTGGTTGATACCTTTTAATGGCGAACCCAAAAGATGGTAAGAAAAAGCAAAGCAAGCTTCCGAGACACTTAGTCTAGCTTCACATTTCAGGACGGTTACACTGAGTCCCATGCGCATGCGCAGCCGCAGGTGAAAACGCATGCGAACGCGTGTAAACGTTGCGTTTTACATACGCATGCGCATAGCTTTGCGCACGCAGGTCCGCAACGTTCACATGCGTTTGTCTGCGTTTTGAGCCTTGCGCATGCGTTTTCCATCTGCATGCGTTCGCTAAACTTAGGGCTGGTTCATGGGCGGAGATTATGCTGGACGCCAAAAACTCTTTTTGAGCATGCGCACTAAGGTGTCCGCATGCGTTTCATCCGCAGCTGTGCGCAAAACCATCCGCATGCGTACAGTCTCATAGGGGGCTAATGTTAATTGTATCCGGAGCGTGCGCATGCGGACACTTGCATTTTTTGGACGCGCCGAAAAATGCTACAAGCCGCGTTCCCTGGCGGCATAAAATCTTCTCCGTCCGCATGCGTATAGTTACGCAGCTGAACGCGAACGAACGTGGCTATGTGCGAATGACTGCGCATCCCATGTTAAAGATAGGTGCGCAATCCGCATGCGGATTTCGGGACACAGAGCCGCACCGTCCGCGGCGCAAACGTCCTGAAATGTGAAGGCATCCTAAGACGTTTTCATCAGGCTGATACCGACACAAATTCTGAAGACACGCACATATATACATATGCAGGGTAGGATGATGCAGTAAATAAGACAGATGACGTGAAGCAGAACATAGTAGGCAGTCTTGGAAGAGGGAGAAGAGCTGGGGAGGTAAAATGAAAATTCGGAGTTAAGAGGAATAAATTGTATTATTGTTCTAGGATTAGTGGTTATCACCTTGTGAAGCTGCTTCTTCTTCTTTTTCAGCTCCTCTGATCTTCTTTGCGGGCTCTCGTCTCCCCTTCAAAGACGCGCCATGCAGGACATGAGCACTGACCAATCAGCTCTTCTATCAGTCTGATGTGAGGCTTTAATTGGGCAGTATGCTACTCCTGCAGAACACGTCCCCTCTTTCAGTTGCTGAACCCGGATGGTAAAAGCCGCTGCACCCACATAATCATTTAGTGCAGGGTCCTCCAGAATGAAACGGCACCCCAGGATGTCAAGGAGAGCAGCCAGGAGGCTTCTGATAGAACAGCCCCCCGCAGATGCCGCCCCCATCTTATCAGCACCTGTTGCCGCCTGTAGCAACTGGCTCAACTTGCCTCGTGATAGGTGCTCCTGTCTGTACTGTAGAGGTAGCAGGATCTTCAGGCACAGCTATCACACAGTTCAGAGCCACAGTTATCAGGGTTTTATTCAGCTTCTTTCCAATACATGAAATCACTTTTCTTCATGCGATATCTCATCAACATCTATGGGCAGTCTCTATATAAAGTGTTTCTCCTCTCAAATCAATACTCTTCCCCCATTGTTTAAAGCTATGCAGACTGTACCGGCCTCATGCAGTGATGTGTGCGCTCCCTCTCATTGCTATCTTGAGGTAATACAGATAGTCTTGTCTGTCATGAGCTTACTTGTTTACAGCAATCGTTCTCAGCAAAATCTGGTCTATACAGCTTGTTTGTTCTCCATTTCTCCCTCACAGACCTTCTCACTCCCTTGTCATGGACACCACTCTTTCTCAGAATCCCCTGGGGTTCAGCATCTACTTCCTGGCTCCTATTCACATTTTTCACCCCTCTAGTTGCTGGCTTATTCTAGATCACAGGTTTCACACTGGTGCAATGTCTTATCATCGAAGATATTGCTCAAGTGTTTGATTAATGCGTTAAGTCTGACCATTGGTCTGTGGGTGGTAGGACGAAAAAGGCAACTCAATATTGATCTTTTTACAAAATGCCCTCCAGAATTTGGAAACAAACTGAATTCCCCGGTCAGAAACTATTTTTTGGAACACCCTGTAACTGCACAATGTGACTAATGAATAACTTACTTAGGGTTTCACAAGTAGGCAATCCAGACAGGAGAACAAATTAACACAGTCATGCCTGAGTAAGCAAGCCCGGGGTGAGTGGATTCACTGAACCAGGAACACCATTCACTGACCTGGAGGAGAATCCCCAACCCGATCACTGAGGTGTCTGCAACAGCCACAGGAGGTGGAAATAGACTTATCTGGTAGGTAGTCAACAGAGGGCAGCCTCAGGAGATCTTGGCGCCCCAGCAGGCTGGTGCCACAGAACAATGTCCAGAGACTGGCATGGAAGGCACTGGCGGACACAGCGGAAAACAGGAGGACCTAGCAGATGACTGTAGCAGGTTGGCACAGCAGAGGACTGCAGCATGTGGCGTTGGTATTTATATTATTTATTATTACAGCGTCATTTATTCCTTGGCGTTTTACATGTGAAAAGGGGCAAACATAGAGAAGTACAATAATCATAAATACAAGGCACAGACAGGTACAGGAGAGAGGACCCTACCCACAAGGGCTCACAGTCTACAAGGGATGGGTGAGGATACAGTAGGTGAGGAAAGAGGACCCTGCACACAAGGGCTCAGACTCTATAAGGGATGGATAAGGACAGAGACGGGGACGAAAGAGGAGCCCATGAGGGCTCAGTCTACAAGAGATGAACCACTGCTCCTGAGTTAGACATCCTTGTTACACATACTTGTGGTGTTTTGGATGATAAACCAATTGTTCTTTAGATAGACATCTTGGAGCCAGCAGAAATGGTGTTCAACCTGTCCAACACAAGCTCTTTCTTCCCTGATACAGATGGTCAAGACATGGTTGCCCATTGTCCCCGTTGCTGTTTGCGGTCGCCATAGAGCCATTAGCAGCCTCAATTAGAAACGTCCGGGTGGTTGGCTTTAGATACCAGGGCATCCAGAAGAATCGCACTATATGCGGATGATATTCTATTTTTAAAAAACTATGGAGAGTCTTTAAACCGGGCCATGGAAATTATCAAGGACTTCAGTCGATTGTCAGGCCTTACCATCAACTGGGGCAAGTCAATAACTTTCCTGCTGGATGGCCCAGTCAGCCCCTCTGGAGTTCAGCATACCCAGTTAGAGGTGGTCTGGAAGTTTAAATATTCGGGAATAATCATATCTCGCTCTCTTAAAGAATATTAAAAGCACAATGTTAGCCCCCATTGGAAAGAATCAAGAGAAAAGTGCAAGTTACTACTATTGGTGCTGGATAGACTGAACCTTACTCTCTTGCTCCTCCTCTACTGTATACACCACCACACGCTCCTCCTCTCCTGTATACACCACCACACGCTCCTCCTCTCCAGTATACACCACCACACGCTCCTCCTCTCCTGTATACACCACCACACACGCTCCTCCTCTCCTGTATACACCACCACACGCTCCTCCTCTCCAGTATACACCACCACACGCTCCTCCTCTCCTGTATACACCACCACACGCTCCTCCTCTCCTGTATACACCACCACACGCTCCTCCTCTCCTGTATACACCACCACACGCTCCTCCTCTCCTGTATACTCCACCACACCGCTCCTCCTCTCCTGTATACACCACCACACGCTCCTCCTCTCCTGTATACACCACCACACGCTCCTCCTCTCCTGTATACTCCACCACACGCTCCTCCTCTCCTGTATACACCACCACACGCTCCTCCTCTCCTGTATACACCACCACACGCTCCTCCTCTCCTGTATACACCACCACAACGCTCCTCCTCTCCTGTATACACCACCACACGCTCCTCCTCTCCTGTATACACCGCCACAACACCTCCTCCTCTCCAGTATACACCCCACAAACGCTCCTCCTCTCCTGTATACAACCGCCACACACGCTCCTCCTCTCCTGTATACACCGCCACACACGCTCCTCCTCTCCTGTATACACCGCACACACGCTCCTCCTCTCCTGTATACACCGCCACACGCCCTCCTCTATACACCGCAACGCTCCTCCTCTCCTGTATACACCCGCCACACGCTCCTCTCCTCTCCTGTATACACCGCCACACGCTCCTCCTCTCCTGTATACCGCCACACGCCCCCCTCCTGACACCCAGCCCACACCGCTGCCCTCCTCTCCTGTACACACCGCCACACGCTCCTCCTCTCCTGTACACACCACCACACGCTCCTCCTCTCCAGTATACACCACCACACGCTCCTCCTCTCCTGTATACACCACCACACGCTCCTCCTCTCCTGTATACACCACCACACGCTCCTCCTCTCCAGTATACACCACCACAACGCCTCCTCCTCTCCTGTATACACCACCACACGCTCCTCCTCTCCTGTATACACCACCACACGCTCCTCCTCCCCTGTATACACCACCACACGCTCCTCCTCTCCTGTATACACCACCACACACGCTCCTCCTCTCCTGTATACACCATCACACGCTCCTCCTTCCCAGTATACACCACCACACGCTCCTCCTCTCCTGTATACACCACCACACGCTCCTCCTCCCCTGTATACACCGCCACACGCTCCTCCTCTCCTGTATACACCACCACACGCTCCTCCTCTCCTGTATACACCACCACACGCTTCTCCTCTCCTGTATACACCGCCACACGCTCCTCCTCCCCAGTATACACCACCACCCCACCAGACATCCCCTTCACCAGTACACACCACCCCCAATCCCAAAACAGACACCCCCTCCCCTAGTATACACTACCACCCCAGACACCCCCTCCCCCATTTTGCACCCCCCAATTCCATCACAGACACGCCCTCTCCCAGTATACACCCCCCCCCCCCCAAATTCCATCACAGACACCCCCCTTGCCCAGTATACACCCCCCAAATCGCATCACAGGCACACCCTCCCCAGCATACACCACAACCCGTCATATCCCACCACAGACACCCCTCCCCCCGGTCACACACTTTCACTTTCTCTTTACAGCTTCTCACTTATCAGCGATGAAGAGGCTTCGCGCGCAAACCAGAACCCACGTGACCGCAGGGACCAGATGACGTCACACCCACCAGCGGCCGTACAGTGCGGTCTAGTATCCACCCGGGGGAGGAGCCCGCGGTGCATGATGGGAGATGTAGTCTACAGGGGACAGGTACTGCTGCAGAGCTGAGGAGACAGGTAGGGGCCCTAATGTCAGTCTCCTGTGTGTCCTATGTAGGGCCCTAATGTCAGTCTCCTGTGTGTCCTATGTAGGGGCCCTAATGTCAGTCTCCTGTGTGTCCTATGTAGGGGCCCTAATGTCAGTCTCCTGTGTGTCCTATGTAGGGGCCCTAATGTCAGTCTCCTGTGTGTCCTATGTAGGGGCCCTAATGTCAGTCTCCTGTGTGTCCTATGAAGGGGCCCTAATGTCAGTCTCCTGTGTGTCCTATGTAGGGGCCCTAATGTCAGTCTCCTGTGTGTCCTATGTAGGGGCCCTAATGTCAGTCTCCTGTGTGTCCTATGTAGGGGCCCTAATGTCAGTGTCCTGTGTGTCCTATGTAGGGCCCTGATGTCAGTCTCCTGTGTGTCCTATGTAGGGGCCCTAATGTCAGTCTCCTGTGTGTCCTATGTAGGGCCCTAATGTCAGTCTCCTGTGTGTCCTATGTAGGGCCCTAATGTCAGTCTCCTGTGTGTCCTATGTAGGGCCCTAATGTCAGTCTCCTGTGTGTCCTATGTAGGGCCCTAATGTCAGTCTCCTGTGTGTCCTATGTAGGGCCCTAATGTCAGTCTCCTGTGTGTCCTATGTAGGGCTCTAATGTCAGTCTCCTGTGTGTCCTATGTAGGGCCCTAATATCAGTCTCCTGTGTGTCCTATGTAGGGCCCTAATGTCAGTCTCCTGTGTGTCCTATGTAGTGCACTAATGTCAGTCTCCTGTGTGTCCTATGTAGGGCTCTAATGTCAGTCTCCTGTGTGTCCTATGTAGGGCCCTAATATCAGTCTCCTGTGTGTGATATGTAGGGTCCTAATGTCAGTCTCCTGTGTGTCCTATGTAGGGGCCCTAATGTCAGTCTCCTGTGTGTCCTATGTAGTGCACTAATGTCAGTCTCCTGTGTGTCCTATGTAGGGCTCTAATGTCAGTCTCCTGTGTGTCCTATGTAGGGCCCTAATATCAGTCTCCTGTGTGTGATATGTAGGGTCCTAATGTCAGTCTCCTGTGTGTCCTATGTAGGGCCCTAATATCAGTCTCCTGTGTGTCCTATGTAGGGCCCTGATGACAGTCTCCTGTGTGTCCTATGTAGGGGCCCTAATGTCAGTCTCCTGTGTGTCCTATGTAGGGGCCCTAATGTCAGTCTCCTGTGTGTCCTATGTAGGGGCCCCAATGTCAGTCTCCTGTGTGTCCTATGTAGGGGCCCCAATGTCAGTCTCCTGTGTGTGTCCTATGTAGGGCCCTAATGTCAGTCTCCTGTGTGTCCTATGTAGGGCCCTAATGTCAGTCTCCTGTGTGTCCTATGTAGGGCCCTAATTGTCATGTGTCTCCTGTGGTGTCCTTTTTGTAGGGCCCTAATGTCAGTGTCCCTGGTGTAGTCCTATGTAGGTAGGCCCTAATGTCAGTCTCCTGTGTGTCCTATGTAGGGCCCTAATGTCATCCCTGTGTACCTGTGTGTCCTATGTAGGGCCCTAATGTCAGTCTCCTGTGGTTTGTTGCCTAATGTCAGTGTCCTGTGTGTCCTATGTAGGGCCCTAATGTCAGTCTCCTGTGTGTCCTATGTAGGGCCCTAATAGTCAGTCTCCTGTGTGTCCTATGTAGGGCCCTAATATCAGTCTCCTGTGTGTCCTATGTAGGGCCCTAATATCAGTCTCCTGTGTGTCCTATGTAGGGCCCTAATGTCAGTCTCCTGTGTGTCCTATGTAGGGCCCTAATGTCAGTCCCTGTGTTCCTATGTAGGGCCCTAATTCAGTCTCCTGTGTGTCCTATGTAGGGCCCTAATATCAGTCTCCTGTGTGTCCTATGTAGGGACCCCCTAATATCAGTCTCCTGTGTGTCCTATGTAGGCCCTAATATCAGTCTCCTGTGTGTCCTATGTAGGGCCCTAATATCAGTCTCCTGTGTGTCCTATGTAGGGGCCCTAATGTCAGTCTCCTGTGTGTCCTATGTAGGGGCCATAATGTCAGTCTCCAGTGTGTCCTATGTAGGGGCTCTAATGTCAGTCTCCTGTGTGTCCTATGTAGGGGCCATAATGTCAGTCTCCAGTGTGTCCTATGTAGGGTACAAGACCTCTGAATAGCAATCATGAAATAACATTTACAGTATTGGTCTTTCACGTGTTTGACCTGTAATGTGTGTATCACAGTTTACTGCAGATTGTTATAATTTTATGGCAAACACCAATCCGATTTGCTGGCACTGTTTACCCCCCCCTCTGTCACTGTTTACCCCCATTGCTGGCACTGTTTACCCCCCATTGCTGGCACTGTTTACCCCCATTGCTGGCACTGTTTACCCCCCATTACTGGCACTGTTTACCCCCCCCCCCTGCTGGCACTGTTTGCCCCCCCATTGCTGGCACTGTTTGCCCCCCCATTGCTGGCACTGTTTACCCCCCATTGCTGGCACTGTTTACCCCCCATTGCTGGCACTGTTTACCACCCCATTGCTGGCACTGTTTACCCCCATTGCTGGCACTGTTTACCCCCCATTACTGGCACTGTTTACCCCCCCATTGCTGGCACTGGTTACCCCCCCCCCCCCCATTGCTAGCACTGTTTACCACCCCATTGCTGGCACTGTTTACCACCCCATTGCTGGCACTGTTTACCACCCCATTGCTGGCACTGTTTACCCCCCATTACTGGCACTGTTTACCCCCCCCATTGCTGGCACTGTTTACCCCCCATTACTGGCACTGTTTACCCCCCCCCCTGCTGGCACTGTTTGCCCCCCCATTGCTGGCACTGTTTGCCCCCCCATTGCTGGCACTGTTTGCCCCCCCATTGCTGGCACTGTTTGCCCCCCCATTGCTGGCACTGTTTGCCCCCCCATTGCTGGCACTGTTTACCACCCCATTGCTGGCACTGTTTACCCCCCCCCATTGCTAGCACTGTTTACCCCCCATTACTGGCACTGTTTACCCCCCCCCTGCTGGCACTGTTTGCCCCCCCATTGCTGGCACTGTTTGCCCCCCCATTGCTGGCACTGTTTGCCCCCCCATTGCTGGCACTGTTTGCCCCCCCATTGCTGGCACTGTTTACCACCCCATTGCTGGCACTGTTTACCACCCCATTGCTGGCACTGTTTACCACCCCATTGCTGGCACTGTTTACCACCCCATTGCTGGCACTGTTTGCCCCCCCATTGCTGGCACTGTTTGCCCCCCCATTGCTGGCACTGTTTACCACCCCATTGCTGGCACTGTTTACCACCCCATTGCTGGCACTGTTTACCACCCCATTGCTGGCACTGTTTACCACCCCATTACTGGCACTGTTTACCCCCCCATTGCTGGCACTGTTTACCCCCCCCCCCATTGCTGGCACTGTTTACCCCCCATTGCTGGCACTGTTTACCCCTCCCCCCCATTGCTGGCACTGTTTACCCCCCCCATTGCTGGCACTGTTTACCCCCCCCCATTGCTGGCACTGTTTACCCCCCCCATTGCTGGCACTGTTTACCCCCCCCCCCCCATTGCTGGCACTGTTTACCCCCCCCCCATTGCTGGCACTGTTTACCCCCCCCCATTGCTGGCACTGTTTACCCCCCCCCCCCATTGCTGGCACTGTTTACCCCCCCCCCATTGCTGGCACTGTTTACCCCCCCCCCCCCATTGCTGGCACTGTTTACCCCCCCCCATTGCTGGCACTGTTTACCCCCCCCCCATTGCTGGCACTGTTTACCCCCCCCCATTGCTGGCACTGTTTACCCCCCCCCCATTTGCTGGCACTGTTTACCCCCCCATCGCTGGCACTGTTTACCCCCCCCCCCCCATTGATGGCACTGTTTACCCCCCCCCCCCATTGCTGGCACTGTTTACCCCCCCCCCCCATTGCTGGCACTGTTTACCCCCCCCCCCCCCATTGCTGGCACTGTTTATCCCCCCCCCCATTGCTGGCACTGTTTACCCCCCCCCCCCCCCCCCCCATTGCTGGCACTGTTTACCCCCCCCCCATTGCTGGCACTGTTTATCCCCCCCCCATTGCTGGCACTGTTTACCCCCCCTATTGCTGGCACTGTTTACCCCCCCTATTGCTGGCACTGTCTACTCCCCCCCCACTGCTGGCACTGTTTACCCCCACTGCTGGCACTGCCCACTTAAAAAAATAAACAAGCATACTCACCCTCTCCTCGCTCCCTGCTGTCCGCTCTATCCCCGCTGTCTTTGCCGGCATTCGGTCCTGTGAGCAGCAATGACGTCACTCTGCAGCGACGCTCACAGGACCGAATGCCGGCAAAGACAGCGGGGATAGCGCTTCTCTTTATAAATCACAATGACAACCAAAAACATGCAAATGACCTGATCAATAGTTCACATCCCATGGTGATTTTGGCCTGATAACATTCACAGAAGTTGACATATTTGGGTTTAAATGGCTAATAAAGGTAACATCCCTCACCTGTGACTTGTTTGCTTGTAATCAGTGTGTCCATAAATGCTGAGTGAGTTTCTGGATCCAGACAGACTCTTGCATCTTTCATCCAGCCACTGATATTTCTGGATTGTGAGTCATGGGAAAAGCAAAAGAATTGTTGATGGATCAATGGGTAAAGATAGTTGAACTGTATAAAATAGGAAAGGGATACAAAAAGATTTCCAAGGAATTGATGATGCCATTAAGGAGTGTTCGAACTGTGATTAACAAATGGAAAATCAGGGGCTCCATAAAAACCTAACCACGATCAGGTAGACCAACAAAAACTTCGGCCAAAACTGCAAGGAAAATAATTCCGGATGCAAAGAAAAACCCACAAATGATATCAGCTGAATTACAGGACTCACTGAAAACTAGCGGTGTGGGTGTTTCCAGATGCCAATAAAGAGAAGAGCACTAGGAGAAAAATGGGCTGCATGGTGGAGTCGCCAGAAGAAAGCCATTACTGCGCAAATGCCACAAAGTATCTCACCTACAATACGCCAAACAGCACAGAGACAACCCTCCAAACTACTGGACAAGGTCATTGGGAGTGATAAGACCAAAATCAAACTTTATAGCCACAAATAAACTTACATTTGGAGAGGTGTCAACAAGGCCTATGATGAACGGAACACCATTCCTACTGTAAAGCATGGAGGTGGATCGCTGATGATGGGGGGATGTGTGAGCTACAAAGGCACAGGAAACTTGTCAAAGTTGACTGGAGCAAACCATTCAATAATAGGTGTGAACCCCACTATACATGGGCTGATCCCAGGAGTCCAGACAATAGACTCATGTTTAGGATCAGTTAGTTGATTGAATGCGGAGGTGGGAGCGACTGAGATCTTAGCTGAGGCAAGATCTTGGTGTCTGTGGGATTGTCGGCAGAATTGCCTTCATTTGTGCTCTTCCAGTCTCCCGTGTTCAATAAATCTTGTTGGATTGATGATCGGTCTGGTGTCCCTTCCTGCTCTGTCGCACACCCCGTCACAGCCAACTCAGTCTCCTGCCCTCAATATCATTGAGCCGCGCTGGGGAGAACTCAAGCAAAGTGTAGTTCATGCAAGAAAGCCCAGGAATTTACAGGAACTGGAGGCTTTTACCAAGAAGAATGGGCGGCTTTACCATCTGAGGAAATAAAGAGCCTCATCCACAACTACCACAACAGACTTCAAGCTGTCATTTATGTTAGAGGGAGCAATACACCGGATTAAGGCTGGTTTCACATTAGCGTTCGGAACGCTTGCGCACTGCGTTCCTATATTTAACATGGGTATGTATGGTTCCTGCGTTTGGATGCGCATAATTTGTGCACCCTCTGAACGCAGTCTATTGCATTTTTTGTGCGTGTTTTATCAGCATGCGCCAACAAGCGCACAAAAAATGCATGGAAGTCAATGGATCCGCAGTGTCCTCCGCATGACAGTGCAGGAGAACGTTGCTGATCACATTGAAATCTCTCCCGGTGGCCGCCGCTGATCTCCCAGGAGATCAGCAGCGGTCACCGGGAGATAAGATGGAGGACGGGCGCCGCTAATCTCCCGCCGTGTCAGTGGGGAGATTTGAAAAAAACAGCTGATCTGACAGCTGTTTAAAATCTCCCGCGCCGGCATCACCTCTTCAGTGTCGGCGCGGGAGATTTAAACAGCTGTAAGATCAGCTGTTTCTTCAAATTTCCCGCTCAAACACCGTCGGGAGATCAGCGGCGGCTGGGAGGAGGAGATTTCAGACGCTGATCTCCACCTCCCGGCCGCCGACGAGATGCTAATTGGCTGGCCGGGCACCATACTGATGTGAACGCATGCGGAGAATCTCCGCTGCTTCAATCAGTTCACATCAGTATGGCTGCATTTGCACTGCGTTTGCGTCTGCATGCAGATACAGACGCTAGTGTGAAACCAGCCTAGGGCTACTTTCACATTTGCTTTCGGCTCCGCTGCGTCTGGTTTGCAGACGGGAACTCATGATTAATTGTGTCACTGCGTCCTCATTCACCCCAATGTATGATTGGTACTCCTGCAGAGCGTGCGTACAAATCATACATTCTCCGACGCACAGAAAATGCAACATGTCGCGTTTCTGTGCGCCGAGAATTGGAAGAATGAGCGTGTACGGATGTGAACGCAGCCATCTGCGGGCGACCGCATACACCGTGCATCCCCATGTTAAACATAGGGATGCATGATGAATGCATTGCAGCATGCGTTCGGCCGCTCACATACGCAGGGAGCCGAACGCTAGTGTAGAAACCGGCCTTACACATTTTTGATTTGAGTATATTAGACTGTTTATATTTGGTGCTGTATAGTGCTGAGTTGGCATATATTGTTGTGCCTGTTCTGTATTTGTGTATTGTATTGTGTGGTTAATGACTGTATTGTGTATCAGGCAAAAAAAAATCCTGACTCCTCATACGCAATCAGACCAGTGTCAGCATCGGCAGCAGGATCATGCAAAATTAGGCTGTTTTTCACGGGAGCCACATTAGTGCACAGAAGAAAGGACTGGCAATCTGCTTCTGTATCATTCCAAGAAAACTTGATGGAGAGAACAACTAAAGGAATTCGATAGGGCTGCAAGGTGCACCCCTTAGGTCAGAAGGCACTCAATAGCTAATGGGGGAGAGCCGATGGTCGACTTGAGTACGATCAAGTATCATGAAGCGCCAGGATCAAAGCCACAAAGGCGTCTAGGTGCTGATATCACTTGGTCGAAAGGGAAGATCAAAAGCTGCATAGATGATTTGAATTTGGAATTGTTCAAACTATGAACCAAGGCAAAGTCGACATCGTCAAAGCCAAAATGGATAGAACAAGGACTCAACATACTCGGAATTAGCGAACTAAGATGGACTCAATCTGAACATTTCCAGTCAAACCAACATTGGGCATCCTATTCTTGGTATTGCTAACCGAAAAGAAATGATGTCGCTTTTACTCTAAACCGAAAATTGGCTGCCACTTTCCTGAAGTACCATGCAGTCAGTGATAAGGTACCGTTACACGGCACGACATTGAAACAATGTCGGCAACGATCTCGTGGGCGCGCGGTCGTTGCCGACATCGTTTCAACATCGCGGGTGAGATGTCACACGTCTAGATATCGTGGACAACCGCACAACAATGTAGTGAGCAGGTATCCTTCGCACAACCCAGCGAACGATACCTGCTCATTGCTGTGAATTGGCGACATCGTTATCGCGGTGTCAAACACAACGATATACAGGTTGGCTGATCGTTGATCGTGTGGTTTGAGAACATGTTCTCAAACCCGCGATGAGCGAACCAACGATTTATCGTTATAACTTTGCAGAGTCACACGCAACGAGGTCGTTAACGATGTCGCCTTGAACGACTCCAAATCCGTGACATTTAAGCGATATCGTCAACGATGTCGTGCCGTGTAACGGGGCCTTTAGAGTCATTTCGACACAACTTCAAGGAGCGCCAACCCATATCACAATTATACAAGGAGGATGACGTCAAACTATTCTATCATCAAGTTCAAGATGAAATGTACAAGATGCCAAAACAAGACTTACTTATTATCATGGGAGACTTAAATGCCAAAGTGGGTCATGGCAAACATGGGACTGTTGTTGGAAACTTTTGACTTGGTGAAAGAAACAGGGTTGTAGGAAGAATCATTGAATTTTGTACGAAAATTCAACTGTCCATCATGATCACCTTCTTCCAACATCATAAACGGAGACTCTACACATAGACATCACCGAATGGGGCCTATAAGAATCAGATTGACTACATATGTGTTACTACAAAAACAAGGCCAGGAGCCGACTGTGGAACTGATCATGAACCTTGGATAGCGAAGATTAGAGTCAAGCTGCGCAAACGGAGAAGACACAGGTTGTTTCCAATTTTCGATTTGATCAACATACCTGAAGGTTTTTTGGAACAGTCTGCAAAACCAATTTAAAACAATGGACACAGAAGAAAGGAAGCCTGAGGAACTATGAACAAACATAAAGACTATCATTACCGAAGAGGCCAGAAATACCATCAACAAGAGGCAGAAGAGACCCCTGCAGCCATGGTTAACAGAAGAGACCCTAAAGATCATTGAAGAAAGAAGAATGGCAAAAGCAAACGGTAACAAACAGGATGCAGACAAAATCAGTAAAAGACTAAAGATCAGAAGAAGTTCCGTTTTGGAAAGATTAGTTTCAGTAGAGAGTGGACATGATATTGGAAACTGTCGTTAGACAGTCATTGGGTTTTGCGCGGGGTAAGGTCAGGGGCTGAAGTGTATAGTTGTGTGTCATCAGCATAAAGATGGTACTGGAAGCCAATTTGCTGATGTTTGTCCAATAGGGGCCTTGATGAGAGAGAAGAGAATAAGGCCAAGGATCATTCCCTAAGGGACCCCAATAGTGAGAGGAAGTGGAGCCAGTGAAAGATACATTGAAAGAGTGGTTGAAAAGATAGGAAGAGATAGGAGAGCTGTGTCCTTTATTCAAATAAGTGCAGCATAGAGAGTAGGAGATGGTGGCAACAGTGTCAAAGGCTGCAGAAAGGTCAAGAAAAATTTAAGCTGTGAAAACGTCATTGGTCACTTTGATGCGGGCAGTTTCTGTATAGTGTAGGGGTGGAAACCAGACTATAATGGATCTAGAAGATAGTGAGTGGAGAGGTAACGGGTGAGGCGGGAGTAGACCAGTCACTCCAATAGTTTAGAGATCAAGGGATATTGGAGACTGCTCTGTAGTTATTTGTGCAGGATGGGTCAAGAGAAATTTCTTCAATAATGGAGTAATGATTGAGTGATTTGAAGGAGATGGGGAAGATGCCAGAAGAGAGGGAGAGATTGAAGATTTTGGATGAGTAAGTAGTGATGGCCGGAGAGAGAGACTGGGGTAGGTATGAGGGAATGGGGTCAGTGGTGCATGTAGTAGGACAAGAGGAAGAAAGGAGCCTGAAGACTTCTTCTGTGTTTGGTCAAATATGGAGCCAGACGAGATGTGGGGAGAGATGGGAGTAACAGCGCTTGGGGGTGGGAGCTGATTTCCTGATGGATGTTTTCTATTTTCACTGTGAAGTAAGAAGCTAAATCATCAGCACAGAGGTCCAGTGATGGGCCTGCACTTTAGACTGAGGAGAGAGTGAAAGCTGTCAAGAGTGTCTTTGGATTGTTGGATTGTGAGGAGATCAGGGTGGTGAAGTAGGTCTGTTTGGCGAGGTGAAGGGCAGATTTATAGGTTATTAGCATAAATTTATAGTAGATAAAGTTTTCTGGTGTGCAGGCATTGCTGGAGGAATCAAGTTTGCAGTGTGAGCCAGGGCTGTTTTAACTCTGTGTTTGGAGGTTCTGAAGGTGAGGGGCGCTACTTGGTCCAGGGAGCTTCTGAGAGAGTCATTGTAGTGATTCACAGCCAGATCAGGACAGGAGATGGAGGAGATTGGGGACAGTGATGAGTGTAGAGAGTCTGTGAGTGTATGAGGGTTAATGACCTGAAGATTTCTGAATGTGTGATAGGTAGGAGTGTGCTGGGTGGGCGAGGAGTTGGAGTGTGAAGGACAGAATATTGTCGTCAGAGAGAGGAAGAGGTGAGTTATACATGGAGGAGGTTGGACAGCTTCGGACAAAGACCAGTGTCAAGGGTGTTACTGTCTGTGTATCAGTGGTTGAGAGCCGTGAGAGACCAAGAGAGGTGGTTAGAGATAGGAGGTGGGGCAGACAAAGATTCAGGATACTGCCTGGTGCGACAAGGATACATTTGAGATGGACGGCGACAAATTAGAAGTGGTAAAAAACTTCAACCTGCTCAGATCAACGATCACTCAAGATGTCTCGACAACACGGGAAGTCAACAGGAGAATAGCTATATGCAAATCAACAATGAAGTCACTGGACAAGGTCTTCACATCCAGGAACATTTCACTGGTGACGAAGACACGGCTCGTACATAGTCTGGTCTATTCTGTAGTAACACATGGATGCACAACCTGGACGATTAAGAAACGAGATAAAAGAAGAATCAACACCTTCATAATGTGGAGCTGGAGAAGGATGTTATCAATAGC
The DNA here is from genome assembly GCA_033576535.1 of Allobates femoralis. NCBI lineage: Eukaryota > Metazoa > Chordata > Amphibia > Anura > Aromobatidae > Allobates > Allobates femoralis. The sequence goes on along the minus strand of JARQOC010000002.1, from coordinate 745,203,703 downwards.
ATAGGTGGCAAGAAGAACAAATAAATCTATTTTGGAACAAATCAAGCCAAATATGTCAAATAAGCAACGATCACCAAGTAATGACTTGCCTACTTTGGACACATCATACGAAGAGAGCAATCACTGGAGAAGGACATCATGGTAGGAAGAATAAAAGGTTCAAGGCGAAGAGGAAGACGAGCAACCCGATGGTTTGATACTGTGAAGATAACGGCGGAGAAGAGACTGGTGGACCTATCTTGGCTCGCGCAAGATCGATCTTCTTAACTACAGAGCGTTTATCCATCAAGTTGATCAAGCTGAAGGACGATTATTATTAATAATAAATAATAATAATAAATGTGTATTACTTGTGTGATTGTCTATATATATCATATCAATGTGTGTATATATGGGTAATTGTGTAATAAAATTAGCGATGGGTATATATCTGTCTGTATAAATGATATCTGAAAATTCTCCAGCACATTCGGATTCTCCTTCACCTGCTGAGTTATCACATATTCTGACATCCCCTCCATGATCAGTACAGACCCCGGGAGGCTCCGTCATTTGGGGGAGTCCAGTTCCACTTTATAGGCGGTATAGAAGAAGTCCGGACGGATCGGGGTCTGAACATTTCTGGTGACGAGCGTCTCACATCTTCTACACAGACAGATACAGATATATAGAATAATGTGTGTATACATATAAATGGTCCTCTACAGCACCCACAGACCAAGCAGGATCTGGTATATGTTCTGAGGTCTCCACACGTCCCCTTCCGGTATAACAGCTGCGCCGCTCACCTGTCCCCCCTCCTCTGTCCGCCATCCGATCCTCACAGCTGCCTCTTTCTCTGTCATGAGTGGAATCTCCCGGACGGTCACTCTTGGCCTCGGAGGTCACTGAACGTCACACGTTTACTGAAACTGCGTGAACGAATATACAGAATTCCGTATTCTCAACAATACTGAGCTTATTTCTTTTATTTGAGTAGAATTAATTTCCGCTCATCTCTATTCGTTCTTCATGTTCTTCTATATAGAATTTTCCATCCGATCCTTCTTGTGTTTCTTCTCATTCCTCAGGATCACGACTTTCACAGCTGAAGTTTCCTCTGGAGGACGATGGCTCTTCCCACCGATGACCCTCCGAGGATGGAGCAGGACAGAGAGCACATGGCGGCTCGGATATTAGACCTCACCCTGGAGATAATCTACTGGATCACTGGAGAGGTAGAGCTTCACATCACATCACTCTGATCTCTAGGAATAAAGCAGGGAAATGACGGGAAGGTGAAGGATCCTTAGAATAGATGTAGTGATCGGCGTCTCCCCATACACAGGATCACACAGTAGTGAAGACGTCGTCTGGGGAGTGTGTGGCCCCCCGTGTGTCAGGAGGACGGAGCAGGACCCCGAGTGACATCACCGAGCCTCCACTCATTCACTGATACATGAGCAGAAGATCCTAGAACTGACCCACCGGATCACTGATCTGCTGAGCGGAGAGGTGAGCGCTGCCCCCCGCCGGGAATGCTGGGACATTATATAATAACACCGGGGGAGGGGTCTGCTAATGACGGCTCATTGTGTGTGTCAGGTTCCTATAAGGTGTGAGGACGTCACCGTCTATTTCTCCATGGAGGAGTGGGAGTATCTAGAAGGACACAAGGATCTGTACAAGGACGTGATGATGGAGGATCTCCAGCCCCTCACATCTCCGGGTAAGAGGAGACCGTCCTGATTATAGAGGAGAGGCCGGGTCTGAGGTCACCTAGACTCCTCCATCATCTGATCATCACATGTAGACCATGTATTCAGTCACTGTGTATATTTCCTATAGATGGATCCAGTCCGAGAAATACACCAGAGAGAAGTCCGTCCGCTATATCCCAGATCCTCCAGAGAAGTCCCCGTCCTCTATACCCAGATACTCCAGAGAGAACCCGTCCTCTATTCCCCAGGATCCTCCAGAGAGAAGTCCCCGTCCTCTATATCCAGGATCTCCAGAGAGAAGTCCTCCTCTATATCCCCAGATCCTCAGAGAGAAGTCCCGTCCTGTATATTCCAGGATCCTCCAGAGAGAAGTCCCCGTCCTCTATATCCCCAGGATCCTCCAGAGAAAAGTCCCCGTCCTCCTATCCAGGATCCTCCAGGAAAATCCCCGTCCGCTATATCCCGGGATCCTCCAGAGAGAAGTCCCCGTCCTCTATACCCCAGGATACTCCAGAGAGAAGTCCCCGTCTCTATATCCCAGGATCCCCAGAGAGAGTCCGTCCTCTATATCCCCAGATCCTCCAGAGAGAAGTCCCGTCCTCTATATCCCAGATCCCAAGAGAATCCGTCCTGTATATTCCAGGATCTCCAGAGAGAAGTCCCGTCCTCTATACCCAGATCCTCAGAGAAAGTCCCGTCCTCCTTATCCCAGGATCTCCAGAGAAAGTCCCGTCCTCTATATCCAGGATGCTCCAGAGAGAAGTCCGCCTCTATACCCCAGATACTCCAGAGAGAAGTCCGTCCTCTATACTCCAGATCCACCAAGAGAAGTCCGTCCTCTATATTCCCAGGATCCTCAGAGAGAAGTCCCGTCTCTATACCCGGGATCCTCCAGAGAGAAGTCCCGTCCTCTATATTCCAGATCTCCAGAGAGAATCCCGTCTCTATATTCCAGGATCCTCCAGAGAGGATCCTGTCTCTATATCCCAGGATCCTCCAGAGGAGAAGCACAATGTCCTCTGGACATCAGGTAGATGAGGTGAGATTTGGAAATCCTCTATAGACTGATGTCATGAAGCTTCTTGACCTGGGGAGTGTACGAATTTCCCACCGATTCTGCCTAGAGCCTCCTCTATACTCAGGCCAGTCAGGGAACTGACTGAGCATAAAAGAGCGAAGACAGCTGCACTGTCAGTGCCCCTTATTGAGTGTGGTATTTGCCTTCCAGTCCCAGGTCAGAAGTATATATAATAACTGACACCCCGTCACTGATAGGTCCTGAATAACACGAACACCAATTGCTGCCACCAGTTTCTTGTTTGATAAAAGCCCAGGTTATTGCGGGTCAAAAACTAACCCAGGTAGCGTATAATGTTAAATGAGCACATGGACGTAGGAATGTCATGATCGAGATAAGAGAGCAACTCAAGATTCAATGTATATATTTAATCACCGTATGGGCACACTAGAATTAATATTCATGTACAGGTATTATAAAGATATTCAGATGTTAGTCAGTTATGCAAATAGAAGATAAATGAAATACACGCAGATTTGCAGACAAAGTGATCAGTTACCCATTCCTTGATGCTAGTGGTGGCCACACGGAGGCAGTGTCGGGCCACCGGGTTCTCTTGGGTATACTCTGCCATGTGGTGTAACTGGGTCCTCCTCAAAGTAATACCAAAATCCAGCAGAGGTCGGCCATTCTTATTCTGTAAGTTGCCGGCCCTCTCCTGCCCAGGGGCTGTCGTGGAGTTGCCACTGCCTGTGTTGTGATATGAAATACTCAAAAGCTACTATAGGTCATAACTTTCCACGGGAGGTCCGAGGAGATCGTCTTTGGTACCATCGGACCCGGTGGGCTCTGCACACGATCGAAGACCAAACACTGTTTCTCTAGCTGGCTTTTACTCCCCATTCTATGTATCTACTCAATGTGCAGTGCTAAAACAAATAGGAGAGATAGCTGCGTGCAGCTGGGTATCATGATTCCAGCGGTGTGAATCGTAGATTGCTGTGTACCATTGAGGTGAGAGATACCTTTTCCTGCTCCTGATTACCTTCTCGCCCCGCTGGGCACCGCTCACACTATAACGAGAAATGTCACCTACCCTCTGGGACAGTGGAGAGAAGCATCCTTAAATTTCTTTAAAAGTGACATTCCGAGTCCAGGAGGCTTTGAACAATGGTAGGCCAAGGGGTCAGATGTAATAATACACTATAAGGATTTATGTCTATGGAATGTTGCTTGATAGGTCCGGATATATTTCCCTTTTTCCTCACATTTTTCCTGACGTCTCTGTAGTCTCTGGATGGTGGCTGTGATGTTCTCTGTAGTCTCTGGATGGTGGCTGTGATGGTATCTGTAGTCCTCTGGATGTCGCTGTGAGTTCTCTGTAGTCTCTGGGATGGTGGCTGGGATGTCTCTGTAGTCTCTGGGATGGTGGCTGTGATGTTCACTTAATCTCTGGATGGTGGCTGTGACGTTCTCTGTAGTCTCTGGGATAGTGGCTGTGATGATCTCTGTAGCTCCTGGATGGTGCTGTGATGTTCTCTGTAGTCTCTGGGATGGGCTGTGACGTTCTACTGTAGTCTCTGGATGGTGGCTGGATTCTCTGTAGTCTCTGGGATGGTGGCTGGGACGTTCTCTGTAATCTCTGGGATGGTGGCTGTGACGTTCTCTGTAGTCTCTGGGATGGTGGCTGTGATGATCTCTGTAGTCTCTGGGATGGTGGCTGTGATGTTCTCTGTAGTCTCTGGGATGGTGGCTGTGATGTTCTCTGTAGTCTCTGGGATGGTGGCTGTGGTGTTCTCTGTAGTCTCTGGGATGGTGGCTGTGACGTTCTCTGTAGTCTCTGGGATGGTGGCTGTGATGTTCTCTGTAGTCTCTGGGATGGTGGCTGTGATGTTCTCTGTAGTCTCTGGGATGGTGGCTGTGATGTTCTCTGTAATCTCTGGGATGGTCGCTGTGATGTTCTCTGTAGTCTCTGGGATGGTGGCTGTGATGATCTCTGTAGTCTCTGGGATGGTGGCTGTGATGTTCTCTGTAGTCTCTGGGATGGTGGCTGTGATGTTCTCTGTAGTCTCTGGGATGGTGGCTGTGATGTTCTCTGTAGTCTCTGGGATGGTGGCTGTAGTCTCTGGATGGTCGCTGTGATGTTGTCTGTAGTCTCTGGGATGGTGGCTGTGATGTTCTCTGTAGTCTCTGGGATGGTCGGGTGTGATATTTTCTGTAGTCTCTGGATGGTGGCTGTGACGTTCTCTGTAGTCTCTGGGATGGTGGCTGTGATGTTCTCTGTAATCTCTGGGATGGTGGCTGTGACGTTCTCTGTAGTCTCTGGGATGGTGGCTGTGATGATCTCTGTAGTCTCTGGGATGGTGGCTGTGACGTTCTCTGTAGTCTCTGGGATGGTGGCTGTGACGTTCTCTGTATCTCTGGATGGTGGCTGGATGTTCTCTGTAGTCTCTGGGATGGTGGCTGGACGTTCTCTGTAATCTCTGGGATGGTGGCTGTGATGTTCTCTGTAGTTCTGGGATGGTGGCTGGATGGTCTCTGTAGTCTCTGGGATGGTGGCTGTGAGTTCTCTGTAGTCTCTGGGATGGTGGCTGTGACGTTCTCTGTAGTCTCTGGGATGGTGGCTGTGAATGATCTCTAGTAGTCTCTGGGAATGGTGGCTGTGATGTTCTCTGTAGTCTCTGGGATGGTGGCTGTGATGTTCTCTGTAGTCTCTGGGATGGTGGCTGTGGTGTTCTCTGTAGTCTCTGGGATGGTGGCTGTGACGTTCTCTGTAGTCTCTGGGATGGTGGCTGTGATGTTCTCTGTAGTCTCTGGGATGGTGGCTGTGATGTTCTCTGTAATCTCTGGGATGGTGGCTGTGACGTTCTCTGTAGTCTCTGGGATGGTGGCTGTGATGATCTCTGTAGTCTCTGGGATGGTGGCTGTGATGTTCTCTGTAATCTCTGGGATGGTGGCTGTGATGTTCTCTGTAGTCTCTGGGATGGTGGCTGTGATGTTCTCTGTAGTCTCTGTGATGGTGGCAAAGCATTTTTAAGTTTCTTTTTCCTCAATTCGAATTGTAATTAGGAATTGTCAGTTACCAGGAATAGAGAAGGTAAAGATAAGGTCTGGAAGACCAAGCAAAATTTCAGTGCCTACCATCCTGATGCATTTTGGAAACAAGTCCTGGAGTGTGATGAGGTTAAAATAGAACTATATATCTTCAATGATCAAATGTATGTGTGGTGAAAAAAGGACACAAAATGTCAGGAAAAGAACATCTCACCAACCATTAAGCCTGGGTGTGGATCAATCATGCTTTGGAGTTGTATTGCAGCCAATGGCACGAGGAACATTTCACAGGTAGAGGGAAGAATGGATTAAATGAAATTTCAACAAATTCTTGATGCAAACATAATTGTCTGTAAAAAAAACTGAAGTTGAAAAGAGAATAGTTTCTCCAAATGAATAAAAATCCTAAATATAAGTTAAAATAAACAATAGATAACCTCAAAAGGTGCAGGCTGAACGTTTTAAAACGGCCTTCACAGTCCCCGGTAGTTCAACATCAGTGACAATATATGGCGAGACCTCAAAAGAGCAGAGCATGCAAGACGAGCTAGAAATCTCACAGAACTGGAAGATGAGCCAGGAATCTCACAGAACTGGAAGTCGAGCCGGGAATCTCACAGAACTGGAAGACGAGCCAGGAATCTCACAGAACTGGAAGACGAGCCAGGAATCTCACAGAACTGGAAGACGAGCCTGGAATCTCACAGAACTGGAAGGCGAGCCTGGAATCTCACAGAACTGGAAGACGAGCCTGGAATCTCACAGAACTGGAAGACGAGCCAGGAATCTCACAGAACTGGAAGGCGAGCCAGGAATCTCACAGAACTGGAAGATAAGCCAGGAATCTCACAGAGCTGGAAGACAAGCTAGGAATCTCACAAAACTGGAAGACGAGCCAGGAATCTCACAGAACTGGAAGACGAGCCAGGAATCTCACAGAACTGGAAGACGAGTCAGGAATCTCACAGAACTGGAAGACGAGCCAGGAATCTCTCAGAACTGGAAGACGAGTCAGGAATCTCACAGAACTGGAAGACGAGCCAGGAATCTCTCAGAACTGGAAGACGAGCCAGGAATCTCTCAGAACTGGAAGACGAGCCAGGAATCTCTCAGAACTGGAAGACGAGCCAGGAATCTCACAGAACTGGAAGACGAGTCAGGAATCTCACAGAACTGGAGGATGAGCCAGGAATCTCACAGAACTGGAAGACGAGATAGGAATCTCACAGAACTGGAAGACAAGCCAATAATCTCACAGAACTGGAAGACGAGATAGGAATCTCACAGAACTGGAAGACTTTTCCAAGGGAGAATGGTTGAAAATACCTGAAATAAGAATTGAAATACTTTTGGCTGCTACAAAAAGCATTTACAAGTTGTGTTACCTGCAAAAGGTGGTGCTACTGGTTACTAACCATGCAGGGTGTACAAACTTTTGCATTAGTCGATTTTACTTTTTTGTTCATTTTAAAATGTAAAACATGAAAATAATGTTCTCTGTTGCTTAAAATGCAAAGAAAATGTTCCATCTTTTAACTTTGCCTTTTAGAGATGATTTCATCTTCAGCTTGCCCTAACTGTTCACCATACTAGTAATTTTTTACCGGGGGTGCCTAAACTTTTTCATGCTGCACGTTGTGATCTATATAATATAATGCAACACTATGTGGCATTTTCCTCCTGCAGCGCCGTATCGGGGACAGGACGTGTTTGTTAAAGTAAAATCCAGAAATGGAGAAGCGTCTGCGATTAGGAACAATCTGTTTTGTGCAAAGTGCGTTCGCGACTTTTCAGGATTTTCTTTGATTTTATGACGTTGTTAATATTTAAATGAAAGATAAATGGTAAAATATCGGAGTTTAATCCTTCTGGCGAGCGCAGGAGACTAGAAACACTTTCTTTGTGGATCATATTCCAGGAGCATTGATATTCTAATTATAATATCAATGAAAGTGGTATAACTAGAGATCGATTACACAGGCAATCTCTGGGGTATTACAGCTGCATAACACAAAGTACAGCATTTCAGCTCTGTCTTTCCATAGCTAGCTCCGGTGCCTACCAATATATAATTATATATATACTAAAAGTTACATTCCAGGAGCAAAATAACAGGAACATTTATGATGTGAAATATTCGGTTGTTGATCCCATCATGATGAGATGATTCTTCTTTTAGGATAAATCGGTTCACGACTTTTCGGGAATTTTGACCTAATCCTGGATAGGAAATAAACCAGAATTTCTTCTATTTTTCCCTAAGGTCTTTAATGTTGTGTCCTTGCAGGAAACTCCTTGTGTGACGACGAATGGACTCGAAAATCCGAAATCAGAATCAATGAATGGTGAGAACCTTTCCTACACCTCATATACCGTATTTATGGTGTCGTTCTTATCTCACTGGTTTTCCTATAGGAGAAACCTATGTGGCATAACTGTATATTCAAGGCCATATATACTGTATATCCCAGTTTTATATAGTTTTTTTTTAGTTTTGGCTACTATCACACTATAAATGCTTTTTAGCAAAATATAGGTTTTATGCGTCATGAAATTTTGAAGGCGGTGACATCACGATGTAGGCATGCTCTATGGCACTAGGGGCAGCATTGGACTCTAACCCCTGTGCGGTCTCTTCCCTATCTGCTGTTTTTCCCCTTCACTCTCTTCCCCCCAGTGCTGCCTCATCTCTGCCCCCCTCCCAGTGCTGCAGGGTGATTGTGGTGCAGCCTGAGGTGTGGGGTGACTGCAGGGTGTCCGTGGTGCGGGGTGAGTGAGTGCAGGATGACTGTAGTGCAGGGTGACTGTAGTGTGGCCTGAGTGAGTGCGGAATGACTGCAGTGCGGGCTGACCATAGTGCAGGCTGAGTGAGTGCAGGCTAACTGTAGTACAGGGTGACTGTAGTGCAGGATCACCATGGTGGGGGCTGAGTGCAGGTTGACCATGGTGCGGGCTGAGTGTGAGTGCGGGCTGAGTGTGTGCAGGGTGAATGTGGTCTGACCGTGGTGTGGGGTGAGAGTGAGCTGCAGTACCTGGCTCCTGCTACTGCTCTCTTCTCCTCCATCTGTTCTGCTGAAGATCCTGTGGTGATGTTATGATCATGTGACCTGGCTCCACCCGTGATCATGTCATCACCACAGGTCCTGTAAGTTGGTCCCAGCTTATCAGCGGTGGGGGCGATGGCTGGCAGGGACTGCGGTGTTGGGTTATTGGGGGGGACTGCGGGGAATGGGGGGGGCTCACCGTGCAGACTGCTGGGAGCGGCGGGGGCAGCAGAGCCTACCATATTTCCATACCCATCACTTGGGAGTGGTAATATGGCGCTGGCGGAAGTGACATAGGTGACATCCAGGAAGTGCAGGAGACACTGAGCAATTCTATATAGAGATTATATTTAATCCTTCCAAGTGGAACTTAAAGGGAATGTGCCATGTCCTCTTGTCTCCAATGTTATTTAGATCATGCGCTGTGCATTAGTAACTTGTTTTTTGTTGGGATTTATCCTTAAAAAAAACACTTATTAAGATACTTAGATACTTAGATACCTGCTTAGCTCCACCCATTACGGTCACATGGTCATGACATCACACAGGTCCTTCGAGAGAGAGTTAGATTAATTTCAACATGTCTGCAGTTGATTGACATGTCTGCTAACTGGCCAGATGACTGTTTAGACAGCTAGCTATTAAAAACATCTAAGTATATTAACCCCTTCCCGACCTGTGACGCAGCATATGCGTCATGAAAACAAGTTCGTTCCCGTACCTGGACGCATATGCTGCGTCATCGCGGGTTTCCCTTCCTGCGGCTCTATTAACCGCAGTCACTAAGGGGTTAATAGAACTGCAGGTACAGGAGGATCTGCACCACACCCTAGTGGGGGTGGCTTAGCCCCCCGTGGCTACAACCACTCCAATTGGCAGTGAAGTGAAGGTGAAATTGCCAACCGGAGTAATTGTAATATTTCACCAATGATACTTGGTGAGATATTACAATGCAGCCAATGAATGCCTGATGCTGGTCAACTCCCCCCCCCCCCCTTCCCTCAGATCTGATTGGAGAGAGCGTCTCTCTCCATTCAAATGTGGGGGCGCCGCCAATCCCGGGCCCTCCGCTTTGCCCCTGGCCGCCAATGTGCCCCCTGCCCTCCGATCTCCCCCCTGTGATCTCCCCCCTGTGTGTGATCTCCCCCGCCCTGCGATCCCTCCCCATGCCCTCCGGTGATCACCGCTGCCCGCGGTGATCACCTCCTCCCGTTCTCCTCTTCCCGCTCCCTGCTCTTCCTCACCTGTCTTCTTCTCCCTCTGTCCTCTGGTCTTCTCCCTCTGTCCTCCGGTCTTCTCCCTTTGTCCTCCGGTCTTCTCCCTCTGCCCTCCGGTCTTCTCCCTCTGTCCTCCGGTCTTCTCCCTCTGTCCTCCGGTCTTCTCCCTCTGTCCTCCGGTCTTCTCCCTCTGTGCTCCGGTCTTCTCCCTCTGTCCTCCGGTCTTCTCTCCACTGTCCTCTTCTTGCCGCTGTCCTGCTGCTTCTGTCGGCTCCTCTGCACACTCATCTCCCAGCATGGAGATGACTGTGCAGAGGAGCGGTGTCACAGCCAGGGCACAGCATCTGGGTGATTGTGTGCCCTGGCTGCGTTAACCCTCTAAGTGCTGTGATCTCAGGGATCACAGCACTTAGAGGATCCAATTGTCATGGAATACGATCGCCAGAGACTACAACAAGGGAACACATGATCCCTTGTTGTAGTCTCTGCATACCGTGCACCATGACGCTGATCCCAATGATCTGTCATACCATGCACCATGACGCTGATCCCAGAGACTACAACAAGGGATCAAGTGTCCTCCTGTAGTCTCTGGGATCAGTGTCATTGTGCACGGTATGAGAGATCATTGCCATACAGTGCACCATGACGCTGATCCCAGAGACTACAACAAGGGATCAAGTGTCCTCTTGTTGTAGTCCCTGGGATCAGCATCATGGTGCACGGTATGACAGATCATTACCATACCGTGTATCATGACGATGATCCCAGAGACTACAACAAGAGATCAAGTGTCCTCTTGTCGTAGTCCCTGGGATCAGCGTCATGGTGCACGGTATGGCAGATCATTGCCATACAGTGCACCATGACGCTGATCCCGGAGACTACAACAAGGGAACACTTGATCTCTTGTTGTAGTCTTTGGGGTCACATGGATTGTGCACTGTATGGCAATGATTTGGCATACAGTGCACAATCACCGTGACCCCAGAGACTACAGCAAGAGGACACTTGATCCCTTGCTGCAGTCTCTGGATGTAGCAGAGGCGATCAAACATCGTGGGACCATCGTTTTGGACTACGTCGGAGGGGGTAGGAGTAATAAAGATGGAGTCTGAATTTGTATGTGTTTTTTTCTAATAAAAATTTTTTTTCTCTGCGTGGTGTATTTTTTTTTTAACTATTAGAGATTCCTAATGGCTGGATCTAACATTGGCCCGACATTATAAATCTCTGGCTTAGTACCAATAAAAAGGCTGGCATTAACCCCTTTATTACCCAGTTTGCCACCGGCTCCAGGGCAACTGGAAGAGCCTTGGTACAACGCCAGAAAATGGCGCTTCAATGAATGTGCCATTTTCTGGGGCGGCTGCGGGCTGCAATTTGCAGCATGGGGGGCCCAGAACACTTGTGCCTCTGCATGCTGAGGATTCCAGCCCACAGCTGCCTAGTTGTACCTGGCTGGACCAAAAATATGGCGGAGCCCCACGCTATTTATTTTTCTTTTCTAGAATGAGTTCTAGAAATAAAAAAAAAATGGGCTTCGCTGTATTTTTGGTAGCCAGGTACAACTTGACAGCTGGGGGGCTGGAATCCTCAGCGTGGAGAGACCAACGTGGGCCCCCACGCTGCAAATTGCAACCCACAACCACCCCAGAAAATAGCGCATTCATTAGAGGCGCCATTTTCTGGTGCTGTACCCTAACTCTACTAGTTGCCCTTGTGCTGGTGGCACACAGGTTCTCCATACACGACATGGTGTCCACTAATAATTTCAATGGAAAAATTGGCTCCAATTGTTAGCAGAAACCATATCGTGTATGGAGATCCCCTACCTGGGTGCCTGAACATTGGAGCTCGCCCACAAGTGACCCCATTTTGGAAACTAGACCCCCCCAGAGAACTTATCTAGATGCATAGTGAGCACTTTGAAACCCCAGGCGCTTCACAAATTAATCCGTAAAAATTAAAAAATAATTTTTTGGTGGAAAAAAAAAGTACTTTTTAATTTTTACGGATTAATTTGTGAAGCACCTGGGGGTTCTATTTTGTGTCACATAACTCTCTGGTTTAGCAGAACAAAAAATTCAAAATTTGAAAATTGCAAAATTTTCAACATTTTTGCCAAATTTTTGATTTTTCTCAAATAAACGCAAAAATTATCGACCTAAATTTACTACTAACATGAAGCCCAATATGTCACGAAAAAACAATCTCAGAATCGCTAGGATCCGTTGAAGCGTTCCAGAGTTATTACCTCATAAAGGGACACTGGTCTGAATTGACAAAAATGCCAAGGGTCAAAATAGGATGGGTCATGAAGGGGTTAAGTGCATTTTTGGGATAATTACAACGATTTGAAAGAAAAAAAAAACCAACAAGTTACTAATATTGATGTGCAAACCCGATGATGTTCAGGTTTGGCGGATTTGCCCGGACTTTTTTAAAGTCCGAGTTCAGGGCCGAACATGATTCAAACGTGAGTCCAAACTCGGACTTTAATCTTATGGGATTAATGCGGGGGGCTGTAAAAATAAAGCATCTAGTTATTAAACGGCACCATCATACTTACCATGTCCTGCCGCTTCTACTTCCGTGGTCGCTCATTAACTTCCTGGATGTTCACTGCAGAGGGACCCAACAGCCAATCACAGTGAATGGGCATCTGTCATTGGCTGTTGGCGTAATCTGGAAACTGCCCATACATTCTAGATGCTAGAATGTATGGGCTGGATTCGGGTTACTTCAGAAGCCAATCACAGATGCCCATTCTCTATAACAGCATCTGTGGTTGGCAGTTGGGCCTCTCACCAATTGACTGACATCATAGTATTGTAAAAATAAATATTTTAAAAAAATTTTGTGTAGCGTTTCGCTGTATGTTTGATTCTTAGTGCAGATAAAGTGGACAGCTACGGGCTACCACCCTGAGCTGCCAGGTTTTACATTGGTTAGCAATCAAAATACAAGGAAGGCCATTTTTTTTTAATTATTTAAATGAATAGGAAGAAAAAATAAGTGGGCTTTGCCCTATTTTTGATCGCCAGCCAAGGTAAAACCCAGGCAGATGGGGTCTGGGATTGTCAGTGTGGTAAGGCCCAAGCATTTCTAGTAAACATTAGAAAAACACAACACAAAGAAAAAATAATTTAATTGAGATAAAACCGTTTTGTGTTCCCCTATTTTAATTTCCAAAAAACAAACCCTCCGATCATAATGCCTGAAGATATTCACCTGTGGATTTAACTCCTTCATTACACAGTCTGCCACCGCCACAAGGGAGCTGGAAGAGCTGGGTACAGCTCCAGAAAATGGCGCTTCTATGAAGGCGCCATTTTCTGGGGGCTGCGTGCTGCAATTGGCATGGAACGCATGGACCATCCGACGCTGAGGATTCCAGCCCTCAGCTGCCTAGTTGTACCTGGCTGGCAGCCCAACGAATGGCGAATATTCACGCCGTGTTTTTGGTTGTCAGCCAGGTACCACTAGGCAGCTGAGGGTGGATGGCAGCCCATAGGTGCCTAGTTGTACCTGGCTGGAAACAAAAAATACGGCGAATCCCCACGTAAATAAAATAATCCTTATACGCGGATACCTTGACATTCCTGAAAAAATAACGCTATTTCTGCACACTCACTAAGCACTGTACTGCTCTTTCCTACACAGTATCGAAATTGTAGGATTTCATGTTCCTGTTTTGGTGACGCCACATCCTGCCTTTTTGGTGACAAAAAATAAGCACCAAAACCGCAATGCTATTTTTGCCACGGCTGTCATGCTTTTCTTTATGCAATTTAGGCACAAAACTACAAGAATTGTGTTCAGTGTGTTCATCTGCATCTCCTGGCCAAAAAAAAGCACCAAAACCGTGACATCAGCCATGAACTCTGATGATCTCTATGAACAGCACGACGGCACACGGTAAACAGCTGTGAGCGAGAGAAGCGCTTACTATATGGCTGGGATCCATGTGCCGTGATGCTGTTCATGGGGTCATTTGAGTTCACGGCTGACACTGCTCAGCTGTGAACTTAGATGACCTTTCTCACAGCACCCGGTTGTCAGTGTCAGCCTGCTAGTCGCTGTGAGCAGACATGCTCACAGGGATGCAACAGAGCTGAAGATATTCTCCTGTGGATATATTGTTGGGAGGGTTTGTTTTTTGGTTATAAAAGATGGGAACCAGGAATGTGTTTTGTTTCAATTAAAATGTTTTTTTCTTCCACTGTTTATTAAAAATTCATAGTGGCCTGACACGATGAATTTCGGGCTTAGTGCCAGCTGCCAATACAAAGCTGGCAATATCCCCTTTTTTTTACCCAGCATGCCACCCCAACCAGGGCCACTGGAATAGCCTGGTAAAGCCCCTGAAAATGGGACTACAAAAGAATGCTCATTTTTTAGGGGCGGCTGTGGGCTGCGTCTTTCAGCGTAGGGGACTCTGAACCATCGGGCCTTACTACGATGAGAATCACAGCCCCCAGCTGCCTGGGTTTTACCTTGGCTGGCTTTCTACAATGCCACCCTCACATCAGCCATAGACTCAGTTGCCCCTCTCGTGCATGGCAAAGTGCGACAAACCAACAGGCAACCCTGGCACAACAATCTCACCAAAAAACTTTGACAAGTGTCCAGGGTCGCTGAGAGGCGCTGAAAGTAAACACACCTGCCAGATGACTTCACTGCCTTCAAACAAGCTACACTTGCCTTCAAATCAGCCCTCACTTCTGCTAAACAGATCTATTTCACAAGCCTTGTATCTTTGTTATCCTACAAGCCTTAACAACGGTTCAGTACATTCAACTCTCTCCTCCGCCCACCACTGCCCCCTACAACCTCCCTCATCTCTGCTGTGGACTGCGCTACATACTTCAAAAATAAGATCGACCAAACAATGCAAACTGTTCCACCACCCCAACCACTCCATATACCAGACCTCTGCCCTTCCCTCACAACCTCCCTCTCCAACATCACTGAAGGAGAGCTTACTTGTCTCCTCTCCAAATCACACCACCACCTGTGCACTTGACCCTATCCATTCCTACCTCCTCCCCAACCTCACTAATAAGCTCATTCCAGCCCCAACCCATCCATTCAACCTATCGCTATCTTTAAAAATAATAATAATAAAAACTTTATTTGTATAGTGCCAACATATTCCGCAGCGGTTTACAGTACAAAGGTACATATAAGAAAAATATACGGTACAGAAAGGTAATGCAGAACAGTAGTTACATACAATAAACATAGAATCAACTCAGGAAATACAATAAAAAGGCAAAAAATGAAGGTGACCCTGCTCGAAGGAGCTTACAATCTAAGACGGGATGGGAACACAAAGTACAGGGGCTTATAACAATGAATATCTTAAGTCTAAATGACTACTGTTAGGGAGAAGGATAGGCCGCCCTGAAGAGGTGTGTTTTCAGGGAGCGTCTGAAGCTATGCAAGTTGTGGATGGTCCTAATTTCTTGGGTAGAGCATTCCAGAGGTTTGGTGCAGCTCGAGAGAAGTCTTGGAGTCGGGAATGGGAGGTTCGGATTAATGCCGATGTTAGTCTGAGGTCACGTTCAGAGCGAAGGGGACGGGTGGGGTGGTAGACAGAGATGAGGGTAGAGAGGTAAGGAGGTGCCGCACCATAAATAGCTTTGTGGGTGACATCGAGCAATTTGAATTGGATTCTATAGTGTACGGGCAGCCAATGTAGTGACTGGCACAGAGCAGAAACATCTGAGTAACGGTTTGCTAGATAGGTGATCCTGGCTGCTGCATTGAGGATAGACTGGAGAGGGGAAAGCTTACTGCGGGGGAGGCCAGCTAATAAAGAATTACAGTAGTCAAGGCGGGAATGAATCAGGGCCACAGTGAGGGTTTTAGTTGTTTCCATGGTGCCTTCCCCATGGTTATGGTACCTTCCCCTCTGCTTTCAAGCATGCCACCATCACACCCATCCTTAAAAAGCCAAACCTTGACCCGACTGCATTACCCAGCTATTGCCCCATATCGGTGCTCCCATTTGCTTCAAAACTCCACGAGCAGCATGTCCAAGCTCAACTTTCCTCCCACCTCTTGTCTAACTCTCTCCTTTACAACTTCCAATCTGCCGTCCGCCCCCACCACTCCACCGAAACTGCCCTGACCAAAATTACTAATGACTTACAGCCAAAGCTAACAGACATTTCTCCATCCTCCTCCTTCTAGACCTGTCCTCTGCCTTCGAAACGGTCGACCACTGCCTACTGCTGGAGATTCTTTCTTTCCTTGGCATGAAACACCTTGCCCTCTCCTGGATTGCCTCATATCTTTCCGACTGCACATTTAGCATCTCCCACTCCCACACGACCTCCTCTTCCTGCCCTCTCTCTATTGGAGTCCCTAAAGGCTCTGTCCTGGGACCCCTTCTTTTTTCCATATACCCTTGGTCTAGAACATCTCTTAAAGTCCCATGGCTTCCAGTGCCACCTGTACGCTGACGACACTCTGATCTTCTACTTCTCTTGCCCAGATGTCAACTGTCTGCTGTCCAGAATCCCGGAGTCTCTGTCAGCCATATCCTCCTCCTCCTCTCTGCTGTCCAGAATCCCGGAATGTCTATCAGCCATATCCTCCTCCTTCACCTCTCACTTCCTAAAACCCAATGTAGACAAAACCGAACTTATCATCTCTCCTTCATCTCATGTATCTTCCCTACCCAATCTATCTATTATGTTAAATGGCATAATGCTCTCTCCTGCACCTGCAATCCGCTGCCTCAGAGTAACTCTCAACACTGCCCTGTCCTTCAAATCACACATCCAAACTCTCGCCACCTCCTGTTGCCTCCAGCTCAAAAATATTTCCAGAATCCCTGCCTTCCTCAGCCCTCAATCTACTAAAACTCTTGTACATGCCCTCATCATCTCCTGCCTCGATTACTGCAACCTCCTCCTCTGTGTCCTCCCTCCTAACACTCTTGCACCGCTCCAGTCTGTCCTCAACTCTGCTGCCCGACTAATCCTCCTCTCTCCACGCTACTCCCGTTTCTTCCCTCTGCAAATCTCTTCACTGGCTCCCAATTCCACAACAAATCCAGTTCAAGCTATTAACACTGACCTACAAAGCCATCCATAACCTGTCCCCTCCCTATATCTCTGAACTAATCTCCTAATATCTTCCCTCACGTAATCTTCGATCCTCCCAAGACCTCCTCCTCTCCTCGACACTTATTCATTCCTCACACAACCGCCTCAAAGATTTCTCTCGACTATCCCCATCCTCTGGAATTATCATGTCTGATTATCCACCATGCTGGATCCTTCAGACAGAACCTGAAAACCCATCTCTTCAGGAAGGCTACAGCCTGCAATGACCAATATGCCGTCTCCCAAGCACTGGAGCCGCCGCCTCACCACCACCAGAGCTGCCGCACCCCGACCTCCTGTCTCCTCCCCATTATCCTGTAGAATGTAAATCTGCAAGGTTAGGGTCCTCTCCCCCTTTATACCAGTCTGTCGTTGTTAATCTGCTTACAGTAAACTATATCTAGAATTTTGTATCTAACCCCTTCTCATGTACAGCACCATGAAATTAATGACGCTATATAAATAATAATAATAATAATAATAAAATAATCAAAAATAGGGCAAAGCCCACGCATTTTTTGTTATTTATTTAAATAATAATCATAAAAAAAATCATGGGCTTCTCTGTATTTTGATTACCAGCCAAGGATAAGCAAGGCAGCTGGGGTTGGCAAGCCCGTAGCTCCCCGCTTTATCTGCGCTGAGAATCAAAACTACAGCGAAGCGCTATGTAAACATTTTTGTATTATTTATTTATTTTTAGAGTAGTATTATGTCAGTCAATGGGTGAGGAGCCCTACAGCCAATCTCAAGACGCTGTCACAGAGAATGGGCATCTGTGATTGGCTGCTAGAGTAACCTGAAACCAGCCCATACATTCTAACATCTAGAATGTATGGGCAGTTTCCAAATTACTCCAACAGCCAATCACAGATGGCCATTCTCTGTGACTACGTCAGTGACTGGCCTGTTGGGTTCCTCTGCAGTGAATATCCAGGAAGTTAGTGAGTTGCCCTGGCAGGAGAAATGGTAAACTCATGGTAAGCATGAGATGCTGGATAACCATTTGCTTTCTCTTTACAGCCCCCGCCACACAAACTGACCCTGAACTGTAACATGGACTTCCCAGGGAAGTCCTCGTTCAGGATCTATGCCCGAACACTAGGTGTTCGGTACGGACCCTGAAGTTTACAGTTCAGTTTCGCTCCATCACTAGTCACTAATGATCTAAATAACATTGGGGACGGTTTAATAACAAAAAAAGGATATGACATCAGTCTGGATGTTACATATAGAATTAGTAAACCATTAAATAATTTATGGAATTTTTCTTTTTTCCAGGTGAAGACATTAAGACAAATTCCCAAGAAAATCTCCTTTTATCTCTTCACATTAAAGTGGAAGATAATGAATCTCCGATTGATGAAAAGAGAAACGAACCTAAAGTGGATGAAACGTCTGCGAGTTCTAAATGTGGGAAACGTTTAAAAATAAAGTCTAATCTTCCCTCGAATGAACACAGTAACAACAATGTAAAGTCATTCCCGTGTCTGAAATGTCAGAGACATTTTCCCCATCCGTCACTTCTTGCCGAGCATCAAAAAGTTCACAAAAGAGAGAAGCTGTTTCCGTGCTCAGAATGTGGGAAACGATTTCTCTGCCAATCAGTTCTTGATATACATCGGAGAGTTCACACAGGAGAGAGGCCGTTTTCATGCTCAGAATGTGAGAAACGTTTCGCTCGTAAATCACAATTAGATGATCACGTGAGGACGCACACGGGGGAGAAGCCGTTTGTTTGCTCAGAATGTGGGAAACGTTTCCGCCGTAAAAACTGTTTGGTTCTTCATGTAATGACCCACACGGGAGAGAAGCCGTTTTCATGTTCACAATGTGGAAAAAGTTTTACTCTGAAAAGATCTCTTACTCTACATCAAAGACAGCACACAGGAGTGAACCCAAATTCCGGTGTTGAACATTGTAATAATTTTAAACAAAACTCAGGTCTTCTTGGAAATCTGAGCAATCCTCCAGGGCAGAGGCCTACAGCTCCAACTGTGGGAACTAACAATGAATCTCAGATTGCCGAAGAAAGAACTCAACCTGGACTAGATAAAACTTCTGCAATTTCTGAGTGTGGAAATCAGTTACAAGAGAAGTCTAATCTTTCTTTGCAAAAGGGCATTTACAAGGCTGAAAAGCCGTTCTCGTGTTCAGAATGTTGGAGAAGTTTTCCCCATCAATCATTTCTTGAAGCGCATCAGAGAGTTCACAAAGGAGAGAAGCCATATTCATGTTCAGAATGTGGGAAACGTTTTTTCTATCAAACACGTCTTGCAGAGCATCAGAAAGTTCACAATGGAGAGAAGCCGTTTTCATGCTCAGAATGCGGGAAACGTTTTCTCTATCAGTCACTTCTTGCATCGCATGAGAGGACTCACACAGGGGAGAAGCCGTTTTCATGCACCGAATGTGAGAAATGTTTTAACCATAAATCACTATTAAATGACCATATGAGAACACACACAGGGGAGAAGCCGTTTGTTTGCTCAGAATGTGGGAAATGTTTCAGTCGTAAAAACGGTTTGAAAGATCATTTAAAAATTCACAGAGTGAAACCGTATTCATGTTCAGAATGTGGAAAAGGTTTTGGCCAGAGAAGTTCTCTTACTTACCATCAAAGACATCACACGGGGGTGGAGCCAAATTCCAGTGTAGAACATTTTAATGATTTTAATCAAAACTCGGGTCTTCTTGAAAATCTGAAGAATCCTCCAAGGCCTTTAGCCCCGAATGTGGGAACTGAAAATGAATCTTCAATTGCCAAAGAAAGAACTCAATCTCGGCTAGATAAAACGTCTGCAATTTCTTAGCGTGGAAATCAAGAAAAGTCTAATCTTACTTTGCAAGAGGGCATTTACAAAGCTGAAAAGCCGTTCTCATGTTCAGAATGTGGGAAACGTTTTCTCTATCAATCAGCTCTCAGAGGGCATCAGAGAGTTCACACAGGAGAGAAGCCATATTCATGTTCAGAATGTGGGAAACGTTTTCTCTATCAATCAGCTCTCAGAGCGCATCAGAGAGTTCACACAGGAGAGAAGCCATTTTCATGTTCAGAATGTGGGAAATGTTTTAATCTCAAAACAAAGTTAACTGATCATATGAGAACGCACACATGGGAGAAGCCGTTTGTTTGCTCAGAATGTGGGAAATGTTTCACCCACAAAATCGGTTTGACTGGTCATGTAAGAACACACACGGGAGTGAAATAGTTTTCATGTTCACAATGTGGAAAAAGTATCTTACTCAACGTCGAAGACATCACACAGGGGGTGAGGCTGTATTCCTGTCCTGAACATTGTAATGATTTTAAACAAGACTCAGGTCTTCTTGGAAGTCTTGAGTTCTCCCCCGGGACTGAGGCCTTTAACCCCGAGTGTGTGAACTATCTTACTCATGCGTCTAAGGATTCACACCGGACAGAAGCTACTTTAATGTTCACAATGTAGGAAATAATTCAGTTACAGAAAACGTTTTGTTAGACATCAGAGATATCACACAGGGAAGAAGACTGTGGAAAATGTTTTACCTATAAATCCAGTCTCCTTAGACATCAAGAAGGATCAAAAAAAGTTTCTTTTTTCATGTGTGTTGTGCATTTATAAGAAAAACAATTTAAACAACCTGTCAACACCGTCAATACTCACCTTCCTGATTAGCCCAATTCTGAATTCTGACGTCTCACTTTACATGGTAATAACTCAGAAGCATCCAGTGATTTTGGGATTATTTATTTTTTTTGTGGCACATTGTACTTTATAATAGCTCTAAATGTAGGTCAATAAAAGTTTCCTTTATTTATGAAAATATGACAAATTTGACAAAAATGTTGTAACATTAACAATCTTCAGACATTGAATTTTTATGCTCTTAACAGGTAATCCCTACTGTGATGTCTGCCCGAGGATACGGCAAAAGAAGGCTATCTAAGCCAGACTAGAAACAAACCGCTCCATCAGGCAGAATCCCCATCCTGCGCTCACCACATTCTGGTTCTGATTTCTCGATCACCAGCACCACCTAGAGAGCGAATACAGCGGTGCCTGGTGACAGTACACCCAGTTTATGTTGGGCCTCTAGACCGTTAAAGGGAACCGGTCAGCTCGATTTAGCCCTCTATTCTATCACTGCTTGTCCCTGCACCTCACTAGCTCATCCCTAACCATCCCTAACTGACCTAAAACTGCACTATTAACCCTGTATAAAATGATTTAATAACTTACATCCAGTGTTCCGTAGACTGGAATGGGCAGTCTTCGGGGCTCCATTCTCCCCTCCTTGCAGGCACTTAGCACACCCCTTTAAACTCTTTTGAAATTCCCGCCTCCTTCTGGTAGTATGATGCTCCGGCCAGACGTTAGTTCTAGTTTGGTGCATTGTAGGGGCTTATCAGGTGTACAGTCTGGCTCATGCGCAGTGGGCATATTGAAGCCACTCATACACCGGACCGGAAGTGACGTCTGTCCAGCGCATCATACTATATGGGGAGGAGACGGGAATTTCAAGAGGATGAGCAGGGGACGGAATGATGACACCCAGCGGGCGTGCTAAGTGCCTGAGAGGAGGGGAGAATGGAGACCCAGAGACCTCCCAGTCCAGTTATACAAGCTTTATAGTGCCCTTGTAGGTCAGAGAGGGATGGTTAGGGATGAGCTAGCAAGGTGCAGAGACAGCAAGTGATAGAATGGGGGCTAAATCAAGCTGATGGGTTCCCTTTAAGACCAGGCTTATTGGGAAACAAGAGATGAAACTTTCTGAACAGGTTTTTAGCGTTGGTATTACTTGCCGAAACACAGGACCATAACCCCTACAATGCACAGAACCTCAATACAAGAATCTAGGATCTCTGCACCTCATATTTGAGGTTAACCTTAAAAGGATCCTGTTACCTCCAGAACGCCTCCTAAGCTAGCAAAACACGTCCCTGCAGCATATTATCACTAATCTCACACTTCTTTTTGTCTCCTAAAAGCATCCTGTGAAAGTGCATAAAAACGTTTTACTACTCACCTCATTAGTGATTATAATTAGCAGGGGCTATATTCTTTAGCCCTTAGGGCGTGTTTGTTTTGCAGCTCCAGGATCCACCCTCTCTCTGTCTGTGTGCTCTGCTTGTGTCACTCACAGAATGCAAATCATTAGTCTTCCTTCAGCTCCACATCACAGCAGCACAGACAGAGAGAGGGTGGATCATTCAGGCTGCAAAACAACACGGCCTAAGGGCAAAAAAATATAGCCCCTGCTAATTATAATGCCAAATGAGTGAGCATTAAAACATTTTTATGCACTTTCACAGGAGGCTTTTAGGAGACAAAAGAAGTGTGAGATTAGTGATAGGATGCTGCAGGGACGTGTTTTGCTAGCTTAGGAAGCGTTCTGGAGGTGACAGGATCCCTTTAACTAGAACAGGAGGATGAGGTGAATAGGGGAACGATATACATTGAGGAGGGACTTATGGCACATATTGGGTATCTTAAAGGATGGAGGGAGGTTTAGATGAAAAGCTGCAAGGTTAATGACCTCTATTATTTCATAGGGATCAATAAATCTGGAACCCTTCTTGGCATAAGGAACCTTAAAGGGGTTGTCTGATCTAAAACTGATCATTTTGCAGTCGCTCGATGAGACACACTGTGTGCTGCAAGGATTCGCCTATTACTAAGGCAGGATACAGTAGAAAGGTCGAAGAACACTTCCACCTCATCTACATGTATAACAAAAACCCTAATTACACGGAGTCGTGGTTTTCATCACAGAGCAAGAAGAACAAAGCTGTTACATTTTATAGATCTAATCCGAAAGAATAGGCAGTTCACAAAAATATACAAGATTTTACACAGGGGAGAAGATACAATACAATATAAAGAGTTACATGAAAAGAAAATGGATTCAAATTAGAGACTTACTAAACTTGCGTCATGCGGTGACATCCGCACACGTAGGGAGGGAAGGATCTCCTGAGAAGAGATACAGCTGCATCTCAGTGAATTAGAATGATCAAAAAGTTAATTTATTTCAGTAATTCAATCCAAAAAGTGACCACATCTATTATATAGAGGGATCTATTTCATGGGTTTATTTCTGTTAATGTTGATGATTAATGAAAACCCAAAGGTCATTATCTCAGAACATTAGGATGAAGAGTGAATTTTTAGTCCTGACAGATGGCAATATGATATTGATTTGTCCTGAAGAAGGGGCCAGGGAGCCTGAAACGTTTTGACTAATAAATCAATATTATCTTCACCCTTTGATGTCAGGTGGAATATGGCAGAACCGTGTTTAACTCTTCATCCTCCCTTCTCTATAGGCACCACGCTGGGGACTGCAGCAGCCGTGATCTGCTTTTATAGTGGTTGTGACTCTCACAACCACACAAGGTGAAGTCTCTGATACCTATTGAGGCAATATTTTTCTCTCTCGGACACTTCGTCATTGTAGCGTTCGTAAAATTTTATTTTATTTTCAAAAACATTATTTTTCTGGAAGAAATATGTCTCCTCAAACACAGCTACTACCAGATTTGTAAGGGAAAGAGACAATTTCCCTCCTGTGCTCACTTCACATATCTGCAAAAAGAACCTCTTATCAAAAGAGAAATAATTGTGTCATACAATACCCCACTAATCCCACCACAGACACCGCCCCAGTATACACCACCTCCCCCCAAATCTCACCATAGACACCGCCTCCCCAGTATACACCACACTCCCAAATCCCACCACCAGACACCACCAACCCCCAAATCCCACCACAGACACCCCTCCCCAGTATACACCACCACCCCCCAAATCCACCACAGACACCCCTCCACCAGTATACACACACCCCCAAATCCCACCACAGACACCCCTCCCAGTATACACCACCACCCCCAAATCCCACCACAGACACCCCTCCCCAGTATACACCACCCCCAAATCCCACCACAGACACCCCCCCAATCACCACCACCCCCAAATCCACCACAGACACCCCCTTCCTCAGTATACACCACCACCCCCCACAAATCTGACCACCAGACAACCCATTCCCCCAGTATACACCCCCCATCCCACCACAGACACCCCCCCCAGTATACACCACTCCCCAAATCCCACTAAAAACACACCTCCTCCCCCAGTATACACCACCACCCCTAAATACCCCACAGACACCCCCCTCCCCCAGTATACACCCCCCCTTCCCCCCCAAATCAAGATTCCACAGCTTTATTAGCATGACTAAATACACATTAGTTTTTCCAAAGCAAGTGTACAAAGCGGAATAGGGATAGGGACTGTGGGGGTGTTGGGTAGGGGCTGTAGGGAAGGTGGATGGGGCCAGATCCATGGTGGGTGCTATAGAATTCCATGGCATGTAATAGTTCTCTTTCTCGCAGTCTATGACATTCGCTCACGTACCGCGCTGCTATCTCCACTGCTTTCTCTTCTTCTCCCAGCAAGATATAGGTTTTCTCTTCCTCCTTCATTGTGATGAAATCTGGGAAGAGATACGAGAGTCTCCTGAAGTGAGTGTCCCTCACTGCTGAGTATTTGGAACAGTGTAGCAGGAGGTGGCTCCCGTCCTCCAGATCGCAGTGTTGGCACAGTCTTTCCTCCCTGGGCTTGTATCTCTGCTTGTGTCGGCCGGACTCGATGGCCAGACTGTGGGCACTGAGTCTATATCGGCTCAGGATCTTGCGGTCTCTGGGATCCGGGAGTTTCTCCAGATATGGGGCCAGTCTGTAGTCTCTCTGTAGGCTCCGGTACATGGTCAGTTTCTGTGAGTTAATGATATCGTTCTTCCAGTCACTGACATACCTCTCCTGGCCCTCCTCTACCATCTTCCTGATTCCGGCTTTTGTCAGGTTGTGATTGGTGTTCTGGTTGTGTTGGGTTTGGCTGGGCTGCTCCGAGGGTCCTGGTTTTTCTGTTTCACCTACATGTATCAGGGCTTTATGGTGATGGGAGCTTGGATTGCTCCTATGTAGGTGAGCCCGGAATGACAGCGCCCTCTTTAGAACCGTTAGGTGTAGAGGGAATCTGCCCAGCTCGGCCCGACAGGCGCTGTTGGAGGTGCTCCGGTGGACCTGGAGAAGGGGCTTACAGAAATCCACCTTGACCCATATGGGTAGGTGTGAGGACCCCAGACTTTCCTGCCATATAGGAGGATTGGGGCGATAATAGTCGAAGATTTTTAGCCAGACCCTCACTGGTGGCTTCAGATGGTAGAGTTTCCTTCGGATGGCATAGAAGGTTTTGCAGGCCTTGTTTTTCAGGGTCTGTATGGCTTGTTTGAAACTCCCTGACCGGTGAATCTCCAGGCCCTGGTAGGTACATTTGTCTGTTCCTGTCAACGGCGAGGTTGTTGAGGACAATGGCGGGTGCTGGTCTGATCCTCTTTCTCCTCTGGAACACCATGATGTTGGTTTACTTCAGGTTGACCAGTAGTGCCCAGGTGGAGCTGAAGTTCTCTAAGGGTCACTTTACACACACCAACTTATCTGTCCAACTTCTGACCAATTTGCTGGTTGCAGTGAAATCATGGACACATTGCTCCTTTTTGTGGCTGTGTGCAATGGAACAATGTACAGTATCCATGATTTCACTGCAACCAGCAAATTGGTCAGAAGTTAGACAGATAAGTTGGTGTGTGTAAAGTGGCCTTAAGATATTTAGGTTGTCTTGGAGGCCTTTCTCGGTTGGTGACAGCAGCAGCAGGTCATCTGCGTACAGCAGAATTTCACATGAGCGTCGTGGGGGGTGAGACCTGGTGCGGTGGAGGATTCCAGAGCGGTAGCCAGCTCATTGATGTAAATGTTGAAGAGTGTTGGATAAATCCCACCACAGACACCACCTCTCCCAGTATACACCCCCCCCCCAAATTCCACCATAGACACCCCCTCCCTAAGTATACGCACCCACCCCATAAATACCACAACAGACACTCCCTCCCCCAGTATAACCACCCCCCCAAATCCCACCACGGACACCCACTCCCCCAGTATACACCAGCACCCCCTAAATCCCACCACAGAAACCCTCTCCTGCATGTATACCCACCACCCACAAAATCCCACCACAGACTCTTCCTCTGCAGTATACACCCCCAGACTTCCCCTTCCCAGTATACACCACCACACACTCCTCCTCCCCAGTATACACCGCCACACGCTCCTCCTCTCCTGTATACACCACAACACACTCCTCCTCTCCAGTATACACCGCCACACGCTCCTCCTCTCCTGTATACACCGCCACACGCTCCTCCTCTCCTGTATACACCGCCACACGCTCCTCCTCCCCTGTATACACCGCCACAACGCTCCTCCTCTCCTGTATACACCGCCACACGCTCCTCCTCTCCTGTATACACCGCCACACGCTCCTCCTCTCCAGTATACACCGCCACACGCTCCTCCTCTCCTGTATACACCACCACACGCTCCTCCTCCCCTGTATACACCACCACACGCTCCTCCTCTCCAGTATACACCACCACACGCTCCTCCTCTCCTGCATACACCACCACACGCTCCTCCTCTCCAGTATACACCGCCACACGCTCCTCCTCTCCTGTATACACCGCCACACGCTCCTCCTCTCCTGTATACACCGCCACACGCTCCTCCTCTCCAGTATACACCGCCACACGCTCCTCTCCTGTATACACCCCCAGACTTCCCCTTCCCAGTATACACCACCACACACTCCTCCTCCCCAGTATACACCGCCACACGCTCCTCCTCTCCTGTATACACAACACACTCCTCTCCTGCATACACCGCCACACGCTCCTCCTCTCCAGTATACACCGCCACACGCTCCTCCTCTCCTGTATACACCGCCACACGCTCCTCCTCTCCTGTATACACTGCCACACGCTCCTCTCCAGTATACACGCGCCACACGCTCCTCCTCTCCTGTATACACCGCCACACGCTCCTCCTCTCCTGTATACACCCCCAGACTTCCCCTTCCCAGTATACACCACCACACGCTCCTCCTCCCCTGTATACACCGCCACACGCTCCTCCTCCCCTGTATACAACGCCACACACGCTCCTCCTCTCCTGTATACACCGCCACACGCTCCTCCTCTCCTGTATACACCGCCCACACGCTCCTCCTCTCCAGTATACACCGCCACACGCTCCTCCTCTCCTGTATACACCGCCACACGCTCCTCCTCCCCTGTATACACCACACACACGCTCCTCCTCCCCTGTATACACCACCACACGCTCCTCCTCTCCAGTATACACCGCCACACGCTCCTCCTCTCCTGCATACACCGCCACACGCTCCTCCTCTCCAGTATACACCGCCACACGCTCCTCCTCTCCTGTATACACCGCCACACACGCTCCTCCTCTCCTGTATACACCGCCACACACGCTCCTCCTCTCCAGTATACACCGCCCACAACGCTCCTCCTCTCCTGTATACACCCCCAGACTTCCCCTTCCCAGTATACACCACCACACACTCCTCCTCCCCAGTATACACCGCCACACGCTCCTCCTCTCCTCTATACACCACAACACGCTCCTCCTCTCCTGTATACACCACCACCACCGCTCCTCCTCTCCAGTATACACCGCCACACGCTCCTCCTCTCCTGTATACACTGCCACACCTCCTCCTCTCCTGTATACACCGCCACACGCTCCTCCTCCCCTGTATACACCGCACCCCCTATACACGCAACGCTCCTCCTCCCCTGTATACACCGCCACACGCTCCTCCTCTCCTGTATACACCGCCACACGCTCCTCCTCTCCAGTATACACCGCCACACGCTCCTCCTCCCCTGTATACACCGCCACACGCTCCTCCTCCCCTGTATACACCGCCACACACGCTCCTCCTCTCCAGTATACACCGCCACAACGCTCCTCCTCTCCTGTATATGTAATGGAGTGGGTAGCCCTGACTGTGTTATTATTGAAATGGACACTGAAGTGAACATTACACAGTCCGATACTGCCCCCTTGTGGACAACTGCTGAAATGACTGCAGAGAAAAAAAACATTGATTGCTGATCCCCTCCCACAACAGCCTTGTGCTGAGGAAAAGAAAGGGCGGGAGATTATTACAGACCCCGAGCTCAGCCAGGACAGACCTGAGTGTGGTGTCTCCCGACATAGGGCTCTTTTGCAGACGGATTCTTGGGAAGAAATACCCCGTGAGGATCGCTGTTGCAACCCCCAGTCTGCAGGACCTTGTCTTACCGAGGTTCCAACTCAAATTCAGGACATTGCCTCCGGAATTCAGGACATTGCCACCGGATTACATGTGCAGGGGCTGGGACCGACATAAGGGAGCCATCTGTGCTACTGTGATCTCCCTTCTGCTGATCGGTGTGCCCCGGGACAGAGAGAGAGACTAACAAAAATATGTTACCTACGGAAGAAGACCAAAGAAGAGGACTGAGGAGTTTCCCCCTTCAGCGCTGCACCGGGACCCGTCATCGTGAGATCCCAGGCCTGCCACGTGGGAGCGACATCTTCTTCTGTGATAGACTGGTACGTGATTTGAGGGAAAGTTAGGGAAAGATATCTCCATTTTGTTTGTTTTCTTTTTCTTCTTCTTGCTGCGCACCCGGATAAAGTGAAGATCCAGGGACTCCACCATATACATGTGTGCAGCTAGATCAGTTGACTGTGTTATAGATATGTTTTACAGTAAAGAGATGTTACTACCGGTTAAATCTGAGTATGGAGATTCTGTTGAAGCAAGACATACACACACACCCGCGGCCTTACCACCGGTCGCTACATCTCTTTACTGTAAAACATATCTATAACGCAGTCAACTAATCTAGCTGTACACATGTATATGGTGGAGTCCCTGGATGTTCACTTTATCCGGGTGCGCAGCAAGAAGAAGAAAAAGAAAACAAACAAAATGGAGATATCTTTCCCTAACTTTCCCCTCAAATCACGTACCAGTCTATCACAGAAGAAGATGTCGCTCCCACGTGGCAGGCCTGGGATCTCACGATGACGGATCCCGGTGCAGCGCTGAAGGGGAAACTCCTCAGTCCTCCTCTTCTTTGGTCTTCTTCCGTAGGTAACAGATTTTTGTTAGTCTCTCTCTCTGTCCCGGGGCACACCGATCAGCAGAAGGGAGATCACAGTAGCACAGATGGCTCCCTTATATCGGTCCCAGCCCCTGCACATGTAATCCGGTGGCAATGTCCTGAATTCCGGAGGCAATGTCCTGAATTTGAGTTGGACCCTCGGTAAGACAAGGTCCTGCAGACCGGGGGTTGCAACAGCGATCCTCACGGGGTATTTCTTCCCAAGAATCCGGCTGCAAAAGAGCCCTATGTCGGGAGACACCACACTCAGGTCTGTCCTGGCTGAGCTCGGGTCTGTAATAATCTCCCGCACTTTCTTTTCCTCAGAACAAGGCTGTTGTGGGAGGGGATCAGCAATCAATGTTTTTTTTCTCTGCAGTCATTTCAGCAATTGTCCACAAGGGGGCAGTATCGGACTGTGTAATGTTCACTTCAGTGTCCATTTCAATAATAATACAGTCAGGGCTACCCACTCCATTACATATACACCACCACAAGCTCCCCCTCTCCTGTATACACCACCACACGCTCCTCCTTTCCAGTATACACCACCACACGCTCTTCCTCCCCTGTATACACCACCACAACGCTCCTCCTCTCCAGTATACACCACCACACGCTCCTCCTCCCCTGTATACACCACCACACGCTCCTCCTCTCCAGTATACACCACCACACGCTCCTCCTCCCCTGTATACACCACCACACGCTCCTCCTCTCCAGTATACACCACCACACGCTCCTCCTCCCCTGTATACACCACCACACGCTCCTCCTCTCCAGTATACACCACCCACACGCTCCTCCTCTCCAGTATACGCCGCCACAACGCTCCCCCTCTCCTGTATACGCCGCCACAACGCTCCCCCTCTCCTGTATACGCCGCCACACGCTCCCCCTCTCCTGTATACGCCGCCACACACGCTCCCCCTCTCCTGTATACGCCGCCACAACGCTCCTCCTCTCCTGTATACGCCGCCACAACCCTCCTCCTCTCCTGTATACGCCGCCACAACGCTCCTCCTCTCCAGTATACGCCGCCACACGCTCCTCCTCTCCAGTATACGCCGCCACACACGCTCCCCCTCTCCAGTATACGCCACCACACCGCTCCCCCTCTCCTGTATACGCCGACCACACGCTCCCCCTCTCCTGTATACGCCGCCACACGCTCCTCCTCTCCTGTATACACCACCACACGCTCCTCCTCTCCAGTATACACCACCACACGCTCCTCCTCTCCTGTATACACCGCCACACCGCTCCCCCTCTCCTGTATACACCGCCACACACGCTCCCCCTCTCCTGTATACACCGCACACACGCTCCCCCTCTCCTGTATACACACCCCACACGCTCCTCCTCTCCTGTATACACCGCCACAAACGCTCCTCCTCTCCCTGTATACACCGCCACAACGCTCCTCCTCTCCTGTATACACCGCCACACGCTCCTCCTCTCCTGTATACATCCACTATATCCCCTCATACTCCCTGTATACACCCCCACACACGCTCCTCCTCTCCTGTATACACCACCACACACGCTCCTCCTCTCCTGTATAACACCACCACACGCTCCTCCTCTCCTGTTACACCACCACCACGCTCCCCCTCTCCAGTATACACCACCACACGCTCCCCCTCTCCTGTATACACCGCCACACACGCTCCTCCTCTCCAGTATACACCGCCACACGCTCCTCCTCTCCTGTATACACCGCCACACGCTCCTCCTCTCCTGTATACACCGCCACACAGCTCCCCCTCTCCTGTATACACCGCCACACGCTCCCCCTCTCCTGTATACACCGCCACACACGCTCCCGCTCTCCTGTATACACCACCACACGCTCCCCCTCTCCTGTATACACCACCACACGCTCCTCCTCTCCTGTATACACCACCACAAGCTCCTCCTCTGCTGTATACACAACCACACGCTCCTCCTCCCCTGTATACACCACCACACGCTCCTCCTCCCCAGTATACACCACCACACGCTCCCCCTCTCCTGTATACACCACCACACGCTCCTCCTCTCCTGTATACACCACCACACGCTCCCCCTCTCCTGTATACATCACCACACGCTCCTCCTCTCCTGTATACACCACCACACGCTCCCCCTCTCCTGTATACACCACCACACGCTCCTCCTCCCCTGTATACACCACCACACGCTCCTCCCTCCCCTGTATACACCACCACACGCTCCTCCTCTCCAGTATACACCACCACACGCTCCCCCCTCTCCTGTATACACCACCACACGCTCCTCCTCTCCTGTATACACCGCCACAACACGCTCCCCCTCTCCTGTATACACCACCACACGCTCCTCCTCTCCTGTATACACCACCACAACGCTCCTCCTCTCCAGTATACACCGCCACACGCTCCTCCTCTCCTGTATACACCGCCACACACGCTCCTCCTCTCCTGTATACACCGCCACAACACGCTCCCCCTCTCCTGTATACACCACCACACGCTCCTCCTCTCCTGTATACACCACACACACGCTCCCCCTCTCCTGTATACACCACCACACGCTCCTCCTCTCCTGTATACACCACCACACCCTCCCCTCTCTCCTGTATACACCACCACAACGCTCCTCCTCTCCTGTATACACACCCACACGCTCCCCCTCTCCTGTATACATCACCACACGCTCCCCCTCTCCTGTATACACCACCACACGCTCCCCCTCTCCTGTATACACCACCACACGCTCCTCCTCCCCTGTATACACCACCACACACGCTCCTCCTCCCCTGTATACACCACCACACGCTCCTCCTCTCCTGTATACACCACCACACACTCCTCCTCTCCTGTATACACCACCACACGCTCCTCCTCTCCTGTATACACCGCCACACGCTCCTCCTCTCCTGTATACACCGCCACACGCTCCTCCTCTCCTGTATACACGCCACCACACGCTCCTCCTCTCCTGTATACACCGCCACACGCTCCCCCTCTCCTGTATACACCACCACACACTCCTCCTCTCCTGTATACACCACCACACGCTCCTCCTCTCCTGTATACACCACCACACCACGCTCCTCCTCTCCTGTATACACCACCACACGCTCCTCCTCTCCTGTATACACCGCCACACGCTCCTCCTCTCCTGTATACATCCACTATATCCCCTCATGACTCTCCTGTATACACCACCACACGCTCCTCCTCTCCTGTATACACCACCACACGCTCCTCCTCTCCTGTATACACCACCACACGCTCCTCCTCTCCTGTATACACCACCACCACACGCTCCTCCTCTCCAGTATACACCACCACACGCTCCTCCTCTCCTGTATACACCACCACACGCTCCTCCTCTCCTGTAGACACCGCCACCAAAGCTCCCCCTCTCCTGTATACACCGCCACACGCTCCTCCTCTCCTGTATACACCACCACACGCTCCTCCTCTCCTGTATACACCGCCACACGCTCCTCCTCTCCTGTATACACACCACACACGCTCCCCCTCTCCTGTATACACCACCACACGCTCCTCCTCTCCAGTATACACCGCCACACGCTCCTCCTCTCCTGTATACACCACCACACACGCTCCTCCTCTCCTGTATACACCACCACACGCTCCTCCTCTCCTGTATACACCACCACACGCTCCTCCTCTCCTGTATACACCCCACACACGCTCCTCCTCCTCCAGTATACACCGCCACACGCTCCTCCTCTCCTGTATACACCACCACACGCTCCTCCTCTCCTGTATACACCACCACACGCTCCTCCTCTCCTGTATACACCACCCACGCTCCTCTCTCCTGTATACACCACCACAACGCTCCTCCTCTCCTGTATACACCACCACACGCTCCTCCTCCCCTGTATACACCGCCACAACGCTCCTCCTCCCCTGTATACACCGCCACACGCTCCTGTATAACATCACCCCTCTATGGAGATTTTCTCACTGAACTGGAGGTGGAGGATGATGGGGAGCGCGCGATATACAGAGCGCGACACGTGACCCAATGACGTCACATCTGTAAGACGGCTCGACATTGCAGCCTTCACTGGAGCCACGCCTACTGGGAGGAGCCGCGGTGCATGATGGGAGATGTAGTTTACCATGACAGGAAGTGCTGCAGAGCTGAGGAGACAGAGCCAGAAACCGCAGCTCCGGAGACTCCTGTGCACACAGTGCGGGGGGAGCCACGTCTGCTCCAACAGGAAGAAGGGAAACTGTGAGATCTATGTGTGTAAACGATGAATATATATATGTGTGTGTGACTATGTGTATATATATATCTCTATCTCTATATATATGTATTATATGTGTGTAATGTGTATGTCTATTTACGTCGTCCTCCTCTCTCGACATCCTCCCATCACGCACTGGCAGCGGCCATATTTGTACACCCAAGTGATGGGTGTGCAGATATGGCGCCCGCTATTTGATACTGACCTCACACAATACCAGCCAGCGATGCCCGCCCAACCCAACACCACCCACAACCGCTGCCAGGAGATCCGCCGCCGCCCATCGCTGAATGACTGACCAGCGCCTGCGCTCCCCCGGCTGCACTGACCCCGGCTGTGGTCACATAAGGAACGCATGGTGCTCTGCCCTTTTGGTACCAGGTATACAGTATCGGCACGGTGGATGATTTGTAGAAATCCCGCCTCACTATGCTGCTCCCGACCGCACGTACAGGTGTCCGCTCCTCCACATCTCTGCACCGTCTTCATTTCATGCTGCAGAGGCGGAAGCGGCTGCCATCGAGGCACAAAGGGAAGAGCCGCCCTGCACCTGCCGCACATGGTGAGCACAGGGCGGCTGCGGTCTCCGTGAGGCCACCCACGGCTTCCTGCAAGGAGGAGCTGCGTCCATCACACAGCGCCTCAAGTCCGTGAGCACACCGCCATAGTCATGCGGCCGCCAGTTTAGGACTACCTTGTATCCAAACATGATGATGTTATGCACAAGGGAGGGGCAGAAGGAACGCATGGGGCACAAAGAGGAAACGGGGCAGGAGTTATAGATGTGCAAATATGGAGCTCACTGGCATATTGCACAGTGCCACCACAGCTGCAAAACCAGACCGCCGCTTAACCATTCACTGCATGAGTAAAGGTAGCGTACACGACACAATATTGCATGCAATTTGCTGGTTGCAGTGAAATCATGGACACATTGTTTCCATTTTGTTGCTGTGTACAAATGTAACAATGTGTCCATGATTCATGCAACCAGCAAATTGCAATGCAAGTAATTGCCCGTGTGACGGTACCTTAAGTGTTCATGCGTATACCCAGCGTGCATGCACACTTACTCATGCTGACACCATATTTGGACACCAGAGTATACAAGGATGGTGGCGGTGTGACCTGGTGCGAGGGGAATGCGCACTTGCCTACACCTCCGCCATCTTTGGACACCAGAGAGGGAAAGAGTACAAAAGGGGAGAGACAAAGCACGGAGGCCGAGCACACAGGGTCAGAGACAGAGCGCACGAGGGGGCAGAGACTGTGTACAGTGGGGGCACAGATAGTCTGCATGAGGAAGAGAGAGAGTGGACAGGGGGGAGAGAGAGCCCCCGCACCCAGTGCCACAGAGCCCACTGTGACTTCACTGCCCTTCTGATGCTATCGCATTGGGCCCCCATCTAGTATTTATATACCAGCACATTGGGTTCTCCTTTCTTTCCCTTCTGAAATGTCATGTATCCCGGCGTCCCCTCGTGATCGGTGCAGACATCGGGAGCTCCGTCATTGGGTGGTGTCCATTTCCACTTTCCAGTGTGCATAAAAGGAGCCCGGATGGATTGTGGTCTAAATATTTCTGATAACGAGCTTCTCACTGACAGATATAGATGTATAGAATAATGTGTGTAAACATATAACTGTTCCCCTACAGCTCCTTTGGAGGACGATGGTTCTTCCCACCGATGACCCCCCGAGGATGGAGCAGGACAGAGAGCACATGGCGGCTCAGATATTAGACCTCACCCTGGAGATGATCTACTGGATCACTGGAGAGGTGAGAGCTTCACATCACATCACTCTGATCTCTAGGAATAAAGCAGGGAAATGACGGGAAGGTGAAGGATCCTTAGAATAGATGTAGTGATCGGCGTCTCCCCATACACAGGATCACACAGTAGTGAAGACGTCGTCTGGGGAGTGTGTGGCCCCCCGTGTGTCAGGAGGGCGGAGCAGGACCCCGAGTGACATCACCGAGCCTCCACCTCATTCACTGATACATGAGCAGAAGATCCTAGAACTGACCCACCGGATCACTGATCTGCTGAGCGGAGAGGTGAGCGCTGCCCCCCGCCGGGAATGCTGGGACATTATATAATAACACCGGGGGAGGGGTCTGCTAATGACGGCTCATTGTGTGTGTCAGGTTCCTATAAGGTGTGAGGACGTCACCGTCTATTTCTCCATGGAGGAGTGGGAGTATCTAGAAGGACACAAGGATCTGTACAAGGACGTGATGATGGAGGATCTCCAGCCCCTCACATCTCCGGGTAAGAGGAGACCGTCCTGATTATAGAGGAGAGGCCGGGTCTGAGGTCACCTAGACTCCCCATCATCTGATCATCACATGTAGACCATGTATTCAGTCACTGTGTATATTTCCTATAGATGGGTCCAGTCCGAGAAATCCACCAGAGAGAAGTCCCCGTCCTCTAAATCCCCAGGATCCTCCAGAGAGAAGTTCCTGTCCTCTATATCCCCAGGATCCTCCAGAGAGAAGTCCCCGTCCTCTATATTCCCAGGATCCTCCAGAGAGAAGTCCCCGTCCTCTATATCCCCAGGATCCTCCAGAGAGAAGTCCCCGTCCTCTATATCCCCAGGATCCTCCAGAGAGAAGTCCCCGTCCTCTATATCCCCAGGATCCTCCAGAGAGAAGTCCCCGTCCTCTATATCTCCAGGATCCACCAGAGAGAAGTCCTCGTCCTCTATATCCCCAGGATCCTCCAGAGAGAAGTCCCAGTCCTCTATATCCCCAGGATCCTCCAGAGAGAAGTCCCAGTCCTCTATATCCCCAGGATCCTCCAGAGAGAAGTCCCCGTCCTCTATATCCCCAGGATCCTCCAGAGAGAAGTCCCCGTCCTCTATATCCCCAGGATCCTCCAGAGAGAAGTCCCCGTCCTCTATATCCCCAGGATCCTCCAGAGAGAAGTCCCCGTCCTCTATATCTCCAGGATCCTCCAGAGAGAAGTCCCCGTCCTCTCTATCCCCAGGATCCTCCAGAGAGAAGTCCCAGTCCTCTATATCCCCAGGATCCTCCAGAGAGAAGTCCTCGTCCTCTATATCCCCAGGATCCTCCAGAGGAGAAGCACAATGTCCTCCTGGATCATCAGGTAGATGAGGTGAGATTTCTGGGAATCCTCTATAGACTGATGTCATGAAGCTTCTACTGACCTCCGGCAGCGGTGGAGTGTAGGGGCAGAGTTTGCTGAGGTCAGGAGCGGCTACCGATAAAAGATTGTGATAATCTCCCCCAATTTGGGTGTTCTCTTGATCAGTGATAATCACTGAAGATTAACCTTTAGTTTTGTCATGTAGATGGAAATAACTGCACGGCAGCTGTATTCTCTGTAATGGTGACTGTGACGAATTTGCCACCAAACCTGGCAGCTCAGTGCCTCCTCTATACTCGGGCCAGTCAGGCAACTGACTGAGGATAAAAGAGGGACCGCAGCTGCCCTGTAAGTGCTGGTATATTAAGGTGCCACTCAGTGAGTGTGGTATATGCCTACCAGTCCCAGGCCAGAGGTGTATATATAACAACCAACACCCCGCCACTGACAGAGGCCCTGAATAACACAAGCACTAATTGCTGCCACCAGTTTCTCGTATGATATAAGCCCGGTATATAGCGGGTCAGAAACCATCTCAGGTAGCGTATAATGTTAAACGAGCACACGGACGTGGGAGTGTCATGATCGAGATAAGAGAGCAACTCGAGATTAAATTTATGTATCTAATCGCCATATGAGCACACTAGATAATATTTATTTACATGTATTATAAAGATGTTACAGATGTTCTAGAAATAAAAGATAAATATAAATACACACGGATTTACAGGCAAATGTGATCGGTTACCAATTCCTTGATGCTGGTGGCCACACAAAGGCAGTTTTGGGCCACCGGGTTCCCTTGGGTATACTCTGCCATGTCATGTAATGGGGTCCCCCTCAATGTAATACACTTATGAGATATGGCAGGGGCATTTTGAGAACCTCTTCCCCACCCACTGATCTCCCCCTGATGACCTCATGTGGACAGGCTCCTTCCATACCTAAAAAATTGCTATGAAAATGCATCCTTTCCCAAAACTCTGCCTGGGAGCGTCATAGGTGGAAGGCAATTCTTTCATATTTTTGGTTATGATTTTAGCTTTCCAGTGATAGGACATACGATATGTCTGTGGTTGTCCCACTGTATTTATATAATCCGCTGCACACTACACACTATAAGATACAAGTATAAGATCTAGCATAATGGCTAATGTATAAAGCTAATGTAAATTTGGATGAGGAAAATTGCAAAACTGCTAAGAAAGTACATAAGCAAAATGAGAATTTTAGTTAATGTAATGCATTACATATAAGCCCGATAACCAGTCTTCAAGGTATTCTCATGTATATCGGGTCCTACCTATGCCTCTGTCTGCGGTGTAAAAAAGCATCTGAGGATGTCAGTGCCTCTAAGTGCATTTTAAAACCTGCGTGTATGGGTGTGGTTGAAGACTTGATAAAACAAGGAATGAACTAGATGGTAAACTGGACTAGCTATCAGGTAATGTAGGGTGCTCAGTCAAAAAACAGTAATATTAACATTAAGAGAATGACGAGCACACCTATAAGTGTAGGTGCTAGCAAGAGAAAAAATCATTACTGTATATATATATAATCCGCTGCACACTACACACTATAAGTTACAATTATAAGATCTAGCATAATGGCTAATGTATAAAGCTAATGTAAATTTGGATGAGGAAAATTGCAAAACTGCTAAGAAAGTGGTGGTTGTCCCACTGGCCAGTATTAATTTTGGGGTCGTTCGGAAGGTCGCACAGTTATGCAGAAATATGTGTTAAGATCCTCTACCTCTCCAGGGGGTCATGTTTATAATTGTCATATTTAGGGGAGTGACGTGTAGTGAAATATTAAGGCTTCTTCCCCTGGCCATCTTTAACTTTATGCCTTTTAGAGATCATTTCATCTTCAACTTGCTAAAAATAACAGTAATTTTGACCAGGGGTGCCCAAACGTTTGCATGCCACTGTACATGTGATGCCGCATGTTTGTTTATATCGGAGTTTAATCCTTATCTCGAGCGCCGGAGACTACAAACACTTTCTTTGTGGATCATATTCCAGGAGAAAAATAACAGGAACATTTATGGGATGAAATATTTGGTTGTTGATCCCATCATGACGGCATAATTCTTCTTTTAGGGTAAATTGGGTCACGACTTCTCGGGAATTTTGACCCAATCTTGGATATAAATTAAACCTGAATTTCTTCTTTTTTTCCTAAGGTCTTTAATGTTGTGTCCGTGCAGGAAACTCCTTGTGTGGCGACGAATGGACTCGAAAATCCGATATCAGAATCAATAAATGGTGAGAACCTTTCCTAAACCTCATATATTTATGGTGTTGTCCTTTTCCATCCTACTGGTTTTCCTACAGTTGAGACTTCTGTGGCAAAATCACTAATATTCAAGCTCATATAATATATTATAATAGAGAGAGCTGGGGTGGACTGGCCCAGGTGTCAGGGTGGCAGCTGCCCCCGGGCCGGTGGTACAGTCCCAGTTCAGAGCCGCCCGCATCAAGCAAAGTGGCCTGCAGGTGGCGCAGTACGGCCGCGGCAGCCGCACAGACTTCAGGGCTGCTGAACATGGACTGCAGAGGAGGCAGCCTTGGGAGGTGAGACAAACCAAGGCCCCCCCGCTCCTGAAATCGCCGCTAGCGCCCAACCCCCCCCCCCCCCCCACTCCTCAACCGCCGCTAGCATTCCCGCCCCCCCGCTCCTCGCCTCAGGCTGAGCAAGGTGGACTGCCACCCGGGTTAGCAGAAGCCAGCCAGCCCCTGAGAGAGATCCAGTTTTATATTTATTTATTATTTAGGTTTGTCTACTATTACACTAAAAAAATGCTTTTTTTTTAGAAAATAAAAGGTTTTATGCGTCTTTTTTGTGTAAAGTGTTTTACTGAATTTTAAAGGCTTTTTGTGAGTAAAGATGAATATATTCTGGCTATTCAATCAAGTGATATCCCAATAATCCATAATCAATTATAAGCCAATTCATCCCTCTGTTTCTGTCAGCTATTGACGATGTAAATACTTATGTCCCCAAAAAAATGATAAAGCGTTTCCTTGCTGCTGGTGGCCATAGAGAGGCAGTGTCAGGCTCCCTTAGGTATATTCTGACGAGAACCCCATGACATTACGTGTCAAAGAAACACACTGCTAAATTATGGAAGGGGCCTTTTGTCAACCTCCTCCCCACCCACTGACCTCCCTTTGGTGACATGTAGGCTTGTTTCTTCATAAAGATGGCCATGAAAATGCAGCCTTTCCTATAACTCTACCTGGGAGTGTCATAGGTGGAAGATAATGCTCTTCTATTTTTGTTTATGATTTTAGTTGTCCAATGGTAGCACATTTGATATATCTGCGGTTGTCCACCTGGCCAATATTAATTTTGGGTAGTTAGGAATGTCGCATAGTTAGGCAGAAATATGTGCTACGATCCTATACCTCTACCGATGTCATATTTAGCATCGTCATATTTATGGGAGTTGCGTAGTGCATTTTTGGATATGTCGGCTGTGATCTTGGAGTTGGTCGAATTACTTAAATGCCGTGCTGCTGAGAGCAATAAAACAATGTCTTTAGCCATCATTCTAATGTAACTTTATATATCTGATTGAGCTGTACTTCATGTATTAGGCACGCTATTGGGGACTGTTTGGGGTTGGGAGCGGTGGGGTTGAGATAAGGGGACTGCAAGAAGTCCATGTAGCTCATCAGGGGAATTACATCATAAATTATCGCTCCAGCTCCTCTTGTCCAGTGGCAGATTATTGTTATATATTGCTTTATATATATGATTGATTAGATATTATTAATTCATTGCTTTGATAACTTAATATGTCACTAGGAAAAAGAAAGCCCCTCTTGATTTGTTGACTGCTGGCACATGCTTTATCAGTCTGGATGTTTCATAATGGAATGTTTCTTTCTCCAGGTGAAGACAGTAAGAGAAATTCCCAAGAAAATCTCCTTTTATCTCATCACATTAAAGTGGAAGATAATGAATCTCCGATTGATGAAAAGAGAACGGAACCTAAAGTGGATAAAACTTCTGCGAGTTCTAAATGTGGGAAACGTTTTGAAAAAAAGTCTAATCTTCCCTCGAACGAACGCAGTAACAACGATGTAAAGTCATTCCCTTGTTCAGAATGTCGTAGACTTTTTCCCATCCGTCACTTCTTGCTGAGCATCAGAAGGTTCACAAAAGAGAGAGGCCGCTTTCATGTTCAGAATGTGGGAAACGTTTTTCCTGCCAATCAGCTTTCACAACACATCAGAAAGTCCACACAGGAGAGAAGCCATTTTCATGTTCAGAATGTGGGAAACGTTTTTCCTGCCAATCGGCTCTCACAACACATCAGAGAGTTCACACAGGAGAGAGGCCTTTTTCATGCTCAAAATGTGAGAGACGTTTTGCTCGTAACACACAATTACAAGAGCACATGAGAACGCACACGAGGGAGAAGCCGTTTGTTTGCTCAGAATGCGGGAAGTGTTTTCTCTATCAAACACTTCTTGTAACGCATCAGAAAATTCACACTAGAGAGAGGCCGTTGTCATGTTCAGAATGTGGGAAACGTTTTACCTGTCAATCAGCTCTCACAACACATCAGAGAGTTCACACAGGAGAGAAGCCGTATTCGTGCTCAGAATGTGGGAAACGTTTTGCTCGTAATTCACAATTAGAAGATCATGTGAGAACGCACACGGGGGAGAAGCCGTTTTCATGTTTACAGTGTGGAAAACATTTTACGATGAGATATTCTTTTGCTCGGCATCAAAGACAGCACACAGGGGTGAAGACTAATTCTGGTGTTGAACATCTTGGAAACCTGAGTAATCCACCAGGGCAAAGGCCTACAGCTCCGACTGTGGGAACTAACAATGAATCTCAGATTGCCGAAGAAAGAACTCAACCTGGACTAGATAAAACTTCTGCAACTTCTGAGTGTGGAAATCAGTTACAAGAGAAGTCTAATCTTTCTTTGCAAGAGGGCATTTACAAAGCTGAAAAGCCGTTCTCGTGTTCAGAATGTTGGAGACGTTTTCCCCATCAATCAATTCTTGAAGTGCATCAGAGAACTCACAAAGGAGAGAAGCCGTATTCATGTTCAGAATGTGGGAAACGTTTTTTCTATCAATCACTTCTTGCAACGCATCAGTATGTTCACAAAGGAGAGAAGCCGTTTTCATGTTCAGAATGTGGGAAACGATTCCTCTATCAATCATATCTCACAAAACATCAGAGAGTTCACACAGGAGAGAAGTCTATACATGCCCAGAATGTGAGAAAAGTTTTACTCAGAAATCAAAATTAGATGATTATGTGAGAACGCACACAGGGGAGAAGTGGTTTTCATGCTTAGAATGTGAAAAACATTTTAAGCTCAAAACAAAGTTAAATGATCATATAAAAAGGCATACTGTGTGCTGAGAATGTGGGAAATATTTCAGCCACAGACATTCTCTTACCTAACATCAATGTAAACATCACACGGGCAGTGTATTCTCGTCTTGAACATTGTATAGATCAGGGGTCTCAAACTCGGCTGGGTTGATGGGTTGATGAAGTGACATTTTTCAGTAATACCAGAATGTTTGACTCCATGTCATTGTATTTTTCCCAAATCCTTGAGGTCCCTTCTTGTAGTTTCCCACCAACATTGATCCCTTCTTTTAAGAGATTCTGTAACCCCACCTGATCCCATTCTTGTAGTAATGTCCCATCCTGATCCCCTTCTTGTAGTAATGTCCCCATCCTGATCCCCTTCTTGTAGTAATGCCCCCATCCTGATACCCCTTCTTGTAGTAATGGTCCCCATCCTGATCCCCTTCTTGTAGTAATGTCCCCATCCTGATCCCCTTCTTGTAGTAATGTCCCCATCCTGGTCCCTTCTTGTAGTAATGTCCCCATCCTGATCCCTTCTTGTAGTAATGTCCCCATCCTGATCCCCTTCTTGTAGTAATGTCCCCATCCTGTCCCTTCTTGTAGTAATGTCCCATCCTGATCCCCTTCTTGTAGTAATGTCCCCATCCTGATCCCCTTCTTGTAGTAATGTCCCCATCCTGATCCCTCTTGTCATAATGGTCCCCATCCTGATCCTTTTTAGTATGTCCCATCCTGGTCCCTTCTTGTAGTAATGTCCCCATCCTGATCCCCTTCTTGTAGTAATGTCCCCATCCTGATCCTCTTCTTGTAGTAATGTCCCCATCCTGGTCCCTTCTTATAATGTCCATCCTGTCCTTTTTAATGTCCCCATCCTGATCCCTTCTTGTAGTAATGTCCCCATCCTGATCCCTTCTTGTAGTAATGTCCCCATCCTGATCCCTTCTTGTAGTAATGTCCCCATCCTGTCCTCTTCTTGTAGTAATGTCCCATCCTGATCCTCTTCTTGTAGTAATGTCCCCATCCTGGTCCTCTTCTTGTAGTAATGTCCCCATCCTGTCCCTTCTTGTAGTAATGTCCACCTCCTCTAAATGCCCCATCGATCCTCTTCTTGTAGTAATGTCCCATCCATGTCCCTTCTTGTAGTAATGTCCCCATCCTGATCCCTTCTTGTAGTAATGTCCCCATCCTGGTCCCTTCTTGTAGTAATGTCCCCATCCTGATCCCCTTCTTGTAGTAATGTCCCCATCCTGGTCCCTTCTTGTAGTAATGTCCCCATCCTGGTCCCTTCTTGTAGTAATGTCCCCATCCTGATCCTCTTTGTAGTAATGTCCCCAT
Source organism: Allobates femoralis (assembly GCA_033576535.1). Classification (NCBI taxonomy): domain Eukaryota; kingdom Metazoa; phylum Chordata; class Amphibia; order Anura; family Aromobatidae; genus Allobates; species Allobates femoralis. The sequence goes on along the minus strand of JARQOC010000002.1, from coordinate 745,160,422 downwards.
CCTGGATCCTCTTCTTGTAGTAATGTCCCATCCTGGTCCCTTCTTGTAGTAATGTCCCCATCCTGATCCCCTTCTTGTAGTAATGTCCCCATCCTGTCCTCATCTTTGTAGTAATGTCCCCATCCTGGTCCCTTCTTGTAGTAATGTCCCATCCTGATCCCTTCTTGTAGTAATGTCCCCATCCTGGTCCCTTCTTGTAGTAATGTCCCCATCCTGATCCCCTTCTTGTAGTAATGTCCCCATCCTGGTCCCCTTCTTGTAGTAATGTCCCCATCCTGGTCCCCTTCTTGTAGTAATGTCCCCATCCTGATCCTCTTCTTGTAGTAATGTCCCATCCTGGTCCTCATCTTGTAGTAATGTCCCCATCCTGATCCTCTTCTTGTAGTAATGTCCCATCCTGATCCTCTTTTTGTAGTAATGTCCCATCCTGATCCCCTTCTTGTAGTAATGTCCCATCCTGGTCCTCATCTTGTAGTAATGTCCCCATCCTGATCCCCTTCTTGTAGTAATGTCCCCATCCTGGTCCTCTTCTTGTAGTAATGTCCCATCCTGATCCCCTTCTTGTAGTAATGTCCCCATCCTGATCCTCTTCTTGTAGTAATGTCCCATCCTGATCCTCTTTTTGTAGTAATGTCCCATCCTGATCCCCTTCTTGTAGTAATGTCCCATCCTGGTCCTCATCTTGTAGTAATGTCCCATCCTGATCCTCTTCTTGTAGTAATGTCCCATCCTGGTCCTCATCTTGTAGTAATGTCCCCATCCTGATCCCCTTCTTGTAGTAATGTCCCCATCCTGATCCTCTTCTTGTAGTAATGTCCCATCCTGATCCTCTTTTTGTAGTAATGTCCCATCCTGATCCCCTTCTTGTAGTAATGTCCCATCCTGGTCCTCATCTTGTAGTAATGTCCCATCCTGATCCTCTTCTTGTAGTAATGTCACCATCCTGGTCCTCCTCTTGTAGTAATGTCCCCATCCTGGTCCCTTCTTGTAGTAATGTCCCATCCAGGTTCTCATCTTGTACTAATGTCCCCATCCTGGTCCCCTTCTTGTAGTAATGTCCCCATCCTGATCCCCTTCTTGTAGTAATGTCCCATCCTGATCTCCTTCTTGTAGTAATGTCCCCATCCTGACCCCCTTCTTGTAGTAATGTTGCCATCGTGGTCTTCATCTTGTAGTAATGTCCCCATCCTGATCCCCTTCTTGTAGTAATGTCCCCATCCTGATCCCCTTCTTGTAGTAATGTCCCATCCTGATCCCCTTCTTGTAGTAATGTCCCCATCCTGATCCCCTTCTTGTAGTAATGTCCCCATCCTGATCCCCTTCTTGTAGTAATGTCCCCATCCTGATCTCCTTCTTGTAGTAATGTCCCCATCCTGGTCCCCTTCTTGTAGTAATGTCCCATCCTGATCCCCTTCTTGTAGTAATGTCCCATCCTGATCCCCTTCTTGTAGTAATGTCCCTATCCTGATCCCCTTCTTGTAGTAATGTCCCATCCTGGTCCCTTCTTGTAGTAATGTCCCCATCCTGATCCCCTTCTTGTAGTAATGTCCCCATCCTGGTCCTCTTCTTGTAGTAATGTCCCCATCCTGATCCCCTTCTTGTAGTAATGTCCCCATCCTGATCCCCTTCTTGTAGTAATGTCCCATCCTGGTCCCTTCTTGTAGTAATGTCCCATCCAGGTTCTCATCTTGTAGTAATGTCCCCATCCTGGTCCCTTCTAGTAGTGCCGCCATCCTTGTAGTAATGTCCCATCCTGATCTCCTTCTTGTAGTAATGCCCCCTTCCTGCTCTCCTTCTAGTAATGCCCTTATCCTGGTCCCCTTCTTGTAGTAATGTCCCCATCCTGATCCCCTTCTTGTAGTAATGTCCCCATCCTGATCCCCTTCTTGTAGTAATGTCCCCATCCTGATCCCCTTCTTGTAGTAATGTCCCCATCCTGATCCCCTTCTTGTAGTAATGTCCCATCCTGATCCCCTTCTTGTAGTAATGTCCCCATCCTGATCCCCTTCTTGTAGTAATGTCCCCATCCTGGTCCCCTCTTGTAGTAATGTCCCCATCCTGATCCTCTTCTTGTAGTAATGTCCCCATCCTGATCCCCTTCTTGTAGTAATGTCCCCATCCTGATCCCCTTCTTGTAGTAATGTCCCATCCTGATCTCCTTCTTGTAGTAATGTCCCCATCCTGGTCCCCTTCTTGTAGTAATGTCTCCATCCTGATCCCCTTCTCATAGTAATGTCCCCATCCTGATCCCCTTCTTGTAGTAATGTCCCATCCTGGTCCTCATCTTGTAGTAATGTCCCCATCCTGGACCTCATCTTGTACTAATGTCCCCATCCTGGTCTCCTTCTAGTAATGTCCCCATCCTGATCCCCTTCTTGTAGTAATGTCCCATCCTGATCCCCTTCTTGTAGTAATGTCCCCATCCTGGTCCTCATCATGTAGTAATGTCCCCATCCTGGTTCCCTCGTAGTAATGTCCCCATCCTAGTCCTCATCTTGTAGTAATGTCCCATCCTGATCCTCTTCTTGTAGTAATGTCCCCATCCTGATCCCCTTCTTGTAGTAATGTCCCCATCCTGGTTCCCTCGTAGTAACACCCCCATACTGGTTCCCTTGTAGTAATGTCCCCCAACCTGATCTTCATCTTGTAGTAATGTCCCCATCCTGGTCCCCTTCTTGTAGTAATGTTCCCATCCTGGTCCCCATCCTTGTAGCAATGTCCCCCATATTGGTCCCCTTGTAACAGTGTCCACCATATAGGTCCATTTGTGGCAATGTTCCCCATCCTGATCCCCTTCTTGTAGTAATGTCCCCATCCTGGTCCTCTTCTTATAGTAATGTCCCCATCCTGATCCTCTTCTTGTAGTAATGTCCCCATCCTAGTCCTCATCTTGTAGTAATGTCCCCATCCTGGTCCCCTTCTTGTAGTAATGTCCCCATCCTGATCCCCTTCTTGTAGTAATGTCCCATCCTGATCCCCTTCTTGTAGTAATGTCCCCATCCTAGTCCTCATCTTGTAGTAATGTCCCCATCCTGGTCCCCTTCTTGTAGTAATGCTCCCATCCTGGTCCCCATCCTTGTAGCAATGTCCCCCATATTGGTCCCCTTGTAGCAGTGTCCACCATATAGGTCCCTTTGTGGCAATGTTCCCCATACTGATCCCCTTGTAGCAATGTCTGCAATACTGATTCCCTTGTCTCAAAGTCTGCCATATAGGTCCCCTTGTAGCGGTGTTCCCCATACTGGTCCTCTTGTAGCAATGTCCAACATACTGGTCCCATATCTGCAATTTGCCCCATAATGGTCCTCATCCTCTCGTACTATCCCCATCCTTATCCTCTCCTTGTAGTAATATCCTCTCTTGTGCCCTATCACTCAAACACACACAGACACTACTCACCTGTCCTCAGTTCTGTCGATGACATCTATTCAGCAGATGCGGTGGTCACTTTGACAACGCTGCCTCCTGTCCGCCGCTGCCAGCAGTCAACGTACCGCGGCATTGCCTGCGCTGCCAGAGACAACCACACTGCTTAGATACATGAATGGCAGCTGCAGTCCAATCAGAGGAGAGAAGCTGACGTCAGCGTATGACGCCAGCTTCTGTCCTCTGATTGGATGGCCGTTGCCATTCATGTATCGGAGCAGTGGTTGTCCCTTGTAGCGTGGGTAGTACCACGGTACGTTGACTGCTGGCAGCGGCATTCAGGAACGAGCATTGTCAAGGCGAACACCGTGCCTTGGTCTGGGGGCCACATGCGGCCCACATGTTTGAGACCCCTGGTATAGATTTTAAACAAAGGTCTTCTTCACGATAATATAAGTAGGATCGGGGGGGGGGTAAGAAAAGCTGAGCAGACTAGACAGCGACAGTTTACTTCTAATGCAACACCTTATATTACAACAGTCATTTCAGGAGCACTTGCAGCAGAATGGCTGAGCTTCCTCCTAGCTCTTCCTTCTCTGCATAGAATCTTATGATCACCAGTTTCATCCTGTCTCAGTGATATTGAGGTCTATCTTCACTGAATACAGATTTCTTTACTTTTCTTGAATTGAGACTGATCAGTCCAGGAGGAGAAAGAAGCAAGGTTTGGTAATAAAATCTAATATATAAAGATGAATGTGTGTGTGTATGAATATCCGGGATTGGCATCTACACCGTCGCAACTACAGCCACAAAATTTTGCACAGTCACACGTCTGGACCCTCTCCAATCAGATCTGGATGGGCAGATCGACGGGTGCCCTCCCCCTACTCAGCCCCCTCCCGCTCCAGGAAACATTAGGGCCCCCCCTTCTCTCCCATGCGCCCCCACCCTCCCCCGATCATATTTATCTGCCAGCGGGCTGCACCTGATGCTGAGCCTAATGCTCCAGCCTCCCCTGTGTCCCGTCCTCCCTTCGTCCAGCCCCCCCGTACTTTTTCAGCCGGCGGGCTCATGCGCCTCCGGTCTGCCTGCAGGGCCACCTCACCCCTGAGCAGAGGCGATCGAGTGACGTGGGACCTTCGTTATGGACTACGTCGGATCTTTTTAATAAAGATGGAGTCCGAATTTTGTTTATTTTTTTCAAATAAAAAGATTTTTCTCTGTGTGTATTTTCTGACTTTTTACCAGAGATTCCTAATGGTGGGTCTAACATTGGCCCTATATTATGAATCTCAGGCTTAGTGACGGCTGCCAATAAAAAGCTGGCACTAACCCCTTTATTACCCAGGTTGCCACCGGCACCAGGGTAACTGAGTCTGGGTACAGCGCCAGAAAATGGCGCTTCAATGAATGCGCCATTTTCTGGGGCGGCTGCGGGCTGCAATTCGCAGTATGGGGGGCCCAGAATGCTTGGGCCTCTCTATGCTGCAGATTCCAGCCCCCAGCTGCCTAGTTGTATCTGGCTGGACCAAAAATATGGCGGAGCCCCACGTCATTTTTTTTCTAGAATCGGTTCTAAAAGAAAAAAAAAAGGGCTTTGCTGGATTTTTGGTTGCCAGCCAGGTACAACGAGGCAGTTGGGGGTTGGTGGCAATCTGTAGCTTTTTTTTTTCTAGAATTAGTCCTAGAAAAAAAATAAAAATGGGCTTCGCTGTATTTAGATGCATAGTGAACACTTTGAACCCCCAGGTGCTTCACAAATTGATCCATAAAAATGAAAAAAGAAAGTGTGTGAAAAAAAAGTACTTTTTCCTTATTACGGATCAATTTGTGAAGCACCTGGGGTTCAAAGTGCTCACTATGCATCTAAATGCATTCCTTGGGGGGGGGGGGGTCTAGTTTCCAAAATGGGGTCACTCCAATGTTTAGGCATACAAGGGCTCTCCGTATGTGACATGGTGACCGCTAACAATTCCAATAGTTAGCGGACACCATGTCGCGTATGGAGAGCCCCTGTGTGCCTAAACATTGGAGCTCCCCCACAAGTGACCCCATTTTGGAAACTAGACCCCCCAGGGAACATATCTAGATGGGTGGTGAGCATTTTGAACCCCCAGGTGCTTCACAAATTCATCCGAAAAAATGAAAAAGTACTTTTTTTTTCCATAAAAACTTTTTTTCATTTTTACAGATTAATTTGTGAAGCACTGGGGCGTTCAAAATGCTCACCACCCATCTAGTTCCCTGGGGGGTCTAGTTTCCAAAATGGGGTCACTTGTGGGGGAGCTCCAATGTTTAGGCACACAGGGGCTCTTCAAATGCAATTTTCTTTTATCCTAAATTTTTTCATTTTCACATGGGGAACAGGATAAAATGGATCCTAAAAATTGTTGGGCAATTTCTCCTGAGTACACCGATACCTCATCTGTGGTCGTAAACCACTGTTGGGGCGCACGGCAGGGCTCAGAAGGGAAGGAGCGCCATTTGACTTTTTGAATGGAAAATTAGCTTCAAAAGTCAAATGGCGCTCCTTCCCTTCTGAGCCCTGCCGTGCGCCCAAACAGTGGTTTACGACCACAGATGAGGTATCGGTGTACTCAGGAGAAATTGCCCAACAATTTTTAGGATCCATTTTATCCCGTTGCCCCTGTGAAAATGAAAGAATTGAGGCTAAAAGAACATTTTTGTTGGAAAAATTAAAATGACCATTTTTTTCTTCCATGTTGCTTTAGTTCCTGTGAAGCACCTGAAGGGTTAATCTTCTTGAATGTACTTTTGAGTAGCTTGAGGGGTGCAGTTTTTGGAATGGTGTCACTTTTGGGTGTTTTCTGTCATGTAAACCTGTCAAAGGAACTTGTGATATGGTCACAAAAAAAATGGTTTTGTAAATTTTGCAGGAAAAATGAAATTGCTGATGAACTTTGACCCCTTATACCTTCCGAACAAAATTTTTTTTTTTCCACAATTGTGCTGATGTAAAGTCAGGGGCGGAACTACCGTGGTGCAGCTGCACCAGGGCCCCGAGCAGCTAGGGGGCCCCTGGGGCTCCAGCGGCAGGTCCGTTCCCCTGTCAGACAGACAGACAGAAGGGTGGTGCTGTCGGGTGTCAGCGGCGCTGCACACCCGCGGCACTGTTCTAGCAGTGAGTTTCGGGGGGGGGGGGGTGACTAACTGTGCTGTCTTTTTTTTTTTTTTTTCTGCTCTGAGCCCCGGCCAGGTGACCCCGCCCCCTGGACACCTCACTCCCCCCCCTGGACACCTCACCACCCACCCCGGTCATCGCGCCCTCCCGCCTCACCTCACAGCACCGCCGGCGGGGACAGATGCCGGGTGGAACAGGACCTGTGATGACGTCACGCACATGTGACTCAGGTGGGCGGAGCTACATTTTGCCCGGCAAGAAAAATTGCCAGATTAGGAGGAACTGGGACTGTCTTTACAATGTACAGAGGACGAGGGGGGTGTGCAGAGGACGAGGGGGGTGTGCAGAGGACGTGGGCGGTGTGCAGAGGACGAGGGGGGTGTGCAGAGGACGTGGGGGGTGTGCAGAGGACGTGGGGGTGTGCAGAGGATGAGGGGGGTGTGCAGAGGACGAGGGGGTGTGTGCAGAGGACGAGGGGGGTGTGCAGAGGACGAGGGGGGGTGTGCAGAGGACGAGGGGGGGTGTGCAGAGGACGAGGGGGGTGTGCAGAGGACGAGGGGTGTGTGCAGAGGAAGTGGGGGGTGTGCAGAGGACGAGGGGGGTGTGCAGAGGACGTGGGGGGTGTGTGCAGAGGACGTGGGGGGTGTGCAGAGGACGAGGGGGGTGTGCAGAGGATGAGGGGAGTGTGCAGAGGACGAGGGGAGTGTGCAGAGGACGAGGGGTGTGTGCCGAGGACGAGGGGGTGTGCAGAGGACGTGGAGGGAGGGTGTGCAGAGGACGAGGGGGGTGTGCAGAGGACGTGGAGGGAGGGTGTGCAGAGGACGTGGAGGGAGGGCATGGTGGTACACTGTGCACAGCACGGAGCTGAGGACATGGTGGTACACTGTGCACAGCACAGAGCTGGGGGAATGGTGGTACACTGTGCACAGCACGGAGCTGAGGACATGGTGGTACACTGTGCACAGCACGGAGCTGAGGGCATAGTGGTACACTGTGCACATGCCGGAGCTGAGGGCATGGTGGTACACTGTGGACATGCCGGAGCTGAGGGCATGGTGGTACACTGTGGACATGCCGGAGCTGAGGGCATGGTGGTACACTGTGGACATGCCGGAGCTGAGGGCATGGTGGTACACTGTGCACAGCACGGAGCTGAGGACATAGTGGTACACTGTGCACAGCACGGAGCTGAGGACATGGTGGTACACTGTCTGTGCACAGCACGGAGCTGAGGACATGGTGCTACACTGTGCACAGCACAGAGCTAGGGAGATGGTGGTACACTGTTCACAGCACGGAGCTGAGGACATGGTGGTACACTGTGCACAGCACAGAGCTAGGGAGATGGTGGTACACTGTCTCCCGCCGCCTTAAAATCGGTCTGTTTCCAGGAGAGTCGGACGAGTGACATCTGTTTTTTAGTCCGTTTGGCATCCAACTGCTGTGTGAGTGTCCGACATTTCTCTCAGATCACATCCATGTGATGTCTGTGTGCAATCTGTTGTTTTTCTCAGCAGCTATTACTGTAGAATCATTTACAGGAACATGTTACAGTGTTCTCAGCTGCAGAATGAGAATGTATCCGTGAAAAAAACGTGTCAGGCTGCGTTCACACATTGTTTATTTTGCTGCGCTTTTTTGCGCGCGCTTTTTTGCTGTGTTTTTCAGCCGCGCAAAAAAAGCGCAACAAAATACGCAGGGGCTTTCACACACTGCGCTTTCTTTACCCCAGAATGTGATGTATCACATGACCGTGGCGCCCAATGAGCGCCAGGAATGCCCCTCTGACATCACCGCAGGTCTTGGCAGCACTACACATCGCTTTGCACCGGAGACTGGACACTGGGAAAAAGCGTCGGAGAGGTAAGTATTTCATTCTTTTTTATTTTTCACACACTTGCTTTTGTTTAATTTAGATTTCACAGTGTATATTAATACACTGTGAAATCTAATGGGCGGTCACAGCTGTCATAGAGGGGAGGAGGAAGCTGGATTCTTCCTCCCCTCTGTGACATCAGAGGGAGAAAATGCAGGAGCAGCTGCGTAAAGAATTGACATCTCAATTCTTTACGCAGCTGCGTTTTCTCCCATAAACGCCCTGCGTATTTTTGCGCAATGTCTGCACTGCACAGTGAATTTCCCATTCACTTTGCTGGCAGACAAAAGGCACATTGCATATTTTGAAAAAGCGTGCGTAAAAAAGCGCAGGAAAATACGCAATGTGTGAACGCAGCCCCAGACTCGGATGGTCCGTGTGCGGTCCGTGATTTTGTCAGACCCATAGACTTGCATTGGTGAGTCTCACGCGGGAATCGCATACTGTTGCAGCATGTTGCAACTTTTTTCTCATCCTGAATCTGGATGAGAAAAAAGCGTCCGACACTCATCAATGTGCTCTCAGAGATTGATTGCAATGCGAGAAAATCACACATTGCACTCATCAGAGTTTCACGCCAGTGTGTCCGTACCCTAATACTAAAATCCATATAGTAATCCTACTGGTATGGGGAGGGTTTATGGCTCAGTTAGTACACACCATACTTCTTGTTATTAACCAGTTAATGCTCTCTTGTCCACCACACTGCAGTGTCAAAAGAGGACTACAGCGAGACAGACAGCAACATGGCATCAGAGAGCCCCTGACCTCGAAATAGAAGATCCTCAGATCCCGGTATTGTGACATCATATTAAGAATAAAGGTTTTTTGCATTTATATTACACTATGAACTCCACAGCACGTCGGCAAAAATTGCTCCGGCCCCGGGCCCTCCTTCACTCCTGCTTGTTGCCATACACTGGGGTTGTGCAGAGGTGGCAATTGCACCCCTTCTCTTTGTGTTTTAGTATAGTAGTTATATTCTTGTATATAGGGGCAGACAGTGTATACTATGTACACTTCCAGATTATCAATAACCAAAGGGGCGGCAAATTTTTCGACCGCCCCGGGCGCCACAAACAGTTGCTACGCCGCTGGCTGTGCTGCACACCCGCGGCACTATTCTGGCACTGAGTTCTGGGGGGGGGGGGGCCCCCGAAAAATTTCTTGCACCAGGGCCCACTACAGTCTGGGTCCGCCCCTGTGTAAAGTAACATGTGGGAAATGTTATTTATTATCTATTTTGTGGCGCATAACTTTCTGGTTTAGCAGAATAAAAATTCAAAATTTGAAAATTGCTACATTTTCAAAGTTTTTGCCAAATTTTTGATTTTTTCACAAATAATCGCAAAAATTATCGACCTAAATTTAATACTAACATGAAGCCCAATATGTCACGAAAAAAACAATCTCAGAATCGCTGGGATCCGTTGAAGCGTTCCAGAGATATAACCTCATAAAGGGACACTGGTCAGAATTGACAAAAATGGCCTGGTCATTAGGGTCAAAATAGGCCCGGGGGGGTGAAGGGGTTAAAAGGAATCAACCACCAGGATTTAACTACTTGTAAATCAGTGTAGGGTGATTTGACATGTGTAGCATGACATCACTATTTGGGGTTTTTTATTTTTATTCTTTCCCTGTGGACTTGTCTTTCTGCTGTAAGCCGAACCCCACCCCCTGGATGAATCTCGATGAGATCGAGGGCGGAGGGGTTTGGCTTACCGCAGAAAGACAAGGCCACAGGGGAAAAATGTTACTAAAACCTAAATAGTGATGTCAAGCTGCACGTCAGTCACCTGCTGCACTGATCTACAGATGGTTAACTCCTGGTGGCTGGTCCCCTTTAACCCCTCCTCTACTGCGGGAGCAATCAATCAGAAACCTAAGCAAAATGCTCAGATAATGATCTAGGTTGGAAAAGAAAGGTGGAGGCACTCTACGAATCGTTGAATAATTCTAAGGGAGATAACTCCAACCAATCGTCCTGTAGATAGTTGACATAACATCACAGATATTACTATAGGTCCAGATGGATCAAGACTGGAGTTGAGTGATCGCCTAAAGGCCGGGTTTCACAACGCTTCATGAGTTTGCGAAGACCACTTAAAAGACCTTCCCTTCTTGGTTAAAGGCGTGATAGGAGGAACAATCTCAAAAATGTTTTGGATGAAACATGGATAGAAATCGCCAAAACCGATGAAACATTGCACTTCCTTAACTGTTGTCCATTTCCTGATGAAGATGCGGGATTACGCTTTGAAACGCGTAGAATGGTGGTAATGCCACTTGAGCCGCCACTTGCGTATGTAAGCCCTGAAGTGCATGTCTGAGCACCTGCTCGTTAGGATCGGCCCGAGACTCCATGCCGCCAAGTTTGATTTCCTGGGCTGCCATTCGAGTACTCACGTCCTGAGGTGTCTATCCGTATAGACTCCAGGCCTCCAAGTTTGTTTTGCAGAGCCTCCACTTCTTCTCGTAGGGAGTTAATCATGGCAAACAATTCCTCTGTATTCAATGCCCCAGCAGATTCCTTAACTGAGTTGAGTATCCTGTAACAACTAGTGTGGATATGTCAGGAATTTAATGTCATAGGGCAAAGACAAGGCAGAGACGAGGCTCGAGTTCAATCTTATAATATCACACACACTGCAGAGCCGATACGGAAATAGTCCCTTAGATACAGTTCACACACTGCAAGCCAAATACGGAAATCGTCAGTGCAGAGCTGATAATGAAAATAGTCTTTAAGCAAACAGTCCCAATTATTGATACAGTGCAGTGCAGCTATAATAGAGTCCAGGAACAGTCCTGAGCACAGCACTAGCAAATAATAACAAACAGACGAAGTAGCAACAGCAGAGCCTTTTGGTATTGCAAGCTTATGTGCAAAAAAGCATCCTGTGGTTGTTGGTAGCAGAAAAGATCCTTACTGAATACAACTTGTGTCGAGCCCCAGGCGGTGGGGTACTCAGGTATCAGGCTCCCACAGGGGATTAACGCTCTGCGGGGAGTGGTGGCCACGCCTGATCCCGTGTCCTGGGGGACTAACCTTTTAAAAGGGGATGCATTTACAGGGGATGCTATATACAGTTTGTCGTGACGCCACCTGTAGTTTCTGGTGATGTTTCACCAGCGCCGCCACAGTCCGCTGGAGGTAGATGGAAACGCGGCTAGATGGTAAAGTCCACTACAGGTAGCGCTGGACCTCCAGGGCAGCGTTTCTGTATAGGGAACAAGTTCATGCAAAAGAAGACGCAGCAGAAACAAGTTGACTTTTCTCCGGGTACTTTACTGTCATTTGTATTGGTCGCATACATTACAGTTCAGCACTCCTGATGGTATGAGGACAGGTAGCTTAACAGGTGGCTGCAGGCAGATCCTAGGTGGTATGGTGGAACCCTCAGTGTGTGCCTTTGTGCTCTAACCCAGTCTGTTCCTTCCTGCTCTCCAGTTAAGTTATGAAGCCTGACGACTTGAAATCAGCCCGACCTCCTACCTTCTCTCATCCTTGCTGCCGTCTGGTAACCCTCTGCTGGCTGGCCGCGCGTTCCTTTGGCGGTGCCTGGTACCCTCTTTTGGTCTGCTCAGGTGCCCGGGAGAATTGTAGACTCCGGATTCTCTGCGGTCCTAAAGTATCCCACAGGTGCGGGATCCGGTACCTGGTAAATTGTCTGGGAGACCCTGCCGACGGCCCTCTTTCCCAAACTGGTTTCTCTCCTGGAGTAGTTCCCTTCCTTTTTTCTGGTCCCTGAGCCGAGCGACCTAGAGCCGGCAGGCCCCAAGCCTCAAAAGACCCTCCTTGAACCCCGTAGAGGTGATTTTATTCCCTCCCGGGTAACTTCCCACCATGTAAACTAGTGTGGGAGTGTTGGAATAGGGTACCACCCACCATCCTAGGGTTCACCTGCAGCTGGGGCATCTGCACCTCTTTTACAGGTGCAGTAACCCTCTGTGGCGCCTGCCTGGCAGGGCACCACACTTGCAGCTGGGAAGCAAGCCCAGAACAGGTGTAGTCTGCAGAGCAGATGAATGCTGAGAAATCCGAAGAACTGACCCAGAGTAACTGGAGAAGAAGCAATTGAGATGAATAACAGGGAAGCCAAAGTTGGAGCAAAATACTAAAAAAAAGCCTGGAAGCCGGACTGGTGCTTAAATAGGCAGGAAACGAGGAACACATGGACATGATGAAGTAGCAAACACCAACATGGATAAGAGCGAGGAGACACACAAGGTAATTAGGAACAGCCAGAGTCCTGACAGACTGTGCCTTCACTATAGCTACTCTCAAGCCTGTTCCTATCAAGGGGGTCAGCTGCTACAGCACCTCTGTGGTCCAGTGGGTTCAGTCCCCATGCTCATGCCTCCATGAGCTTAACACCAGCCATGGTATTGATAACAACCTTCTCCAGCTCCACATTTCAAAGAAGTTGATTCTTCTTTTGTCTTATTCCTTTTCAGGTTTCACTTCCGCTTGCTACAACAGAACAGACCAGATGATGTAAGGATGTAAGAGCCGTGTCTTCATCACCAGTGAAATGTTCCTCGATGTGAAGACCTTGTCCAGTGACTTCATTGTAACAAGTGCTACTGGCACCAAGCCAAAGTTAAAGACCCCCCCCCTCCGCACATCTCGCCAAATCCCACCACTAGCTGCTCCGTTGCCTATTATTCACCCCCCCAAATATCACCACTAGACACCACCTCGTTCCATTATACAGCACCCCGAAATCCCACCACGAGCTAGATACCCCCTCGCCCATTATACACCACCCCAAAATCCCACCACTAGACACCCCCTTGTCCATTGTATGACACCCCCTCACCCATTACACATCTCCCCAAATCCCACCACTAGACGCCCCCTTGTCCATTGTATACCACCCCCCAAATCCCACCACTAGACGCCCCCTTGTCCATTGTATACCACCCCCCAAATCCCACCACTAGACGCCCCCTTGTCCATTGTATACCACCCCCCAAATCCCACCACTAGACACCTCCTCGCCCATTACACATCTCCCCATATCCCACCACTAGACGCCTGCTTGTCCATTGTATACCACCCCCCAAATCCCACCACTAGACGCCCCCTTGTCCATTGTATACCACCCCCCCAAATCCCACCACTAGACGCCCCCTTGTCCATTACACATCTCCCCATATCCCACCACTAGACGCCCCTGTGATGAATATTGGTAAGGAATTGCCATATCCCCCATATTCCATATTCTATCCAGAAAACAATTTGAAGGCACATCTCACTCACAAAGAAAGCCAGAGACCATTCATCCTGGACAGCAGCAAATAGCACAGTAATTAGTATGTAGATGGAAGCCAAGTGTCCACACAACAGGACTCATCCTTAACTTTGATATGGTAATCAGGTAGAGGTATGCAGCTTCCTAACAAATGGGGTTTTGCCAAAAGGTGACACATCCCGTATAAGTCCCTTTCTTCCCAGGCAGACTGGAAGGCACCGTGACTATAACCTTAATATTTCATGAGCCGTGCTGTCTATGAACATGGCAAGCGTAGATCCATGATCGTGACGTCTAGGCGGTGACAAGCATGGTATTCACATGGATGTAGGATAACTGTAAGCCATCTAAACAGGATATTGGCTAGTAGGGTGTTCTCAGAGTAGGCATGTTTCCCATCCAGACGATGATAAAATCATAACTAAAAATATGAAAGTATTATCTTCCGTCTGCGATGCCCATGGACACGGCTAGGGAACATTATGGAATCTGGGTGTCCATATCTCCCCCCAGAGGTGTGGGAGTTGTGAGACATCCCAGAGGTGTGAGATGGGTGGAGACAGAGGCAACCCATAATGTATAAAAATCATCTGCCCCATCTCCACCTTGTATTTCTTCTGAATGGGCATTTTTCCACCAAGGCCAGAGATTACCCAAGGAACAGATTGGTGCCACGCCGCCCTTGTGGTGCCATCAGCACTAAGGTAACTGACCACATGTGCGTGTAATTCTGTGTATTCCATTCCTCCTTTTATTGGCATATCTGACTGTAATATTTGTAACATCTGAATAATAACTGTAAATATTAATATCTAGTGTACCATTAGGGTGATTAAATATATAAATTTAATCTTGAGCTGCTCTTGTTATCTTGATCACGATTCCCACGTCCGTGTGCTCATATAACGCTACCTGGGTTGGTTTCTGACCCAATATAAGCCCGACCACGGACCGGACTTATATTAAATGAGAAGCTGGTGGAAGCATTTGTGCTTGGGATTATTCAGGGCCTCTGGCAGTGACGGGGTGGAGGAGATTATATGTGCTTCTGGCTGCGGGCTAGAAGACATATACCACACTCACTGAGAGGTGCCTTAATAAACCAGCACAGGCAAGGCAGCTGCGGCCCTTCTTTATCCTCAGGCAGTTCTCTGACTGACCTGGGTTTAACAGGAGGCGCTGTGGAGCTGCCAGGTTCAGGTCACGATTCACCACAAGTGGTGGCAGCGGTGGGATCAAGATAATAGTGTTGTGGACCCAACTTCCTAACACTAATGGTACCTTTACACGCCGCCACAACAGGATGGATACCAACGGCAACTTCACGTGCACGAGCACGGCCAAACGGTTACAAACGGTAATCGCATCTCCTTTACACGCCGCCACAAGGTGCGCTACGCTACGCTACATCTACAGCTAGCTACATCGCCGGGTGTCGCAAGTAGCCGTCTGTAGCTCAGCGTACCTCATTTACACACCGCAATAACAAGCTAATATGGGCGGACCTGGGGCAGGAGGGACAGCACATAGGCGTGCCACAATTGTGGATTACGAGACGTCCGTACGCTGATAGGACAAAGCAATAATACCATGATTGGCCAGCCATCGCAGGAGGCTGATTAATACATGACGCTCGAGCAATTGCGTAGTGTGACTGGTCAGCTTCTTAAATATGCCGCCCTGTGCAGCGACAACCAATCGCAACGAAGGAGCTTCCTCCAATGATCGCTGAAGGGGCGTGGTATCCCGGAGCCTGGGTCACGCCTTAGCTACATTCCAGCTACAGCGCAGGGTGTCCAGAGTTCCCTTCCGTTCCTTCTTTACACGCCGATACAGCTCGCTACCATCGGCGATGTTGCCATATGTTTATGGGCAGTGCACGGATACAGAGGTATCTGTAGCCGGCTGTGTCGTCCCGTCTTCAGACGCCGCTACTACAGGCGATATTGGCGCGACAAGCTACATTTGTAGCCTGTAGCGGGTTGTATGCATCCTGTTGTGGCGGCGTGTAAAGGTACCATAAGGGCTGCTGGCAGTAGCTTTGCTGTCAGGGTCCTAAGATCAACTCAACACTAGACAGTCAGAGTGCAAATATAAGGTGTGTGGGTGCATCAGGTTGCAGCTGTGTGTCAGTGACCGGGAGGTGCTAAACTGGCCCAGGGCACCAGGAGCCAAGCGCTGCAGAGGGCACTTGCTGTGGCTGATATGCAAGAGGTGGTGGAGGACACTGTTGGTCTAGGCGAGGAGGATACCATGCACAGGTCCTCAAGGAGCCAATCCCCAGTGGTCGACTCTGCAGTTGGGCAAATACCCCCTGTCCTCAGCCCCGCGGTGGGCAGATCACCACCTGCTGGTCGCTCCAGCCAGATGGGCTCGGATGCCCTTTTTCAAGCTGCCCTGGCTCGACTTGTAGCTGGAGACCAGAGCACCTACGAGACCCTCATGGCAGCTGCAGAACGACTTGCAGAGCGTGAAGCTGCAGAGCGACGTGAGGCTGTGGAGCGTGAAGCTGCAGAGCGACATGCAGAGCGTGAAGCTGCGGAGCGACTTGCAGAGCGACTTGCAGAGCGTGAAGCTGCAGAACGACTTTCAGAGCGTGAAGCTGCAGAGCGACGTGAGGCTGCAGCGCGCCAGCACCAGCTCACCTTGGCTCAGCTCGGGATCTCGCAGCCCGTTCTAGCCAACAAGGAGCCCAAGCCACCGAAGGTCCGAGTTGAGAACTTTCCCCTTCTGGAGGCAGGCGGAGACCTGGATTCTTTTCTGCTGGCCTTTGAGCAGACCTGCAGGCAGTACAACCTGGACTCAGGCCAGTGGGCCCAGTACCTGACCCCCCGTCTGAGGGGTGACGCCATGAAAGCCTTGGGGGACTTCCCTGCCGGGGAGTCGCCGGATTATGCGAGCATCAAGAAGGCCCTGATCCGACAGTTCAACCTCACCCCGGAGTCCTACCGCAAGAAGTTTCGAAGCCTGCAGAGGGGTCCAAAGGATACCTGGACCGACCACATGCAGGCCCTCCTGAGAGCAGCTGACCACTGGATCAAAGGTTTGGAGCGCAGCACAGCCCAGGAGGTCCAGGAGTTGTTCGTGATGGATCAATTCCTGTGGAACTGTCCTGAGGACCTCCAACAGTTCATCCGCGACCGGAAACCGAAGGGGGCCTGTGAGACAGCGGTCCTGGCGGACGAGTACACGAACAACCGAGTACCTGAGACCAGGAGGACCAGCATCAGCACCTGGAGAGGGGGTAAGCCCAACCCTGCACCCGTGACCCCAGCCCCCAGAATGCAGGGGGCAGCCCCTCTATTACCCCCTGTTCCCCTCTCCAGGTTGGCAGCAGAACCCAGACGGTGTCATCTCTGCAACCAACCAGGACACTTCAAGGCCATGTGTCCTCAGCGCCAACAGGCCCCGTCCCCGACCCAGCAAACGGCCACTGTTTTGTGTGTGGGTGGGGGTGGGTAGGTCCCTGGACAATTTTCAACCCGTCACCATAGGCTGCTCAGTGGCCATGGGACTGCGGGACACCGGCGCTGAACGGACTTTGGTGCGACCAGAGATGGTCTCCCCCCAGGACTTGATCCCCGGAAAGTCCCTCGCCGTCTCCGGAATTGGAGGCGTGGAACCCGCATTGCCTGTTGCCAGGGATTATCTGGACTGGGGTGCGGGGAGGGGAGTGAGGGAGGTGGGGGTCTCTGCTAATATTCCGGCAAATGTATTGCTTGGGTCAGACTTGGGGCGGCTAGTGTCCAAGTATGTGGCCACTGACCCCCCAGTTCTGATCCGTCAGAATATGTACTGTCCAATATTGAAAGTGTTGATGGGGATGACGTTATTAATGATGATGTTATTATTGATGATGTTGATGATGTTTGCAGTGACACTCCACACAACACAGCACACAAAGGGCTGACCGGGAGGGGGGAGGAAGATAAAGGGAATTGTAGAATGGCCTTAGGCCAGGATCAGCCAGCTCACCTTTTGTTCTCAGAGGGGAGACTGAGGGGGCTGAGAGCTGCAGAAGGAACAGACACAGATGGATGTGACACTGCTCTCTGCTGTAAGCAGCCAGGTATTGTAGCCAAGGAGTCAGCGGTCGAGGTCGGAGTACCCACAGGGAATGTGGTGCTGCCAGGTAAGGCCCAGACGCTGCGCTCTGAGGAGCTGCAAGGGGTGGAACATGTCGGGGAGTATGGGGCTGTCACAGGAGAAGTGAAGCCACCAGGTGAGATCCCAGGGCAGGAACCACCCACCACCGGGATGTCAGGAGGCCAGGATAGTCCGCCTGAACCGGCGACTTGGTCAGGAGCGGAGGGGAAGCAGGCACTGCCCATGGATACAGCAGCCATAGCCGCTGTCACCAGGAGTGGGGGTGCTGGAGCCCAGGGAACCTCGCGGAGGTTCAGAGGCTTCTCCCCTTCAGACCAAGTGGCTGCCGAGTCAGACGGAGGCCAGGAGACAGGTCCCGGGGAACTGACAGAGGACGTGGCAGTTTCTTCTTCGCTGACCACGTCTCGTCAGGGGTGTCAAGCGGCGTCAGGGGCTGACGACCGCCTGGAAGCTCTCCAAGAGCAGATGGCACAGCTTTCCTCGGACTCTGACCACGAGCAGGTGGTCCGGAACCAAGGACGGCTGTACCAGGTAACGGTCCAGCAGTGGTCACCGGAGGTGCGGCCCAAGGACCGACCGACAGTTGTACCCACTGGCTGCCAGGAGGATGGGGATGCGGTCCCCATAACCTGTCAGGGCCGTGGGGAAGGTCTACACGGAGCCCAGGAGACAGGTCCCGTGGAACTGACGGAGGACGTGGCAGTTTCTTCCACTCTGCCCACGTCTCGTCAGGGGTGTCAGGTGGCGTCCAGAGTTGACGTCAGCCTGAAAGCGCTCAAGGAGCGGGTGGCACAGCCTCCCTTGGACTCAGGCCTCAAGCAGGTGGTCTGGGACCACGGACGGCTGTGCAAGGTAACGGTCCAGCAGGGGTCACCGGAGGTGTGGCCCAGGGACCAACATGCAGTTGTGCTCACTGACTGCCACGGAGATGGGGAGGCGATCCCCATACCATGTTGGGGCAGTGGGGCAGGTGTTCCTACAGCCAGTCAAGGGGATGGGTGGCTCAAGCCCATAACCTGTCTGGATGATAGGGAAATGGTACCCACAACCGGTCAGGACTATGGGAGAGTTGTACCCATACCCTGTCCGGGTGCCATAGGGGTACCCCCTGTCTGTCAGAGTGATGGGGCCTCAGTGCCCAACACCTGTCAGAAGGGCGGGGACGCGTTTCCAGTGACCTGTCAAGATGAGGGGCAGGGGCTGCCCCTAACTTGTCAGGATGATGGGAAAGCTGTATCCCCGGCCTGTCAGGATGATGGGAAAGCTGTATCCCCGGCCTGTCAGGATGATGGGAAAGCTGTATCCCCGGCCTGTCAGGATGATGGGAAAGCTGTATTCCTGGCCTGTCAGCATGACAGGAAAGAGTTGTTACAGGCCAGTAGGGCCGATGGGAAGGTGACGTTATCCCCCGGGGAGACAGCTGTCCAAGGCGCTGTCGTCCCTGGACTGAGGAGCGAGAATGCAGGTCGTACACTGCTCTCTGGGCCCTCACTCTGTCGAGGGATAACTGAACCCATGTCTGACCCAGAACAGGTCCCAGAGGGTCCCTGTGGGAGTGAGGCATGTGCACCGCTTCTGGCTATGCCTAGCCAGGGGTTTGAGACTGCACTACCAGCGAGTGCCAGTCCTGAGGTGCCGAGCCGCCTCGCGGAGACGGCTGTCTCCACCACCAGAGGAGAGAGGGTACTGTGGGATCCAGGGAGGGAGGTGGCCTGCTCCACGGTGGAAAAGGGAGTTTCCGGCAATTGTGTGGGCCCTGCAGCGTCTGCAGCCACACTTGCGCGGACGCCACTCCATCGTGGGGACAGACCACAACCCCCTCAGCGGTTACACACGGTCCCCATGACGAATGGAAGGTTGTTACATGGGAGCCTTGCGCTCCAGGAACACAACTTCGCCATTAGCCACAAGAGTGACCAGGACCACGGTAACGCTGACGGGTTACACTGCCAAGGGGAGGTAGTGGACGGGCGCACGGGGAGACACAGGAATGTGCCATCCCCTAGCGCCGTCTAAGAGGGGGAGGTGTGATGAATATTGGTAAGGAATTGCCATAGCCCCCATATTCCATATTCTATCCAGAAAACAATTTGAAGGCACATCTCACTCACAAAGAAAGCCAGAGACCATTCATCCTGGACAGCAGCAAATGGCAGAGTAATTAGTATGTAGATGGAAGCCAAGTGTCCACACAACAGGACTCATCCTTAACTTTGATATGGTAATCAGGTAGAGGTATGCTGCTTCCTAACAAATGGGGTTTTGCCAAAAGGTGACACGTCCCGTATAAGTCCCTTTCTTCCCAGGCAGACTGGAAGGCACCGTGACTATAACCTTAATATTTCATGAGCCGTGCTGTCTATGAACATGGCAAGCGTAGATCCATGATCGTGACGTCTAGGCGGTGACAAGCATGGTATTCACATGAATGTAGGATAACTGTAAGCCATCTAAACAGGATATTGGCTAGTAGGGTGTTCTCAGAGTAGGCATGTTTCCCATCCAGACGAAGATAAAATCATAACTAAAAATATGAAAGTATATCTTCAGTCTGCGATGCCCATGGACACGGCTAGGGAACATTATGGAATCTGGGTGTCCATATCTCCCCTCAGAGGGGTGGGAGTTGTGAGACATCCCAGAGGTGTGAGATGGGTGGAGACAGAGGCAACCCATAATGTATAAAAATCATCTGCCCCATCTCCACCTTGTATTTCTTCTGAATGGGCATTTTTCCACCAAGGCCAGAGATTACCCAAGGAACAGATTGGTGCCACGCCGCCCTTGTGGTGCCATCAGCACTAAGGTAACTGACCACATGTGTGTGTAATTCTGTGTATTCCATTCCTCCTTTTATTGGCATATCTGACTGTAATATTTGTAACATCTGAATAATAACTGTAAATATTAATATCTAGTGTACCATTAGGGTGATTAAATATATAAATTTAATCTTGAGTTGCTCTTTTTATCTTGATCACGATTCCCACGTCCGTGTGCTCATATAACGCTACCTGGGTTGTTTTCCCGACGACGGACCGGACTTATATTAAACGAGAAGCTGGTGGAAGCATTTGTGCTTGGGATTATTCAGGGCCTCCGGCAGTGACGGGGTGGAGGAGATTATATGTGCTTCTAGCTGCGGGCTAGAAGACATATACCACACTCATGGTGGGTTTACACACACCAATCATTGTATCCAATCTCTGAACCAATCTCTGGTTGCAGTGAAATCATGGACAGATTGCTCCATGTTGTACACAGCCACAAAATGGAGCTATGTGTCCATGATTTCACTGCAACCAGAGATCTGTTCAGATATTGGATACAATGATTGGTGTGTGTAAACCCACCATCACTGAGAGGTGCCTTAATAAACCAGCACAGGCAAGGCAGCTGCGGCCCTTCTTTATCCTCAGGCAGTTCTCTGACTGACCTGGGTTTAACAGGAGGCGCTGTGGAGCTGCCAGGTTCAGGTCACGATTCACCACAGCCCCCTTGTCCATTGTATACCACCACCCAAATCCCACCACTAGACGCCCCCTTGTCCATTACACATCTCCCCATATCCCACCACTAGACGCCCCCTTGTCCATTACACATCTCCCCATATCCCACCACTAGACGCCCCCTTGTCCATTGTATACCACCACCCAAATCCCACCACTAGACGCCCCCTTGTCCATTATATACCACCCACCAAATCCCACAACTAGACGCCCCCTTGTCTATTGTATACCACCCCCCAAATCCCACCACTAGACGCCCCCTTGTCTATTGTATACCACCCACCAAATCCCACCACTAGACGCCCCCTTGTCCATTGTATACCACCCCCCAAATCCCACCACTAGACGCCCCGTTGTCCATTGTATACCACCCCCCAAATCCCACCACCAGACGCCCCCTCACCCATTACACATCTCCCCAAATCCCACCACTAGACGCCCCGTTGTCCATTGTATACCACCCCCCAAATCCCACCACTAGACGCCCCCTTGTCCATTGTATACCACCCCCCAAATCCCACCACTAGACGCCCCCTTGTCCATTGTATACCACCCCCCAAATCCCACCACTAGACGCCCCCTTGTCCATTGTATACCACCCCCCAAATCCCACCACTAGACGCCCCCTTGTCCATTGTATACCACCCCCCAAATCCCACCACTAGACGCCCCCTTGTCTATTGTATACAACCCCCCAAATCCCACCACTAGACGCCCCCTTGTCCATTGTATACCACCCACCAAATCCCACAACTAGACGCCCCCTTCTCCATTGTATACCACCCCCCAAATACCACCACTAGATGCCGCCTTGTCCATTGTATACCACCCCCCAAATCCCACCACTAGATGCCCCCTTGTCTATTGTATACCACCCCCCAAATCCCACCACTAGACGCCCCCTCACCCATTACACATCTCCCCAAATCCCACCACTAGACGCCCCGTTGTCCATTGTATACCACCCCCCAAATCCCACCACTAGACGCCCCCTTGTCCATTGTATACCACCCCCCAAATCCCACCACTAGACGCCCCCTTGTCCATTGTATACCACCCCCCAAATCCCACCACTAGACGCCCCCTTGTCCATTGTATACCACCCCCCAAATCCCACCACTAGACGCCCCCTTGTCCATTGTATACCACCCCCCAAATCCCACCACTAGACGCCCCCTTGTCCATTGTATACCACCCCCCAAATCCCACCACTAGACGCCCCCTTGTCCATTGTATACCACCCCCCAAATCCCACCACTAGACGCCCCCTTGTCCATTGTATACCACCCCCCAAATCCCACCACTAGACGCCCCCTTGTCCATTGTATACCACCCCCCAAATCCCACCACTAGACGCCCCCTTGTCCATTGTATACCACCCCCCAAATCCCACCACTAGACGCCCCCTTGTCCATTGTATACCACCCCCCAAATCCCACCACTAGACGCCCCCTTCATTATATAACCCAAAATCCCACCACTAGACGCCCCCTTGTCCATTGTATACCACCCCCCAAATCCCACCACTAGACGCCCCAATCATTATATAACCCAAAATCCCACCACTAGACGCCCCCTTGTCCATTGTATACCACCCCCCAAATCCCACTACTAGACGCCCCCTCACCCACTACACATCTCCCCAAATCCCACCACTAGACGCCCCCTTGTCCATTGTATACCACCCCCAAATCTCACCACTAGATGCCCCTTGTCCATTATATACCACCCCCCAAATCCCACCACTAGACGCCCCCTTGTCCATTATATACCACCCCCAAAATCCCACCACTAGACGCCCCCTTGTCCATTGTATACCACCCCCAAATCCCACCACTAGACGCCCCAATCATTATATAACCCCAAATCCCACCACTAGACGCCCCCTTGTCCATTGTATACCACCCCCCAAATCCCACCACTAGACGCCCCCTTGTCCATTGTATACCACCCCCAAATCCCACCACTAGACGCCCCAATCATTATATAACCCCAAATCCCACCACTAGACGCCCCCTTGTCCATTGTATACCACCCCCCAAATCCCACCACTAGACGCCCCCTTGTCCATTGTATACCACCCCCAAATCCCACCACTAGACGCCCCAATCATTATATAACCCCAAATCCCACCACTAGACGCCCCCTTGTCCATTGTATACCACCCCCCAAATCCCACCACTAGACGCCCCTTGTCCATTGTATACCACCCCCAAATCCCACCACTAGACACCCCAATCACTATATAACCCCAAATCCCACCACTAGACGCCCCCTTGTCCATTGTATACCACCCCCCAAATCCCACCACTAGACGCCCCCTTGTCCATTGTATACCACCCCCCAAATCCCACTAGACGCCCCAATCATTATATAACCCCAAATCCCACCACTAGACGCCCCCTTGTCCATTGTATACCACCCCCCAAATCCCACCACTAGACGCCCCCTTGTCCATTGTATACCACCCCCAAATCCCACCACTAGACGCCCCAATCATTATATAACCCCAAATCCCACTAGACGCCCCCTTGTCCATTGTATACCACCCCCCAAATCCCACCACTAGACGCCCCCTTGTCCATTGTATACCACCCCCAAATCCCACCACTAGACGCCCCAATCATTATATAACCCCAAATCCCACCACTAGACGCCCCCTTGTTCATTGTATACCACCCCCAAATCCCACCACTAGACGCCCCAATCATTATATAACCCCAAATCCCACCACTAGACGCCCCCTTGTCCATTGTATACCACCCCCCAAATCCCACCACTAGACGCCCCCTTGTCCATTGTATACCACCCCCCAAATCCCACTACTAGACGCCCCCTCACCCACTACACATCTCCCCAAATCCCACCACTAGATGCCCCCTTGTCCATTATATACCACCCCCCAAATCCCACCACTAGACGCCCCCTTGTCCATTATATACCACCCCCAAAATCCCACCACTAGACGCCCCCTTGTCCATTGTATACCACCCCCCAAATCCCACCACTAGACGCCCCAATCATTATATAACCCAAAATCCCACCACTAGACGCCCCCTTGTCCATTGTATACCACCCCCCAAATCCCACTACTAGACGCCCCCTCACCCACTACACATCTCCCCAAATCCCACCACTAGACGCCCCCTTGTCCATTGTATACCACCCCCAAATCTCACCACTAGATGCCCCCTTGTCCATTATATACCACCCCCAAATCCCACCACTAGACGCCCCCTTGTCCATTATATACCACCCCCAAAATCCCACCACTAGACGCCCCCTTGTCCATTGTATACCACCCCCAAATCCCACCACTAGACGCCCCAATCATTATATAACCCCAAATCCCACTACTAGATGCCCCCTTGTCCATTATATACCACCCCCAAAATCCCACCACTAGACGCCCCCTTGTCCATTGTATACCACCCCCCAAATCCCACCACTAGACGCCCCAATCATTATATAACCCCAAATCCCACCACTAGACGCTCCCTTGTCACATTGTATACCACCCCCCAAATCCCACCACTAGACGCCCCAATCATTATACAACCCCAAATCCTGACAGACATCACAGAGCCCTCATATCCCCCATTACTTCCCCTCCCCCCCTCGTTTCTCTCTGAGGAGACCTTCCCCGCCGCGCGCGATCTCCAGGATGAGAGGGAGCGCGCGCTTCACCAGAGCGCGGCACGTGACCCAACGACGTCACACAGACCAGAATCCCGACATTGTAGTAGTGTCTACTAGAGCCACGCCCACACTGGGAGGAGCCGCGGTGCATGATGGGAGACGTAGTTTCCACAGGACAGGAAGTGCTGCAGACTAGAGCTGAGGAGACAAAATCTCACTGCAAAACCAGAAAACATCACAGAAAACCGCAGATCAAGACGCAGATAGGTGTGTACACAGTGCGGGGAGGGTCTGCTCCGACTACACACAGTCCTGCACCAGGAGGAAGGGACAGAGTGAGCTTATATGTGAGTAATGTGTGTATGTGTGATTATATGTGTGCAATCTATGTATATATATGTGTATGTATATGTGTGTGATTATATGTGAGTACTGTGTGTATATATATATATGTGTGTGATTAATATAATCACACACACACACACACACACACATATATATATATATACACACATAGATTACACACATAGATTACACACAAACATTATATATATACATATATATATATATATATATATATATATATATATGTATATATATAATGTTTGTGTGTAATCTATGTGTGTATATATATATGTATGTGTATATATATGTGTGTGTGATTATATGTGTGTATGTGTACTCCATGTGTCTGTATGAAGGGGCGGACCTACCGTGGTGCAGCTGGTTCAGCCGCACCAGGGCCCTGACCGGCTAGGGGGCCCCTCAAGCCAGCAGGGGGGCCCCCAGCTGACCCCGTAACCTGATGTCAGAGGAGAGGAGGGCCATTGAGGGAGGCTTCCTGCTCCCCTTGCCTGATCCCACCCCTTCTCTTCCGCCTCGGCTCCACAGAATTTGGCGGCTCAGGAGAGCCGCATGCACAAACACCGCCCCCAAAGCTCCTAGCACCCCCAACCCCCCCCCCCCCCGCTCCTCGCTAAGGCTGCACCAGGGCCCTCCGGGATCACGGGCCGCCACTGTCTGTATATATATATTGTGTGTAATCTGTATATCTACTATAACACTTTCCTACTGGCGTCTGTCATCAACCTCCGTACAGATGAAGCCATATCCCAGAAGGCACCGAGTCAACAGAAGCCATATTGTGACACCTAAGTGATTGGTGTCCCAATATGGCGCCACTGGCAGTACCACCAGCAGGACACCAATGCTAAAAGCCCCGCACACCCGCCGCTAAGAACAATGTCGGGAGCACAGATGACTGTGATACACCACGGTTCCTGTATTACATCACAGCACTGACACGGACTGCGGCCAGGAGGGGCAGAGAGAGCGCAAAGAGGCGAGGGAGGCAGAGAGGGCAGACGGAGGAGGCCAGAGAGCACAGGGTCGGGGGATGGAGAGAGCACATGGGGTCAAAGAGAGTGCAGGGGTTCTAAATAGAGGGCAAGAGGGGGAGAGAGTGCAGAGGGGGGTAAGAGAGCGCAGGAGGGGGAGAGAGCGGAGAGAGCGCAGCAAGAGTTGGCAGCCAGTAACTGCATAGTTGACCTGTGGTGGCCATAGAAATTACAGTGAATCCCTCCATATTTTTTACCAGGAAGTTAAACACTTTGTTAATAAAAAATAAACACAGAAACAGGTTTTTAAGTAAAAATACATTTATTTACTTATTGGGAGAGAGACAGAGGACAGGGGAAAGACCGCACATGGGGGGGGAGGCAGCCGCCACCCCGACTGCCACGAAGCTCGCCTCCATCGTGATGTCACCGCCCTCCCAATGTGATACCATCAGGTCCACATCTAGTATATATGTATATGTGTGTATATATATATATATATATGTGTGATGTGTATCTGTTTACATATGAGTGTATGTGATATATATCCACGTGTTTGTTTATATCTGTATACATGATATGTGACAATTCTCCAGCACATTCGGATTCTCCTTTCCCTGCTGAGTTGTCACATATCCCAGCGTCCCCTCCATGATCAGTGCAGACAGTGGAGGCTCCTTTTTTTTGCCGAGTGGTCACGGATCCCTCTCCATGATTAGTATCAGTGGCTTTACATTGCTGAGAACTAAAATAGGAGGGAAGAAGCAATTACAAGCACCATGTCATGTTGGATACAGGGAGCATCTGGAAATGTGCGTGACAGTGGACATACGAACCAACGATGTTCAGCGCACTACACCAAACAACGGATGTGGAGACACCAGGGGGGGACAAATACATCAGAGGGCCCTACTCGCAGGGAATGGGGTAGAGGTGACCTGCACTCACCTGTGGTTGTGCCCTTATTTCCCCACTGTCCCTAATTGGGTTCTTTCAACGCCGAGCAAGAAACCCAGTCCCTTGCTGGCCCTGATGTTAGTCCTCAATAGGGAATGGCAGGCGGGAGCTCTAGTCCCAACCACAGCAATAATAACAACAAGATGGAATGGGAGACAGACAGGGAAACAAAACAGGCAACTTCATGCCTGAGACCTCGCTCCTTGGCAGCAGATGGCAGGCGGCGTCTAAAGGTACCCTAAGGGTGGTTTCACACTTGCGTATGAAACCCCACCATACTGAATGTAGCCAAAAGCATGCGCACTGCGTTCCTATGTTTAATATGGGAACACAGAGTACCTGCGTTTGACTGCGTTCGGTTGCGGTTGCATTCGAATGCGCATAGATTTATGCGCCCTCCGAACGCAACATATTGTATTTTTTGTGCTTGCAGATAAAACAAGCTCCCGCAAGCACACAAACATTGCATGGGAGTCAATGGATCCGGAGTGTCCTCCACATGACAGCGCGGGAGAACGCTGCGGATCTCTTTGAAACCTCTCCAGGTGGCCGCCGCTGATCTCCCGGGAGATCAGCGGCGGCCACCGGGAGATCAGTGGCGGTCACTGGAAGATCAGCTGGAGCAGCCGCTGATCTCCTCTCCTGGCCTCCCGGCGGTGTCTCCGGGGAGAAACAGCTGATCTGACAGCTGTTTAAATCTCCCGTGCCAACATCACCTCTTCGGTGTTGGCGCAGGAGTTTTAAACAGCTGTCAGATCCGCTGATTCTCCTCGCCGACACCGTCAGGTCATCATCAGCGGCTGGGAGGAGGAGATCTCTGCCTTGAGCTGCCGCCGATTGGCTGGCCGGGCTGCATACTGTTGTGAACGCATGCAGAGATTCTCCGCTGCATTCACATCAGTGTGGCTGCATTTGCTTCTGCATGCCCTCCGCATGCAGACACAAACCCAAATGTGAAGCCAGCCATACTACAAGAGAAGGGGTCGGTGCCCGGGGAGAAGATGCTCATATAGCCTGTGATGGTTGTCGTCTTGTGAAGTGGGGAAGGTCTGAATGATTGTATCAAGATCCATAAAGAGAAGGAGGTGCGGGAGAGACCCTGGAGATGATTGTGTGAGGAAAGCGGAGATCATGTGCCCATGTGTGAGGAGGTGTCAGGAGATCATGGAGGGGACGGGTTATATACTGGAGATGATGTGTGAGGAGGTGTCAGGAGATCATGGAGGGGACGGGTTATATACTGGAGATGAGGTGTGAGGAGGTGTCAGGAGATCATGGAGGGGACGGGTTATATACTGGAGATGATATGTGAGGAGGTGTCAGGAGATCATGGAGAGGACGGGTTATATACTGGAGATGATGTGTGGGGAGGTGTCAGGAGATCATGGAGGGGACGGGTTATATACTGGAGATGATGTGTGAGGAGGTGTCAGGAGATCATGGAGGGGACGGGTTATATACTGGAGATGATGTGTGAGGAGGTGTCAGGAGATCATGGAGGGGACGGGTTATATACTGGAGATGATGTGTGAGGAGGTGTCAGGAGATCATGGAGGGGACGGGTTATATACTGGAGATGAGGTGTGAGGAGGTGTCAGGAGATCATGGAGGGGACGGGTTATATACTGGAGATGATATGTGAGGAGGTGTCAGGAGATCATGGAGAGGACGGGTTATATACTGGAGATGATGTGTGGGGAGGTGTCAGGAGATCATGGAGGGGACGGGTTATATACTGGAGATGATGTGTGAGGAGGTGTCAGGAGATCATGGAGGGGACGGGTTATATACTGGAGATGATGTGTGAGGAGGTGTCAGGAGATCATGGAGGGGACGGGTTATATACTGGAGATGATGTGTGAGGAGGTGTCAGGAGATCATGGAGGGGACGGGTTATATACTGGAGATGATGTGTGAGGAGGTGTCAGGAGATCATGGAGGGGACGGGTTATATACTGGAGATGATGTGTGGGGAGGTGTCAGGAGATCATGGAGGGGACGGGTTATATACTGGAGATGATGTGTGAGGAGGTGTCAGGAGATCATGGAGGGACGGGTTATATACTGGAGATGATGTGTGAGGAGGTGTCAGGAGATCATGGAGGGGACGGGTTATATACTGGAGATGATGTGTGAGGAGGTGTCAGGAGATCATGGAGGGGACGGGTTATATACTGGAGATGATGTGTGAGGAGGTGTCGGGAGATCATGGAGGGGACGGGTTATATACTGGAGATGATGTGTGAGGAGGTGTCAGGAGATCATGGAGAGGACGGGTTATATACTGGAGATGATATGTGAGGAGATGTCAGGAGATCATGGAGGGGACGGGTTATATACTGGAGATGATGTGTGAGGAGGTGTCAGGAGATCATGGAGGGGACGGGTTATATACTGGAGATGAGGTGTGAGGAGGTGTCAGGAGATCATGGAGGGGACGGGTTATATACTGGAGATGATGTGTGGGGAGGTGTCAGGAGATCATGGAGGGGACGGGTTATATACTGGAGATGAGGTGTGAGGAGGTGTCAGGAGATCATGGAGGGGACGGGTTATATACTGAAGATGATGTGTGAGGAGGTGTCAGGAGATCATGGAGGGGACGGGTTATATACTGGAGATGATGTGTGAGGAGGTGTCAGGAGATCATGGAGAGGACGGGTTATATACTGGAGATGAGGTGTGAGGAGGTGTCAGGAGATCATGGAGGGGACGGGTTATATACTGGAGATGATGTGTGAGGAGGTGTCAGGAGATCATGGAGGGGACGGGTTATATACTGGAGATGATGTGTGGGGAGGTGTCAGGAGATCATGGAGGGGACGGGTTATATACTGGAGATGAGGTGTGAGGAGGTGTCAGGAGATCATGGAGGGGACGGGTTATATACTGAAGATGATGTGTGAGGAGGTGTCAGGAGATCATGGAGGGGACGGGTTATATACTGGAGATGATGTGTGAGGAGGTGTCAGGAGATCATGGAGGGGACGGGTTATATACTGGAGATGATGTGTGAGGAGGTGTCAGGAGATCATGGAGGGGACGGGTTATATACTGGAGATGATGTGTGAGGAGGTGTCAGGAGATCATGGAGGGGACGGGTTATATACTGGAGATGAGGTGTGAGGAGGTGTCAGGAGATCATGGAGGGGACGGGTTATATACTGGAGATGATGTGTGAGGAGGTGTCAGGAGATCATGGAGGGGACGGGTTATATACTGGAGATGATGTGTGGGGAGGTGTCAGGAGATCATGGAGGGGACGGGTTATATACTGGAGATGAGGTGTGAGGAGGTGTCAGGAGATCATGGAGGGGACGGGTTATATACTGAAGATGATGTGTGAGGAGGTGTCAGGAGATCATGGAGGGGACGGGTTATATACTGGAGATGATGTGTGAGGAGGTGTCAGGAGATCATGGAGGGGACGGGTTATATACTGGAGATGATGTGTGAGGAGGTGTCAGGAGATCATGGAGGGGACGGGTTATATACTGGAGATGATGTGTGAGGAGGTGTCAGGAGATCATGGAGGGGACGGGTTATATACTGGGAGATGTGTGAGGAGGTGTCAGGAGATCATGGAGGGGACGGGTTATATACTGGAGATGATGTGTGAGGAGGTGTCAGGAGATCATGGAGGGGACGGGTTATATACTGGAGATGAGTGTGAGGAGGTGTCAGGAGATCATGGAGGGGGGTTATATACTGGAGATGATGTGTGAGGAGGTGTCAGGAGATCATGGAGAGGACGGGTTATATACTGGAGATGAGTGTGAGGAGGTGTCAGGAGATCATGGAGGGGACGGGTTATATACTGGAGATGATGTGTGGAGGTGTCAGGAGATCATGGAGGGGACGGGTTATATACTGGAGATGATGTGTGAGGAGGTGTCAGGAGATCATGGAGGGACGGGTTATATACTGGAGATGATGTGTGGGAGGTGTCAGGAGATCATGGAGGGGACGGGTTATATACTGGAGATGATGTGTGGGAGGTGTCAGGAGATCATGGAGGGGACGGGTTATATACTGGAGATGATGGTGGGGAGGTGTCAGGAGATCATGGAGGGGACGGGTTATATACTGGAGATGTGTGAGGAGGTGTCAGGAGATCATGGAGGGGACGGGTTATATACTGGAGATGATGTGTGAGGAGGTGTCAGGAGATCATGGAGAGGACGGGTTATATACTGGAGATGATGTGTGGGGAGGTGTCAGGAGATCATGGAGGGGACGGGTTATATACTGGAGATGATGTGTGAGGAGGTGTCAGGAGATCATGGAGGGGACGGGTTATATACTGGAGATGATGTGTGGGAGGTGTCAGGAGATCATGGAGGGGACGGGTTATATACTGGAGATGATGTGTGGGGAGGTGTCAGGAGATCATGGAGGGGACGGGTTATATACTGGAGATGATGATGTGTGGAGGTGTCAGGAGATCATGGAGGGACGGGTTATATACTGGAGATATGTGATGGGGAGGTGTCAGGAGATCATGGAGGGAACGGGTATATACTGGAGATGAGGTGTGAGGAGGTGTCAGGAGATCTGGAGGGACGGCTTAGTCTCTGGACTGAGCTTGGTAATCAGTTCTGTGGAGTTAGTAAACCAAACATCTGACTCCTAATTTCCCTGAATTTGACTCCTGATTCCACGGTCCTTTGGGTAATATAACTGATTGTAGGATAACAGTCGGGATCACCAGGTGGCCTGTGACGTGTGGAGCAGAAGATCCCGGATATGACGCGCACTGGCTTAGCTCACTCCTGGATCTCTTCCTACCTAACAGACCGGACATTCAGTGTCTCTCTTCACCTTCTCACCTTATCTTTTAACTGTCAGTGTCCCCAAGGCTTGGTTCTTGGACCCCTAGTTTTCTCCATCTACACCCTTGGCTTGTGACAGCACATAGAGTCCAATGACTTTCAGTACCATCTCTATGCTGATGACACTCAGATCTATCTCTCTGGCCCTGACATCACCTCCTTACTATCCAAAATTCCACAATGTCTGTCTGCATCTCATCTTTTTTTCTGCTCACTTTCTAAAACTGAACATGGACAAAACAGAATTCATTATCTTTCCCCCCAACCCACTCTACCCCTCCACTAGACCCATCTATCAAAGTCAATGGCTGCTCACTTGCTCCAGTCCCGCATGCTCGGTGCTTCGAGTGTACTTGATCTGCCCTTTCCTTCAAGCCACATATCCAAGCCTCCTGTCGACTCCAACTCAAAAATATTTCCCGGATCTGTACCTTTCTTGACCAAGATACTGCAAAAACCCTTGTACATGCCCTCATCATCTCCCACCTTGACTATTGTAATCTCCAGTTCTCTGGGCTCCCCTCTTGCACCACTTCAGTCTATACTAAACTCTGCTGCGCGACTAATCCACCTGTCTCCCTGCTATTCTCCAGTCTCTCTTCTCTGCCAAGCCCTTTCACTGGCTCCCCATTAAACAGAGGCCTCGATTCAAAACCTTAACTATGACATACAAAGCCGTCCACAATCTGTCTCCTCCATACATCTGCGACATAGTTTCCCGATAACTACCCTCATGCAACCTTCGATCCTCTCAATATCTCCTCCTCTACTCCCCTCATATCTCTTCTTCCCACAACCGCATACAAGGTTTCTCCCGTGCATCCTTTATGGAACTCTCTGCCCCAACACATCAGACTCTCGCCCACCGTGGAAACCTTCAAAAGGAACCTGAAGACCCACCTTTTCCGACAAGTTACAACCTACAGTGAGCCTCAGTTCACCAAACCACCGCACGACCAGCTCTACCCTCTCCTATTGTATCCTCACCCATCCCTTGTAGACTGTGAGGCCTGGTGCTCAGGGTCCTCTTTCCTTCTGTGCCTTATATTGTTCATGTATTTGCACTTGTCTATGTATGCCCCTTTTCACATGTAAAGCGCCTTGGAGTAAATTACTCTATAATAATAAATAATAATATTAACTTAATAAAGTTTTAAGCTTTACTAGAAAAGGTACAGGGCTTACAAGAAAAAGATCTAAAAATAGAAATAAAAAGTGACATACAAATATGCAAAACAGTTATAAAATTAAAAAGGAGAAACTTACAGAGAAACCTAAACTTTGGCTTTGTTATTCTGTTTCCTGAGGGAGGAAATATGAAAATGGATCATCACATCAGCTCAGCTACCCTCAATCTTTGAACTAAGAACTTTGTGGAAGCCTGGAGGTCAGATTTGTAGACGAGCCTTCCAGTTTAATATTCTAATTCTGGATCTGTGTTTGGACCCCCCTCGCTAATTTAGCCATGCATACATTATTTCAAACATTCTTTGTCTTCATCTTACTACAATCTGATCATTACTGGCCTACCTATGTTAGTCTGTTTGAAGCTTGCCAAAGGTGTGAAATGTTTCCATTATTGTGCTCACAGGAAGCCTTCCCCCTGGATAAGTCTGTACAAGAGTACAATTCCTGTTTGATAAGCCTAGGTTGTGACCTTGTGTAGTGACACAGAATTTAACAATTAGCTGCTGGGTCAGATACTTATTTCACTACACTTTTGTTGGCCATTTGTGGTTTAGTATAATTTTACTGAATTTGCGCAGATTGACTTTACAAAAGTCAGAATTGTCAAAAAGCAGATTTTTCCGCTCATCTCTAATCGTTCTTCATGTTCTTCCATCTTGACTTTCCAGCCAATCGTTGTTTTTCCTCTAATCCCTCAGTTTCACGACTTTCACAGCAAGAGTTTGTTCTTCCCACCGATGACCCTCCGAGGATGGAGCAGGACAGAGAGCACATGGCGGCTCGGATATTAGACCTCACCCTGGAGATAATCTACTGGATCACTGGAGAGGTGAGAGCTTCACATCACATCACTCTGATCTCTAGGAATAAAGCAGGGAAATGACGGGGAAGGTGAAGGATCCTTAGAATAGATGTAGTGATCGGCGTCTCCCATACACAGGATCACACAGTAGTGAAGACATCGTCTGGGGAGTGTGTGGCCCCCCGTGTGTCAGGAGAGCGGAGCAGGACCCCGAGTGACATCACCGAGCCTCCACCTCATTCACTGATACATGAGCAGAAGATCCTAGAACTGACCCACCGGATCACTGATCTGCTGAGCGGAGAGGTGAGCGCTGCCCCCGCCGGGAATGCTGGGACATTATATAATAACACCGGGGGAGGGGTCTGCTAATGACGGCTCATTGTGTGTGTCAGGTTCCTATAAGGTGTGAGGACGTCACCGTCTATTTCTCCATGGAGGAGTGGGAGTATCTAGAAGGACACAAGGATCTGTACAAGGACGTGATGATGGAGGATCTCCAGCCCCTCACATCTCCGGGTAAGAGGAGACCGTCCTGATTATAGAGGAGAGGCCGGGTCTGAGGTCACCTAGACTCCCCATCATCTGATCATCACATGTAGACCATGTATTCAGTCACTGTGTATATTTCCTTATAGATGGGTCCAGTCCGAGAAATCCTCCAGAGAGAAGTCCCCGTCCTCTATATCCCCAGGATCCTCCAGAGAGAAGTCCCCGTCCTCTATATCCCCAGGATCCTCCAGAGAGAAGTCCCCGTCCTCTATATCCCCAGGATCCTCCAGAGAGAAGTCCCGTCCTCTATATCCCAGGATCCTCCAGAGAGAAGTCCCCGTCCTCTATATCCCAGGATCCTCCAGAGAGAAGTCCCGTCCTCTATATTCCAAGGATTCACCAGAAAGTCCCCGTCCTCTATATCCCCAGGATCCTCCAGAGAGAAGTCCCCGTCCTCTATATTCCCAGGATCCTCCAGAGGAGAAGCACAATGTCCTCCTGGATCATCAGGTAGATGAAGGTGAGATTTCTGGAAATCCTCTATAGACTGATGTCATGAAGCTTCTACTAACCTCCGGCAGCGGTGGAGTGTAGATGCAGAGTCCTCTGGGTATGTTTGTGGCTATAGATGACCAGATATTCATTGATGATAAATGTAAAGTTTTGCTGTGTAGATGGAAATAACAGCTCAATGCCAGGCAGCTGCTTCGAAAGGTAACAGAATAATGTTGTTTGTAAGAGCCTAGAAGTAATCACTGAGACCCGATACAGAGAAGATGGAGATCTCGAGGTCAGCTGTGGGGATCATGATCCATATTTGTGATTTTCATTTCATGAAGCAAAAGAGATTTTTGTGTACTCACCGTAAAATCCTTTTCTCTTAGCCTCTAATTGGGGGACACAGGACCGTGGGTGTTATGCTGCTGTCCACTAGGAGGCGACACTAAGTATTATCTGAAAAAGATAAGTGGCTCCTCCTCTGCAGTATACACCCCCTGAGACAATCCTCAGATCCTCAATTTTGTGCTAAAGCAGTAGGAGCAGGTATGAACAACATAGCCTATAATAATCAGGCAACCATACCAGATAACCATATGGAACAAACATACAAGTCAACAAGGCCCGGTGGGCCAAAAGGGTGGGTGCTGTGTCCCCCAATTAGAGGCTAAGAGAAAAGGATTTTACGGTGAGTACACAAAAATCTCCTTTTCTCCTTCGCCTCATTGGGGGACACAGGACCGTGGGACGTCCTAAAGCAGTCCCTGGGTGGGAAGCTAGAACATCACTACACTGGCTGCACATTACATGTGAGGATGCGCCTGCCAAGACTGGTGTCTGTGAAGCATCACAACGTGCATACCTAGTCCTCGACAAATGTGTGAAGGTTGGACCAGGTGGCTACTTTGCATACCTGTGAGCAGTTGCCTGGTGCCTAATAGCCCAGGAAAGTACAACAGCTCTGGTGGAGGGTGCCTTAATACCTGAGGAAATAGGCAGGAGTCGAAGCTGATAAGCTTTCTGAACGATGATTTGAGCACTGGCTAGAGTAGCTTGGAGCTGTCATACCCTTTGGGGTCCTTTTGAGAGAACAAAAGGAGAGTCAGCCTTTCTGAAGGATGCATTTCTAGACACATATATTTTGAGTGCTCGAACTAGATCCAGGGAGTGCAGGGCCCTTTCTACCTGGTGTACCAGTGCCGGACGAGAAGAACGGCAACGAACTGTCTTCATTCAGATGAAATTGGGGTACCACCTTCGGAGTGAAGGAAGGTACCGGCCTGAGCACAACCTGGTGTTGCTGAAAAAGAACCAGAAAAGGTGCTTTACAGGAAAGAGCAGCAAGCTCTGAGACTCGAAGGAGCGATGTAATCGCTACAAGGAAAACCACCTGCGAGACAACAGCTGAAGGGCGAATGTCCTTAAGTGGTTCAAAGGGAGGCTTCTGGAGAGCCTCCAGAACTAGATTAAGATCCCAGGCAACTGGGGTCCCTTGTAAGGGGGGACCAGGAGGCATACCGCCTCAATAAAGGTTTCAACTTTAGGGTTAACTGTTAGTCTACTTTGAAAGAGTACTGACAGAACAGAACCTGTCCTTGATGGAGGGCCCTTGCCCAGTCCAGATTGGGGAAAAACTAAGGTATTTGGTAAGGAGAATTGGAGGGGTGCTTGATCACCAGATTTGCACCATGACCAAGATAGTTTCCATGTGCGAGATATATCTTTGCCAACACCGGCTTCCTTGCTCTGATCATGGGTATGACCTCATGAGAAAAACCAGCCTGAGTTAAAAACCCAGGTCTCAAGGGCCACGCCGTCAAAAATCAGGGCCTGAAAATTCGGGCGGAAAATCGGACCCTGGGAAAGTAGATCTGGTCGGTCTGGAAGACGCCATGGAACGTCGGCGTTGAGCTGTACTAGGTCGGCGTACCTCGCTCTCCTGGGCCAGTACGGAGCAATTAGGATTACTGGAAGCCTTTCCAGCTTGATCTTCCCGACCACTCTGGGTACGAGAGGTAGGGGAGTGAAAATGGAGAAAAGCCGAAACTGGGTTCAAGGTTGGACTAAAGCGTCTGCGCTTAGAGACTGTGGGTCGTGTGACCCGGCAATGTAGTCGGGAACCTTGGCATTGAGACGGAACGCCATGATTCTACGTCTGGGATACCCCAACCCTGCAGTATTTGGTGAAAGACTTACGGGTGGAGAACCCGCTTTCCGTGTGCTTGCTGGCTGAGACAAACTGCTGCCGAATTGTCGACCCTTAGAATGTGGCCTGACGATAGAAAAGAGTTGTTGTTTTTGCCCAGGGGAGAATTGGTTTGACCTCCTGCATGGTCAAGTTTGCTGCGGGTCCCGCCTTGGTGATTTATATGAGCCACTTCCATGGCGTTGTCTGATGGTTTGAGTGACGGCCGGCTAGAAGTCGATTTGAGCGATCGAAGTGCCAGATAAATGACTAGAATTTCCAGGAGGTTGACGGGCAGTGTGGATTCCGGTTGCGTCCATCTGCCTTGGGCAATGTGGAGAGATCCACGTCCAGTCGGTGAGACTCGCATCCGTGGTAAGTAACCCCCAGCAGGCTGGGTAACGACCTGCCCCGAGTCAGGGAAAGAGGTCAAAACCACCAGAGGAATGTTCGGTGGCAGGTGAGAGGCGAAAGGTCATGTCAAATGAGTGTGGTTTCTTGTCCCAGGTAGGCAGGATCTGCATCTGGAGAATGGGACTGCCTGTATCGCAGTGACCATGCAACCTAGTACTCTCCTGGCGAAACGAGGAGAGTGAGAGTTTTGGCCACACAAGTTGGAAACTTCCTGCTGTAGAGTTTTGGGATCTGTTCCGAAGGAGGAGAACCAACCCCCGAGAAGTATCGAATAGCGTTCCCAGAAAAGTTAGAGACTGACTTGGGACTGGAGAAAAACTTGGGTAAGGTGATTAACCAACCTAAGCGAACTAGTGTATCTAGGTGATACAGTGTGTTCGCAGCCCCTGAAAGATGGAACCTTGACGTGACGAGGAGATAGTCTAGGAATGGTAGGGCGACAATTCTTCTCGAGCGAAGTATAGTCATGACGGCCGCCACGACCTGTGTGAAAACTCTTGGAGCTGCGGCGAGGCCAAATTGGGAGGGCCACGAACTAAAAATGGTCTTCGCCGACTGCGAAGTGTAGGAATTTTTGATGGACTTGAGCAATTGGGATGTGTAGTTACGCATCCCGAATATCTATGGAGGCGAGGAATTCCCTCTGTCCATAGAGGCTATGATGAAGCGAAGGGACTCCATGCAGAAATGTCGCACACAGACAAATTTGTTGAGATGTTTTAGGTCCAGGATGGGTCGGAATGATCCCTTTTTTTGACCAACTAAGAGGTTAGAGTAGAATCCCTGAAACCTCTTGTTTGTAGGCACTGGAATGATGACGCCGGTGTCCATTTGAAGGAAATAATCCTACCTGGGGATTTGAACCAAGGTGCAAGAAAGTTACCATGCTCCAGAGGCAGGAGCCTTAACCATTAGGCCACTTAGATTGATATATATATATTTTTTTTTTTTGGGGGGGGATTGAGAAGGTCTATTTATGAGCGATCCGCCACCGTGTTGGGACGGTTGGCAAGTTGTTCGGCCAAATGAGTTCCGAAATGGAACGGAACCTTGTTTGCTGACAGGGAACAAAAGAGCGCTTAGACTGAGTGAGGTAGTGA
Organism: Allobates femoralis; assembly: GCA_033576535.1. NCBI lineage: Eukaryota > Metazoa > Chordata > Amphibia > Anura > Aromobatidae > Allobates > Allobates femoralis. Next base: position 745,121,714 of record JARQOC010000002.1, on the reverse strand, counting down.
GGTACAGTTACCTCCTGTTGCACCAGAGTAACTAATGTAGCTTTTCACCGGAGAGGTGTCCGCTGAGATAAGGGAGTGGCGTAAGCTGCTTCGCCTCAATGAGGCGGAGTCCGCTTACCAGTCTTGGAGTCAGAGAGCCCATCTAAAATGATGGTGTTAGAGGCTGCGCAGTTTGCCACATCTAAGGAGGCGCGCATAATATTGCCGCGACAGAAATCTGATAAGTTTAAGGTGTATCTTAGATAGAGGAGCTGTCAGGGATGGAGAGGAGTGTCTTAGTAGACAGTCGTGAGATGGGAGGGTCGGTCCACCTGAGGGGAATTCGACTAGGTCTCTGTCATTGCAGGCAAGAATGGGTACAGAGACGCCATTGTCTTTCTATTCCCAAACCTTTTATCAGGATGAGATCCATGCCTTACGAGTTTGCTGCAGCCTGTATTGTGTTGCAGCTACCGCTTGTTTTCAGCCGATGCTCCATAATGTGATGCTGCATCATGTGTCCGTCAGAAGTATGCAGTGGAGCTGGGACTCCTGGAGTGTGTGTGCTGTGCTGCTGCATATGCCCATTAGGAGCACGCAGCAAGGCTGAAGCTCCATGTGCTATGCTGCCGCAAGTGCCCATCAGACACACGCAGCAGGCTGAGGCTCGGAATGAGCTCGCCCTACCTGCAGTGTCTCAACCTAAAAACCCTTTAGGGGTGATTAAGGAGTCCACTATCAAGAGGGCTCCTGCGTAGTCTCGACTTCAAACCAAGTTCCCCAACAGTGGGGAAATGGGGACGGAGGGACATCTGGGCGTTTTTTCGTATATGAAGGAAATTGCATTATCCGTTTCCGTTTGAGGATCAGAGATATCTAGGGTCTGATTTAAGGTCCTCAATCAGGCTGTAGACTCAGAATAATCCAAGTCCAGAAGTGTATCCACGTCATGATCTGACTCCAACTCATAGTGCCTATGTGATGTAGGCGAGTCTTGTCGGCTGTCTTTGAGTATGAGACCTGAGAGCCCGTGGAATACGCAAGGTGAAGGAGATCTCCTTGACCGTTTTCTTGTGTCCTCGGACCTTGAGGAGTAGTTGTGACGATGTGAACGCCTAAGAGGGTTACTATCGTCCGTGGAGTCCTGTGGCGTAGTGCTAGGACCTACAGTCACGGATGACAAGTGGTTTTGCAGGGTCTGAATCAAGTTGGGGGACAGTTTCTCCATACACTGTCATGGACTGCGACAGCAGAACTGCACATTCGGGTGCATTAGGGGCACTGGGTGACACCTCAGGGGCAGTAGGCTCTATTGCAGTTGTATACTTAGCAAGGTTATTCCCATAGGGGAAGAAAAACGATCAGAAGGTCATTTATATGAAAATATTAATTTTTATTACTATACAAAAGACTACACGGTACAGGGGGTGAGAGTAAGGTAGTAAATCCACTGATACAATTGATATAAAAATATATATATATATTATACCATATGCATACTTCAAATAATTCAAATTACTCCTATATCAATACATCAAGAGTATACATAATTCTATTTGGGGTACTGAACCACCACAATTTTTAATAAAATTCCAAACACAGGGGACCTTCATACTCCACTGCAGTACATATTATTATAAACCACCATAATATATGGTACATGAATTTAATATTTATATATGCTTTTATAGTATGTGGATATAAGTGGGGTCAGGGTTGGCATTATTGTCATAGTGTCATACATATTTTACTCTCACTTTCATATCATATAGTTAGAAAGTCTACATATACTTCAGGTAAATACCCAGTTAATATTATTATTACATGCAGACAATAATTTGTATTATTCCATAGAAAGAAAGAAATTATTGGATATCATAATATGAGAGTATCATATGCATTCTATACATATAGTCACTATTTCAGATGCAGCTGTGTGGCCCATGTGGAATTCAGAGTTTCACATAACACAGGCCCTACACAAAGCAAGCTTATGCCTGCAGCGTTATCAGCCTCTCAAGGGAGGACATGTGCTGCAGCTATCACCAGAGTCCGTACCACCTCACCTAGATGTAACCATAAATCATTTAACCACTATGTTCAGGCTCCAATATATACTACAGTTTAGGAAGGTCAATAAGTCGTTATATTGAGGTTCATACCTGTTTAGATTGATGTTTGTATCAGGCGTGCGCCCTTATGCGCATTTCAGATTACTCCTTCGTCAATATAACGACTTATTGACCTTCCTAAACTGTAGTATATATTGGAGCCTGAACATAATGGTTAAATGATTTATGGTTACATCTAGGTGAGGTGGTACGGACTCTGGTGATAGCTGCAGCACATGTCCTCCCTTGAGAGGCTGATAACGCTGCAGGCATAAGCTTGCTTGTGTAGGGCCTGTGTTATGTGAAACTCTGAATTCCACATGGGCCACACAGCTGCATCTGAAATAGTGACTATATGTATAGAATGCATATGATACTCTCATATTATGATATCCAATAATTTCTTTCTTTCTATGGAATAATACAAATTATTGTCTGCATGTAATAATAATATTAACTGGGTATTTACCTGAAGTATATGTAGACTTTCTAACTATATGATATGAAAGTGAGAGTAAAATATGTATGACACTATGACAATAATGCCAACCCTGACCCCGCTTATATCCACATACTATAAAAGCATATATAAATATTAAATTCATGTACCATATATTATGGTGGTTTATAATAATATGTACTGCAGTGGAGTATGAAGGTCCCCTGTGTTTGGAATTTTATTAAAAATTGTGGTGGTTCAGTACCCCAAATAGAATTATGTATACTCTTGATGTATTGATATAGGAGTAATTTGAATTATTTGAAGTATGCATATGGTATAATATATATATATTTTTATATCAATTGTATCAGTGGATTTACTACCTTACTCTCACCCCCTGTACCGTGTAGTCTTTTGTATAGTAATAAAAATTAATATTTTCATATAAATGACCTTCTGATCGTTTTTCTTCCCCTATGGGAATAACCTTGCTAAGTAATTATTTTGCGATTGGTCATGTTTGATTATAAGTCCGTATTTTTTCCAGAATTACGTATATATTGTGAGACATTACTAATGGTATGGTATAGCCAGCCATAATGTACTGGATACAAAAACTGTGGTGTTTTCTAATTCTATTGCAGTTGTAGTAGTACATCCTGAGCAGAGCGAGGTAGTACTGCCACTGGTGAGAGAAGTCTTGCATGCAGTGCAGATGGTGTAATATTCAGTATATGTCTTAGCCTTCTTGCCCTTTAGTCCTGACAAGGTGCCTGAGTACATAGGCCCTGCTATGTATAATGCAGGGAGGTGATATGGGATGGAAGGGGAGCTGCAGCAGAGTATGCTGAGCTGCTTACCAGTCCCTGTGGCTGCCAGCCCTTAGATGCCGCTCTCTCCACGATCCAGTGTCCCCCAGCGTCTGTGGAGCCCTGTCCAGGGCAACTCCGATGCCTCTGGAGTGGATTCGGGGTCCAGGGAGCATTATGGCGCTGATAATGGCGCCAAAACAGCGTCCCACGCTGCAGGAGAGGTGCGAGGGGAAGCCCCGCCTCTCAGCGATGGGGCGGGGATCGCAAAACTAGGCCCGAAGCCGAGGCCTGCAGTAGATTTTGCGGCCGAAAATAGAGGCGGGCCGGCGCGTAGGTCCGCGCGGACATGCGGGAGGAGCGGGGGCCGTGGGGCAGCGATTTATAAAAGCGATGCCTGTAGGCTACCCTAATATAGGGTGCCTAATGGGCCGCCATCATCTGTGGGGCTGTGGATCCTCATTGAAGCTGCATCCATCCTGCTGCGGAGACCCTCTGCCGGTTTTTGTTCCCTCTGTCTTGCTGCTTGCGGTGGGGACATGGGGCATTAATGCGACCCAGAGCCCCATCTGTGGGGACTGGGGAGGAATGCGGGCCTCAGAACCGGCAAGTCTGGAAGTCGCTTCCAACCCTGCACCTCCAACAGTGGAGGGCCGAGGAAGGAATAGCCCTTGTCATACAAAGTAGCTCGACCCAGAGTCCCAACTGTGGGGTCTGGGGAGGTACCTGTGGTCGACATGTCCCTTCAAAAAGTAAAAATAATGGAGAGAGAGTCAAGACGTCTGCCTCCTATTAGACACTAAGCAAAAACTGAGGATCTGAGGATTGTCTCAGGAGGTGTATACTGCAGAGGAGGAGCCACTTATCTTTTTCAGATAATACTTAGTGTCGCCTCCTAGTGGACAGCAGCATAACACCCACGGTCCTGTGTCCCCCAATGAGGCGAAGGAGAAACGGGAACATTGATGATGACGTGTAACATATCCGGTTGTTGATCCTGTCTGATGACCACATGACGAGATGATTCTCCTTGTAGAGTAAATCATCTGGATCTATGGGATCTCTAACCTCATCCCTGAATACACTGGAATTTCTTTGTTTTTCTCATAGGACTTGAATATTGTGTTGGTGGAGGAAAGTCCTGATGAAACGATGAATCATTTCAAAGAACCAAAGATAGAACCCACCAATGGTAAGAGTCCTAGAGTCACATGTATCGTGTTGTTCTTCTCCGTCCTACCGGTTTACCTACAGAAGAGACATCTACGGCAGAGAATCTGGCTGATCTTTTCTTTAATTATTCATCCAGAGAGTTGGATCAGTTGATTTCATCCTATTTTAACAGAAATTGTGTAATATCAATAGAATATTAGTAATAAAAAGTATTTAATATTGATTGTTATACTGTAGGAGGGAGCGTTACTTAGACGGAGTTACAATACAGAGCTCTGGTTTCTGTGGTGTCCTACTTGAGCCCATGTCTCTGAGCAGGATTGGAGTTTTTGTACCAGTCTTTTGGGGTATTGGGGTCCATGGACAAGTCTTTGGGGTGTTGTGGTCCATGGAGGAGTCTTTGGGGTATTTGGGTCCATAGAGGAGTCTTTGTGGTATTAGGGTACATGGACCAGTCTTTGGGGTATTGGGGTCCATGAATGAGTCTTTGGGGCATTGGAGTCCATGGACGATTCTGTGGCGTATTGGGGTCCATGGACAAGTCTTTGGGGTGTTGTGGTCCATGGAGGAGTCTTTGGGATATTTGGGTCCATAGAGGAGTCTTTTTGGTATTAGGGTACATGGACCAGTCTTTGGAGTATTGAGATCCATGGAGGTGTCTGTGGCATATTGGGGTCCATGGTTGAGTCTTTGGGGTATTGGGGTCAATGGATGAGTCTTTGGAATATTGGGGTCCATGGACGAGTCTTTGGAATTTTGGGACACATGGACGAGTCTGAGGGTTATTGGGATCCATTGACAAGTCTTTGGGGTATTGAGGTCCACGGAGGTATCTTTGGAATATTGGGGTCCATGGATGAGCCTGTGGGGTATTGGGGTCCATGGAGGAGCCTGTTTTTGGGGTATTGGGGTCCATGAATGAGTCTTTGGGGTATTGGAGTCCATGGACGATTCTGTGTCGTATTGAGGTCCATGGACGAGTATTTGGGTTACTGGGATCCATAGACGAGTGTTTGGGGTATTGGGGTCCATAGACAAGTATTTTGGGGTATTGGGGTCCATAGATGAGTCTTTAGGGCATTGGGGTCCATGGACAAGTCTTTAAGGGTATTGGGGTCCATGGATGAGTGTTTGGTTGTCATTGGGGGTATTAGGACGAGTCTTTGCGGTATTGGGATCCAAGGATGTGTTTTTAGGGATTTTAGGGGTATTTTGGTCCATGAATGTGTCTTTGGGGGTATTGGGATCCATGCAGGGATCTTTGTGGTATTGAGGTCCATGGAGGAGTCTTTGTGGTATTGAGGTCCATGGAGGAGTCTTTGTGGTATTGAGGTCCATGGAGGAGTCTTTGTGGTATTGAGGTCCATGGAGGAGTCTTTGTGGGTATTGAGGTCCATGGAGGAGTCTTTGTGGTGTTGAGGTCCATGGAGGAGTCTTTGTGGTGTTGAGGTCCATGGAGGAGTCTTTGTGGTGTTGAGGTCCATGGAGGAGTCTTTGTGGTGTTGAGGTCCATGGAGGAGTCTTTGTGGTATTGAGGTCCATGGAGGAGTCTTTGTGGTATTGAGGTCCATGGAGGAGTCTTTGTGGTATTGAGGTCCATGGAGGAGTCTTTGTGGTGTTGAGGTCCATGGAGGAGTCTTTGTGGTATTGAGGTCCATGGAGGAGTCTTTGTGGTATTGAGGTCCATGGAGGAGTCTTTGTGGTGTTGAGGTCCATGGAGGAGTCTTTGGGATGTTGTCTATTTATCAGTCTTTGGGCATTTGGGTTCATGGTGTTTATTTGTAGAGTCTATATGATGTGAATTTAGTTTTGGGGGCACATTGATATAATTGGTATGTGTAGCGTTAGTTTTTGGTAGTCTGTATGAAGAGGGAGGTGTGGATGGATAGATTGCAGAAGAGACTTCCGTAGACCTGTGAATTTCTTTATGGAGTGTGTGAAGAGGTGGTGTAGAGGAGGTCGGTGGGACAACTTACATTTGGGCTGTTATTAATGCTTCGTCAGGTGCACTCTGGCACTATCGAGTTTAGGCACAGTGCGCCTGACAGGCACAGGTTAGAAAACCACCTCTAAAATCTAATTATCTCAACTTCAGGACTCTAGAAGTAATTAACGACCTTCATAGGGATGTATTAAATAAACAATTGTGACGAACATAAAGAGAAAATAACTTTTAAATGTGGGACGAGTTCAGTCACATTGAGCTTGAGAAGCCACAAAGGTCAGGTCTGCTGTAACATTGTGAGATCAGGTCACAAAGAGCATGTGCAGGACATAACTGGGAGGGGAGAGAGAATATTACGGTAATGAGCTATGCCTGTCAGATCAGTTGTGCCTGACGGAGGGTTGAGAATTTTTATAGTAGTGATGGGCATTCTGGCTCTTTTTGGTGATCCGGCTCACTTGGTTCTGCTCAACTAAAGAGTCCAATTATTTTTTTTGGGATCCTAAATGATTCCCTGTTAAATATATATGCACCTCAGGTGAACACACAATTACAATGATGTTAACAAGACCAAAAGCCCACCCACCCACGACTGAAACCCTGCCCACTTGCAGTTAGCCAATTACATTGAATGGGTGTCAAGTGTAACCTGCACTGCAGTCTTCTTGAACTGCGCTGCAGTGATCACATGTGTTCATTCCTGTTGGTATGTTTGGGTTAATGTCAGTTGCTATCCATGGTATTAGCTTTTGTGGCTCTTCATGTTGCGAGCTGCTGCTGTGTGTGTCAGATGATGCTGTTACCACTCCCTTAGTCTTTAAATAGTCTCATTACCCTTCAGGTGGTGTCATTGAAGGAGTTCAGTCTCTACTCTGACCTTGTGCTGTGTGGACGCAGAGCTCTTGTTGCAGATGTTTTCCTTAAGCTAACCTTGTGAGAGCTATCGTGTAGTAATTGCTGTTGCTTTCCCTGGGTGGAGGTGAGGGGTTGTTAGCCTAGGGCTGGATAGGAGCAGGGCAAGGTTGGCGGCCAAGACATCTCCACCTTTAACGGTAACTCTGGGATCAGGCTCAGCTATGGAACCTCAGTCTACACTGTAGACTCTACAGGGTCAGACTAGCTTCCCTGATTTTCTCAGCCATCTCTGCTACTATTCCGCTCATGCGCTGTTATCGCCCCGTGACAGTGGGTGGGATTTGGTTCAGATGGGCGGGGTTTCATTTGCTGAATGCTGGAATTTTATGCCCATGAAAAACCATTAAGAGAATTTAGTGGCTCTCACTTGTGCTTCTCTACTGTATTTACATAGAAGTCCGGTGACCGATCCGATCTCATGATTGGGGATAATGTGAATTGTCCATGAATTGTCACTGACATGAAATGCAAACCCAAGAAAACCAACAAGGGAAATCACTGGTCTGGATGATGAACATTGCCGAGATGTGCAGAAATGAAAGGCGACTTATATTGTGCTTTAGTTTAGCTGCATATCCAAAATACATTTGCAGAGGTGGACAGATGCGTGAAACTAAAAGTGCCCCCTTCAGCAGCGCCTATGCTGCATTGTAAGAAGGCGGTTATAATCCCCTGACCCCCCCTGTACACTGAATAAATACGTTTTAAAACCAGGCCACCCTGTATGACCTGATTCCGGTCCGATGGGCTTGATTGTAGCCTAGCCACTCCTCGCTCTCTATCCCGCCTCTCCTCGCCGTCCGTCCGCGTCTCCTCGCTCTCTCTCCCGCCTCTCCTCGCTCTCTCTCCCGCCTCTCCTCGCTCTCTCTCCCGCCTCTCCTCGCTCTCTCTCCCGCCTCTCCTCGCTCTCTCTCCCGCCTCTCCTCGCTCTCTCTCCCGCCTCTCCTCGCTCTCTCTCCCGCCTCTCCTCGCTCTCTCTCCCGCCTCTCCTCGCTCTCTCTCCCGCCTCTCCTCGCTCTCTCTCCCGCCTCTCCTGGCCGTCCGTCCCGCCTCTCCTGGCCGTCCGTCCCGCCTCTCCTGGCCGTCCGTCCCGCCTCTCCTGGCCGTCCGTCCCGCCTCTCCTGGCCGTCCGTCCCGCCTCTCCTGGCCGTCCGTCCCGCCTCTCCTGGCCGTCCGTCCCGCCTCTCCTGGCCGTCCGTCCCGCCTATTATGACCATCCGACAACCTCTTGATGTCCGTCCCCTCTCCTCGCCATCTGTCATACCTCTCTTTGCCATCCGACGGCCTTTCCTCGCTATCCGTTCCACGTCTCCTTGCCATCCGACAGTCTCTCCTCGCACTCCGACAGCCTCTCCTTGCTGGCCTTCCTGCTTCTCCACACTGTCCGCCCCTCCTCTCCTCTTCGTCCGACAGCCTCTCACCATCCATCCCACCTCAACTCGCTGTCCGACAGCTTCTCCTCTTCGTGCGACAGCCTCTCCTCGCCATCTGTCCCACCTCTTCTCATTGTCTGACAGCCTCATCTTGATGTCCGTCCCCTCTCCTCGCCATCCGACAGCCTCTCCTTGATGTCCATCCCCTCTTCTCGCTGTCCAACAGCCTCTCCTAGTTGTCTATCTCACTTCTCCTCGCCGTCCGACAGCCAACTCTTCTAAACGACATCCGAATCGCGCTCCTGCACAGAAGCTTCACTGCATCACGTCTGTGCACTGTTCACTAGCCTGACATGCGCATGCATAGCGGTTTCACATGCGTAGAACAGTATTGGGCTCTGCCTGCAGTAGGGCAAAGCATAGTGCGGGCAGAAACCTATTAAAAATATATGTAAATCGGTGCGTAAGTGATTTAGTGATAGAAAACAGAGACTATTACCAGACGGGTCAGTTTTAGGATGTTCACAGTCACTATTGAGACATTGCAGGGTCCCTTTTGGGGCTTTTAATTTTTGAGAATGTTTAGTATTGACTTTGACAGTAACATATTGGGTTGTAGGCCACCAAAAACAGAATCCTGTCCCCCTTGTGTGGTCTTTACAGAAAGACGGTTATCTGGCCTCAGTGTTTAGCACCGTCAGAAAATTGTTATTAATGTTCCTAACAATCAGTTGGCGCTCGGCTTCCATCCTAAGCTGTGCAAGAAGTGAGCGAGGCCCATGGTATCCTTCTCCGAGGAGTATTCTGTAAAGTCGTAGATCAATGTGTCCATCGCGCCATATTAGATTGAACAAAGCGTTCTGATAGTGAAGGTGTAACGCCAGTCACTACAGAGTATTCAGATAACTCGAGGTCAGGTACCAGGAGCACTCATAGTGGAGTCCAGGAGTTTACAGGTACTCAGGTAACAGTCTAGGGTCGTAATACCAGAAAATCATATCAAGTACAGAGAGCAACCAGAAGAGTAGTCAGTCCAGGGTCAGTAGACAATGATTAGAACTAGACAGGCACAGTTAGGCAGGCCAACAGTACTACTACTGCTGCTACTACTACTGATGAAGGTCTCAGTTCAATCACAAGTCCACCAGCCTCTCCTAATTATATATATATATATATATATATATATATATATATATAGGCAATTATGCACGTCTGCACTGCAAGTAAATGATACGGACACCAGAGCCGTCTCAAGCCTTACTCATGCCTATGCCAAATGAGATTTAACACTGCGCAGGCGTTTATTGAAACACACATTTTTATACAGAAAGCAAAAGGCATGTTAGAATTCTAGAACTTTCTACAAAGTGATCATCTCCTAATTGGTCAATTCTTATCAAATTATTCTAATATCTAAATTCCTCCCTTAATGGGTTGGCTTAGGTTTCGGGTGTATTTATGGAACGTGGGCACCATCTAGTGTATAACAGACAACTTGACATTTCCAAATTACAATATATGTAAAAAGAGAAGAATTGTGATATTTTTAACCCTATAAAGACATTTTATGTCTTTCCATCCTCAACACTACTACACCTGAAGGGTTATTAAACTGCATATGTCACATACACACTTCTCCGCACGTGATGTGGGGTGCGACTGCAAGGGTTAATTTATCTCCTCTCACTCAGTCAACCTCTGTTATAGGCTGTAAACGGAGTATAAATCACACCCTGACACAGCCCACACACCCCATGTACACAACACGCTGCCTCCACTCATCAAACACACAAGGGGTGTTGAGTTTCCAAAATATACTCCTGTCTGACAGTCTAAAAGGCCACACACTCTCTTTTAGGCTGTGGATTCTGTAGAGCATAACCGTATTCAAATTTTAAGGTTTAAAGGGAACCTAACCCCACAAATTGACCCCCCACATCTTTCTACCTGTCCCTGCATCCCCTCTTATCATTTCTAGCCATCCCTTTTAGAGAAAAAAATCGATTTTGTAAAGTAGAGAAAAAGTTATATTCACCTCCGTCCTGTGTGAGTTCTCTGTTTCTGAATTAGTCTCAATGGTCTGCCAGTCTGCTGCAGCCTTGTAATTATGCACGCCCCTCTCAGGTTGATGCCTTGGTAAGAGCCTGGCCGCATCATGAAAGGGGGCGGGGCTAACGGCATGACGCGATTAGCCCCCTGCCCCTTTCATGACGCGGCCAGGCTCTTAGCAAGGAGAGAAGGGCGTGCATAATTACAAGGGAGCAGCAGACTGGCAGACCATTGAGACTAATTCAGAAACAGAGAACTCACACAGGGCGGAGGTGAATATAACTTCTTTTCTACTTTACTAAATCGATTTTTTTCTGCAAAAGGGATGGCTAGAAATGATAAGAGGGGGTGCAGGGACAGGTAGAAAGATGTGGGGGGGGGCAGTTTGTGGGGTTAGGTTCCCTTTAATAAAGAATACAGTGCAGAACAGTTATGAAATTAAAACGGGAGAAATAACAGAGATAGCGAAACTTTCCAGTCTAAAGTTATCTTCTGCTTCCTTGGGGGAAGGAGAAATGAAATATGGATCTCCCAGCACAGGCTGACCTCTACCTCTAGGGTCTAAAATATAGGTCCCACTAAGTCACTTTAAAGCTGAATCGGTCCTTAAAAAAATTAAGTTTTGTAAGTTTCCATGAAAATCTGCTTTTACATTCCAATGTTATTGCCAAATAAAGGGACACGGTTCCGATTTGAAAAATTTTATCTGGTCACTAAGGGGTTAAGCCGAGTTGTTGAGAATGATTTTTAAGCAAATTTTTAAATAATTTTACCCAATGAATGAGCCTTTTGCTTATTTGTTGGGTGATGTGACTGTACTCTGATATATGTCTTGTTTATTATATAGATGTTTTTTTTATGGAAGTAAAAATACATACATATTTTGTTTGGGAAAAAAATATATTTCTTTTTCCAGATAACGACAAGATTAGGGATGACAGACCACCCTGTCATGGAAATAATCAATTACGGATCAGCCAAAAAGGTTCTAAATGCGGGAAACAATTGCAAAAGAATTCCAAAGATGACGGCCCTTTTTCATGCTTAGAATGTGGGAAATGTTTCACCCGTAAATCAAATTTTGATAATCATTTAAGATATCACACTGGGGAGAATCGGTTTTCCTGCTCAGAATGCGCAATAAGTTTCACCCGACATTCATATCTGGTTGATCATTTAAGGATTCACACAGGGGAGAAGCCATTTTCATGTTCGGACTGTGGAGAAAGCTTTAACCAGAAAAGGTCTCTTACTCGACATCAAAGACATCACACAGGGGAGAAGCCATATTCATGTCCAGAATGTGGGAAACACTTTATGCATAAAGATTCTGTTGGAAGACATCGGAGACTTCATACAGGGGAGAAGCCGTTTTCATGTCCCGAATGCGAGAAAAGTTTTATGCAGAAGTCGGCTTTTGTTGAACATCTTAGAATTCACACTGGGGAGAGGCCATTTCTATGCTCGGAATGTGGGAAATGTTTTACTCAGAGCTCAGGACTTTTGGAACATCGGAGAATTCACACAGGGGAGAAGCCATTTTCATGTTCAGAATGTGGGAAATCATTTTCCCACAAAAATGGTTTTCTTAGACATAAGAGAAACCACACGGGGGAGAAGCCATTTTCATGCTTAGAATGTGGGAAATGGTTTACCCTGAAATCAGATCTTGTTATACATCAGAGAGTTCACACAGGGGAGAAGCCATTTTTATGTACAGAATGTGGGAAATATTTTACCAATAAAACAAGTTTTTGTTAGACATCAGAGAAATCACACAGGGGAGAAGCCTTTTTCATGCTCCGACTGTGGCAAATGTTTTACACAGAGCTCAGGACTTTTGGAACATCGGAGAATTCACACAGGGGAGAAGCCATTTTCATGTTCAGAATGTGGGAAATCATTTTCCCACAAAAATGGCTTTCTTAGACATAAGAGAAACCACACAGGGGAGAAGCCTTTTTCATGCTTAGAATGTGAGAAATGGTTTACCCTGAAATCAGATCTTGTTATACATCAGAGAGTTCACACAGGGGAGAAGCCATTTTTATGTACAGAATGTGGGAAATACTTTACCAATAAAACAAGTTTTGTTAGACATCAGAGAAATCACGCAGGGGAGAAGCCTTTTTCATGCTCCGACTGTGGCAAATGTTTTACTTTGAAATCGTACCTTGTGACACATCAGAGAACTCACACGGGGGAGAAGCCGTACTCGTGCTCTCAATGCGGGAAAGGTTTTCCACGTAGATCACAACTTGTTGATCATCTAAGTACTCACTTCAGCGGGCAGACAACGCCACACACATCTTAGATGTTAGAGAACCCACGTTTTTATGCTCCGAATGGGGGAAATGTTTTGCAGTCAGGATTTCAGGGTTTGTATATTGAGACTGCATTTGCGTTCTCAGGGTCCCTGCTGCGCCCTTGGAAGTTCACTGTACACTGACGAAACAATGCTTTTCATTTTTGACTTTCAGGCTCCGTATCTCCCACATCCACTACAGCTTTGAGCGTGAGACTACCTTCATTTTATACACAATCATCTTTGCTCATACATAAATTTGACTTGCAGCAATTTAGCACATGATTAGTTATGCAGATTTTTGTCATTTCCTCTACTGCTGCTACTTTTTCTTCCTTCTACCACTGTCATGGCAATAAATAGTTAATAACTTATATAACCTTTATATTCAGAAACCTTTGCTCTTCTTCTTCTCCTCTTGAACTCCACTGTCTTAGATTTAGCTGCGCAGAAGCTCCTTATCAGCATGGACTGAATGTACTAACCAAGGCTAAACTGAAGCTAACACACGGAATGTCAGAATAAAATGCAACACCCCTTTAATATCCCTTTTAAGGAGCCGTATAAAACTGGCTACCCCTCCCTTAATAAAGGTCTTTGTCATTAACCTCTACTTTGACATGGTTGTCAGCGTGGTTCTTACGGTGGCGTGCACACACTCAGACAGAGCATCCAATTTGGCGGCAGACACTTTAAGACGATAGCCCACCCGAAAGGTGTGGAGGGCATCCATTACACTACAAGCTACAACCTCTTTTCACATTCCCTAATAACTCAGTGTGGGTTTTAGATTGATTCCGATGTGAAAGTTCTCCGGTTTGAATCAAGGAGCCGCCATGAAGAAGATTCCTCAAGAAAAGAGAAACCGCATCATCCAGCTCATCGATAGCGGTTTCGTCTTTCGGCCAAGAATATTGCCAAACTGCATCATGTGAGGCCATGACAGCTGGAAGGATCAGAAATGAAGTCCGTCCTTCCATTCAAAAGCCAAGAGGCAGGGGTGGACCTACTGTGGTGCAGCTGGTTCAGCTGCACCAGGGCCCTGACGGGTAGGGGGCCCCCAGTGACCCTATGTCAGAGGAGAGGAGGGAAGCTTCTTGCTTCCCTTGGCTGTTCCCTCCTCTCCAGCCCTGGCTCCCAGATCCACAATGCGCGGCTCGGCGCAGGTAAGAGCCGCACGCAATTCCCCTCTGCTAGCACCAAGCACATCCCCGACCCGCTCCCTACCTGATGCTGCTAGCACCCCCCCGGACCTCACCTAAAGCTGCACCAGGGCCGCCAGCCTGAAGGTCCACCACTGCCAAGAGGTGACGTCCAGCAAAACGTCAGAGTCAACAAGTCGTCTCATCACAAGGTCTATCAGTTCTTGTGACAAACAAGGCAGTGGAGGAAGCTCATCTGCATCGTAAACAGTGAGATCACAGAACAAAGGCGTTGGATACTTGACCAAGATGGATGGGGGTCTCAATGCTGAGCTATATGTGAGGAGTTACTTCATACACTCGAGTACTAAGGGTACAAAAAGGACAATATTGCGTTCCAGCAGAACAACGACCCCAACCATACGGCGAGATTGGAGAAGAAATGAGTCAGTGACAATGAAGTAGAGGAGCTGTATTGTCCCCACATGTCCCCAGACAATCCAATACTTGTGGGTAGAAAATAAAGCTGTGATATCCCCAAGTGAAGCGACCGGTGTGACCAACATTGGGAACGTGGGAGCAGATTTCGGTGGAGACATGCTTGAATCTGACGGAGGGCGACCCAGAGGGATTCAGGCAGAGGTGAGGAGCAAAACAGTCACAATGCAGTGACGTGACGAGAATCTGCATAACTAATCGTATGATAAAGGGCCGCTAGTCACATTTATGTATGAGATAGCCGAGATGATTGTCTATAAAATGAAGGTAGTCTCATGCTCAGAGCTGTAGTGGATGTGGGAGATATGGAGCCTGAAAAGGTCAAAACATTGTTACCCTTTTGCTCGTTAGTCTATATACAGCAGGGAGCACACATCCTTGATCAATGGCAACCACTACAGTTAGGAACTAGAGAAGAAGAGAGGGCTGGTGCGGTTCTAGTAAAGGTCCTCAGACCTGTAAGCCTATTAAGCCCTGCCATGGACATGGGTTGCAGGCAGTTTTATTCATGAAAAGAATGGTGCGGTATATAAACTTTATTGGAAAAAAAATGTTCACAACAAATAGGCCTTTTTTTGTTACATTGCAAGTGATTTCATTTTGCACAAATGTTAAAAATAAAGAGGATATATGATATCGCCACAACTGTAATGACGTGTTATTTATACCTCATGGTGAATGACTTAAACATAGAGTTGGTGCAAATCAATTTGCAGAGCCCATTTCATCAGCCATGACTGTGATTTGGGGTGGCTGCACATGAGAGAGTAGCCTCCTACCTGTTGAGTCTGCAGTTTGTCTTTTTATTCCCTATCAGGACTCTGGATCTTCTGGTTACCTTTTGTGCATTATAGCCCCTTTCCTGTTCATGTGATCTTCCTTCGCTGCCTTTATAAACCCTAGTTTACCTTCTAGCCAATTCTTAAGTACTGTGCTTGAATCTCTGGCTCTTTGCTTCTCAAGATTGCTCCTCCTCCAATACATCCCCTCTCCTGCTCTCAGTGACTCACCTGCAACTTGCTGCTTGTGTTTCCTCAGCATCTGCCTAAATCTGCCAGCCCTGGTCATGTAAGCCCTGTCTTAGTGTTGTTAAGTGTGCAGTAGCGGTACTTTGACTGTTTGGACTTCCTAAGGCTCGCTGCTCTGCACTGGTTTCGGGACTCATTTTTAGAGACTTGCCTAACTTAGGCCCCACTGTGTTTCTTACTAAACTGCATTTCCCAGTACGAGCTTCATCCAAGAGACTTTCCTTTCCAGCATTACTGTGGATGAACTATTTCTAGTGACTTCTCTAGTTATTGTGTATTTGATGAACTTTGCTTACTTGCTGCACTTCACGTGTGTAACACACAGACTTCCTTACCGTAACCTTGTTCAGTTGAGTCATTTGTCTCACGCTAAGAGATTCCTGAGTGTTCCATTGTAATTATTACATTAACCTACCTGGTGCTATGTTATGGTTGCGGTGTGATGCACATATGCCTTTTAATCAAAAGAACCGTGAACATCAGCAGTTAAGGGGCGGTTGTCCCTCTCCGCTCAGTGGCCACAGACCATAAATTTCCACCAAAACCAAAAATTATGGCAGATTTTTGCATTTTTTCCCACTATTTATCCCCCCCCCCCAATAAAATAATTCAATCACTACCACGTTACAAATGGTTACACAAATGCTATTTTTATTATCTGACTTTCCTAAATGATGGATGCAGATGAGTCAGTATAATGTTCAAATCATCCACTGATTGGAAAAGCTTTTGATCTGTCCAATACAATGTGATTTATCCTATCAAAAACATCTCGCCAGGCCAAGTTAAATGATAACATCGGACCCTTCTTTGAGGTCACCGTCACTGGTATCCATTGAACTTGAGAGTTTCTGGAGAGTTTCTGCTTGTATTTCTTTGCAGAATCGCCTCCCAGAGCTGCTCTTTGATGTGAACGCCTTCCCACCTTCATAGATCTTTGCTGGAGGATACTCTACAGGGTCTCAATAGGGTTGAGGCCAGAGGAAGATGGTGGCCACACCTTGGGTTTCTCCTTTTATGCTCATAGCAGCCAAAGGTTTTCTTTTGCAACATGAGATGGTGAAATACATCAGCATGAAGATGATGTTGCTAGAGATGGGACAGTTCTTCTTTTTGTATCATGTAAGAAAGTGGTCAGTCAGAATATCTACTTGCTTAGGTAATTTTCAAACTTTCAGGTCATTTCAAAGGGGCTACAAGCTCTTTCCCTATGCTTTTGCCCAAATTGTGAGTCCACCACCTCCTTATTGACGCTGCAGTCTTCTTGGGACATGGCAGCCATTCAGCAACCATCCACTAGTCCGTCCATATGGACCATCTGGGTTTGCTTGGCGCTCATCAATAAAGAACAATCAGTATTCATGTATGTATGGGGCTACTGCAACCGTTTCTGCTTGTGATCCTCTGGAAAAATGCAGGGGATCCAACAGCTTCAAATGCCTGTGTGTTGCATTGTAATGGTAACGTCATGCTCTGGACTCAATCCAATGGCTCCATAGTCTGTTTCCTTCTTCCCTGCTGGACAAAAGCCTGGTTGCGCTCTGTCCAAATGCTGATGGTTCTTTTGTCTTTGCTTCTTCCTTTGGTTTGCAGCTTTCAGGTGTTCTCATTTTCATATCGTCTCTGTCCTGTCACATCCTGGTTGAGGTTGTTTATACTCTCCTTTCACCAGCCTTCCCTGCTGGCTATATTTCTATGTGGAATTCTGCTAAGGAGTTCCAGTCCTATGGCTAAGGGCTTTTTCCTGGTAGGCAGAGACCAGTGTTGCTTTTACTCTGTGTTTGCTCATTTGACTTTACTACACCTTCCTTTTGTTTTCTTGCTTCTTGGTAAGAGGTTTCCCTTGCTTGCATTTATTTCTCCTTTGCTTACTTGTGGACATGCTTTGTTTGCTCACCTTTGGTTTCAGTCTATCATGGTCACTTTCTCTATTTGGTTACTTGTGCGTAGCGACCTCCACTCTGGTTCCCCAGGAGGAACAAGAAACAGCTCAATGGCCTTTTAGTGAGCCAGGTCCGAGCTGTGGTTTCTAATTGAACAGCTAGGGACATTGTAGTCTGTACAGGAACCAGAAGGGTTCAGCGGTTTAGGCTTTATTTCCGCCTGTGCCCTCCTTGTGTGAGTTGATCCACGCATAGCATTATATGCTGGTATGTGCTGGGGTGTCTGTATCGATCCTATTGACGTCTTGCCTGCGGAACTACGGGCCTTGTTCCTGGAAGTGATGGGTATCGAGCTCCAGCAGCAGCAGCATGCATCTTCTGCCACTACAGAGGATTCGGTTAGCCTGAACACGACATCTGAACCCAAGGTAAAACTTACTGGATTGCTTCGATGGGGTTAGAAGTAAGTTTTCTATTTTTTATATATAAATAAATCCCTGTTATTGAAAAAAAAATGTGTTTAATAAAAAAGATGAAACCATAAATAAATCACTATTTGCTGACCTTCAGCACTGATAGGATTCAGGCACTGCTCTGGCCCGGAAACCTTTCAGGTGCTACAAGCCCCATGATAGGCGTCACACAGCTACGCGTTTCAGGTGCTACAAGCCCCATGATAGGCGTCACACAGCTACGCGTTTCAGGTGCTTCAAGCCCCATGATAGGCGTCAGGCACAGCTACGCGTTTCAGGTGCTACAAACCCCATGATAGGCGTCAGACACAGCTACGCGTTTCAGGTGCTCCAAGCCCCATGATAGGCGTCACACACAGCTACGCGTTTCCGGTGCTACAAGCCCCTTGATAGGCGTCAGACACAGCTACGCGTTTCAGGTGCTACAAGCCCCATGATAGGCGTCAGACACAGCTACGCGTTTCAGGTGCTACAAGCCTCATGATAGGCGTCAGACACAGCTACGCGTTTCAGGTGCTGCAAGCCCCATGATAGGCGTCAGACACAGCCACGCGTTTCAGGTGCTACAAGCCCCATGATAGGCGTCAGACACAGCTACGCGTTTCAGGTGCTACAAGCCCCATGGTAGGCGTCAGACACAGCTACGCGTTTCAGGTGCTACAAGCCCCATGGTAGGCGTCAGACACAGCTACGCGTTTCAGGTGCTGCAAGCCCCATGATAGGCGTCCGACACAGCTACGCATTTCAGGTGCTACAAGCCCCATGATAGGCATCAGGCACAGCTACGCGTTTCAGGTGCTACAAGCCCCATGATAGGCATCAGGCACAGCTACGCGTTTCAGGTGCTACAAGCCCCATGATAGGCGTCAGACACAGCTACGTGTTTCAGGTGCTACAAGCCCCATGATGGGCGTCAGGCACAGCTACGTGTTTCAGGTGCTACAAGCCTCATGATAGGTGTCAGACACAGCCACGCGTTTCAGGTGCTACAAACCCTATGATAGACGTCAGACACAGCTACGCGTTTCCGGTGCTACAAGCCCCTTGATAGCCGTCACACAGCTACGCGTTTCAAGTGCTACAAGCCCCATGATAGGCGTCAGACACAGCTACGCGTTTCAGGTGCTACAAGCCCCATGATAGGCGTCAGACACAGCTACGCGTTTCAGGTGCTGCAAGCCCCATGATAGGCGTCAGACACAGCTACGCGTTTCAGGTGCTACAAGCCCATGATAGGCGTCAGACACAGCTACGCGTTTCAGGTGCTACAAGCCCCATGATAGGCGTCAGACACAGCTACGCGTTTCAGGTGCTACAAGCCCCATGATAGGCGTCAGACACAGCTACGTGTTTCAGGTGCTACAAACCCCATGATAGGCGTCAGGCACAGCTACGCGTTTCAGGTGCTACAAGCCCCATGATGGGCATCAGACACAGCTACGCGTTTCACGTGCTACAAGCCCCATGATAGGCGTCAGACACAGCTACGTGTTTCAGGTGCTACAAGCCCCATGATAGGCGTCAGGCACAGCTACGCGTTTCAGGTGCTACAAACCCTATGATGGGCATCAGACACAGCTACGTGTTTCACGTGCTAGAAGCCCAATGATAGGCGTCAGACACAGCCACGCGTTTCAGGTGCTGCAAACCCCATGATAGACGTCAGACACAGCTACGCGTTTCAGGTGCTACAAGCCCCATGATAGGCGTCAGACACAGCTACGCGTTTTCAGGTGCTACAAGCCCCATGATAGGCGTCAGACACAGCTACGCGTTTCAGGTGCTACAAGCCCCATGATAGGCGTCAGACACAGCTACGCGTTTCAGGTGCTACAAGCCCCATGATAGGCGTCAGACACCGCTACGCGTTTCAGGTGCTACAAGCCCCATGATAGGCGTCAGGCACAGCTACGCGTTTCAGGTGCTACAAGCCCCATGATAGGCGTCAGACACAGCCACGTGTTTCAGGTGCTACAAACCCCATGATAGACGTCAGACACAGCCACGCATTTCAGGTGCTACAAGGCCCATGATAAACGTCAGACACAGCTACGCGTTTCAGGTGCTACAAGCCCCATGATAGGCGTCAGACACAGCTACGCGTTTCAGGTGCTACAAGCCCCATGATAGGCGTCAGACACAGCTACGCGTTTCAGGTGCTACAAGCCCCATGATAGCGTCAGACACAGTACGCGTTTCAGGTGCTACAAGCCCCATGATAGGAGTAGACACAGCTACGCGTTTCAGGTGCTACAAGCTCCATGATAGACGTCACCAGCTACGCGTTTCAGGTGCTACCAAGCCCCATGATAGGCGTCAGACACAGCATACGCGCGTCCTCAGGTGCCGCAAGCCCCATGATAGGCGTCAGACACAGCTACGCGTTTCAGGTGGCACAAACC
Source organism: Allobates femoralis (assembly GCA_033576535.1). Classification (NCBI taxonomy): domain Eukaryota; kingdom Metazoa; phylum Chordata; class Amphibia; order Anura; family Aromobatidae; genus Allobates; species Allobates femoralis. The sequence goes on along the minus strand of JARQOC010000002.1, from coordinate 745,101,187 downwards.
CCATGATAGGCGTCACACAGCTACGCGTTTCAGGTGCTCCAAGCCCCATGATAGGCGTCAGACACAGCTACGTGTTTCAGGTGCTACAAGCACCCTTTATAATGATGATTTTATTTTATGCCTCGTGCCAATTGTACTTTCACCTCCGTCCGGTCTCTTCTGGGTTTGACAGTCAACGAGTGGGTCTTCTTTTGTCTATTCTCTATCGGGATCTGCAAGCTCGGGCCTTTTTTGTGCCACCGGTTGAACTGGAATTTACCTCCTGTTGATTCGTTTTTCTCAGCTCTTGGCCTCATTTATGATGATCCAGACAAGGTCGCAGTAGCAGAAATCAAGATTCGTCAGTTCAATGATGTAGAGATGAGGACGACTGCTCGGAGTTTAGACGTTGGGTAGTAGAGAGACCTCCCGGAACGACTATACTCTCTGGAGTCGGTTCCAAAACTAGGACACTGGCCCTTCACTTGGATAGACACCTGAGAGAGACACATTTAAGGATGTTTCAGTGTCACCTTCCTCCCGACCAGTTGAAACTTTTGATCCTATTGGTGCTTGCAGAGACACCAAAGGGGGAACTGAACTTGGAGAATCGTCTCGTTTTATATTGCGTTGGTTCCAGTCACGTCAGTACTCATTTGAGGCCAAAAAAGCTGCCAACCGCAGATGTAACAAGGCTCCTGTCTTCAGGGTTGGGGAAGTTTGTGTGGTTGTCCTAAAAGAAACCTATGTTTTTGAAGGATTTGAGGGGACACTTGGTCCTAGAGACATAATTGAGATGGTTTTGGAGGAGGAATGGGAGTGTTAGGTGGAGCAAGTGCTAAGTTCCAGGCGGGTCAGGCAGTTTCTCAATAAGTGGAAGGATTATGGTCCTGAGGATGATTCCTGGCTTGATTTGGGGGAGTCTTCATGCAGATTGTCTGGTGAGCAAGTTCCATATGCAACATGAGATGTTGGGGGCTGCAGAGGGTCGGTGGACACTGTAATGGCTTGGTACTCGATCTGGTGGCCTCTTGCTTTGTGGGTCCCTGCTGGTCCTCAGTCTGGTCAGTTTCTGGCCAAATGCTGATAGTACTTTATCTTTGCTTCTTCATTTAGTTTGTGGTTAGTTTGCTATTCTCCCTTGCTTATTTTGTCTCTGTCCTATCACATTCCGGGTGGAGCTATTTATACTCTCCTTTTATCCTTTTTTCTTAGCTGGCTAAATTTTTGTGTTGATTTCTGCTAATGCGTTCCAGCCCTGTAGCAAAGGGATTTAGCCTGTTAATCAGAGACCAGTATTGTTTGTGCCCTGCTTGCTCATTTGCCTTTCCTCCACCTTCCTTCTGTTTTCTGTTAGTATGGTAACAGGTTTCTCTTGCTTGCATTAAATATTTCTCCTTTGTGCACTTGTTTATTCATCTATGGTTTTTGCCTACTCCTGCACACTTTCCATATCCTGGTTAGTAGCGCTTTGCGAACCTCCCTCTGGTTCCTCAGGAGGAATGAGAAACAGATTGACGACTTTTAGTGAGCCAGATCCGAGCTGTGGTTTCCAGTTGTGCGGCCAGGGACATTCTAGTCTGTACAGGAACCAGTAGGGGCGTGGATGCGGCTGCAGTGGTTAAGGCTTAATTTTTCCCTGAACCTGTGTGTGAGATGATACACGCATGAAAGGTATTTTAGCAGCTGCTCTCTTTATCTAATGAAACCTTCCTCATTATGCCTTTATCTGCCACATGTCTTCACAGTACGATGATGACACTTGAGTTTTTGTGAAATATCTATTGTTTTCACACCTACTATTGCATTATATGACACTTGTTAGCAGTATGAAGATCCTTTATTTCTCCCATATTGCTTAAACATGTGGTTTCTTAATTAGGTAAAACATCCTTAACGATCTGTCTTATAACTGCGCTCAGCTGGGAACCAATTATCACAGGGTTTTGAGGTTGATTTCATTGATACAAAGACTCTGAAACATAAGACCACCCAGGAGGTTATGGAAAAAAATATTAAAGATATATCTTTACGATGCATGAATCCAATTTGCACAATAATTTGGAACATTTTACACATGCCAATCGGTAGTGGAGGAGTTGGGTTCTTTATTGAACATACTAGGGCATCTCAATGAATTAGAAGATCATCAAAAAGTGACTTTATTTCAGTAATTCAATACATAAAGTGACACACATCTATTATATAGAGTCATTACACACAGAGGGATCTATTTCATGTGTTTATCTCTGTTAATGTTGATGATTATGACTTACAGCCAATGAAAGTAGGGAGGATGGAGGTATTCCACCAGGCATTAAAGAGTGAATATAATATTGATTTATTAGTCCTGAAACATGGCAAAATGATACTGATTTTTCCTGAGGAAGGGGTCGGGAGCCTCGAAACACGTTAACAATAAGTCATAATTAACTTTTTGATGCTATTCTAATTCATTGAGATGCTTCTGTACCTGGGGTCAGACAAAGAAGACACTCAAAGGGTTCATGCAACAAGTATATTTTTTTGGTCAAACAGTCAAGACCAAAACCTTCCTCAACTCAGTGGTGGACCTGGTGCCGTGTGGGCCCCGGTGCAGCTGGTTCATTCATAGGTGAGGAGCGGGATGGGGGGGGGTTGGGGTGCTAGTGAGGAACGTGGGGGGGTGCTAACTAGAGAGGGTGGGGAGGTGCTGGTGAGTATGGGCTGCCACCCGCGTTCAGGGTATAGATAGAGAGGAGAGGCGGGGCGGGATCAGCCGCGGGTGACAGAGAGCTTCCTGCGGCAGCACATCTCCTCTGACACACAGCCTCTAGGCCCCCCTGCAGGGAGGTGGAAGGGCCCCCCTACAGGTGCCTGAGGGGCCCCCTAGCCGGTCGGGGCCCTGGTGCAGCTGAGCCAGCTGCACCGCGGTAGGTCCGCCCCTGCCTCAACTGCTCCCCTGCATATAACCTTATAGAGAGCACATATACGCCATGCAAATTCTCAGAGTTCACTATCACGTCAATAGAACAAGTCCACTATTAATTGTTTTGAAGCCTTAAAGGGATTGTTCACTACTTGGACAAACACTTCTCATTCCCCATGTGCGCCCATAAAATGAAAAAAGCTTAGTCTCACCCCTGATGCCGTCACGGCTCCAGCTATGCTCAAGCTCATGGGGCTCACATGATCGATCTTTACCAGCTTCCTTCTCCCCGTCTTGGGACGTTTAAGTAGTAGGGAGTGAGCGCCGCGGCTGGCGCTCACTTCCTCTTGAGTATTTCCATGTCCGAAGGTGCAGGAGAAGGCAAGCAATGCTGATTGATTGCGGGGCTTGCATGTCAAAACAGTGTCACGTGAACCTCGTAAACGCGAGTTCCCGCATCGCAGGAACCACACTGGCATCGGAGGTGAGTATAGGCTTTTTTTATTTTATGAAGGCACATGGGGAATGAGAAGGGGTGTCCAAGTAGTGAACAATCCCTTTAATAAAGAGCGAGATGTTCTGGAGATATCATTTAGACTTTGTAAGGACTGAAAGAGGGGCTAAAGAGAAACTCCGAAAACACAATAAATAACAAATTACTTTTATGTTCATCTTAGTTACTCGTCCACCGATATCAGTGTTCCCCAACTCCAGTCCTTGAGAGCCACCAACAGGTCGTGTGTAGGCGGTGTGTGTGTAGGCGGTGTGTGTGTAGGCGGTGTGTGTGTGTAGGCGGTGTGTGTGTGTAGGCGGTGTGTGTGTGTGTGTGTAGGCAGTGTGTGTGTAGGCGGTGTGTGTGTGTGTAGACAGTGTGTGTGTGTAGGCAGTGTGTGTAGACAGTGTGTGTGTGTGTAGACAGTGTGTGCGTAGACTGTGTAGGCAGTGTGTGTAGGCAGTGTGTGTAGAAAGTGTGTGTAGGCAGTGTGTGTGTAGACTGTGTAGGCAGTGTGTGTAGGCTGTGTGTAGACAGTGTGTGTGTAGACAGTCTGTAGGCTGTGTGTGTGTGTAGACAGTGGTGTGTGTAGGCGGTGTGTGTGTAGGCGGTGTGTGTAGGCAGTGTGTGTGTAGGCGGTGTGTGTAGGCAGTGTGTGTGTAGGCAGTGTGTGTGTAGGCGGTGTGTAGACAGTGTGTGTGTGTAGACTGTGTAGGCAGTGTGTGTGTAGACTGTGTAGGCAGTATGTGTGTAGGCTGTGTGTGTGTGTAGGCTGTGTGTGTGTGTAGGCAGTGTGTGTGTAGACAGTGTGTGTAGGCAGTGTGTGGACAGTGTGTGTGTAGACAGTGTGTGTGTAGGCAGTGTGTGTGTAGGCAGTGTGTGTGTAGGCAGTGTGTGTGTGTGTAGGCAGTGTGTGTGTAGGCAGTGTGTGTGTGTGTAGGCAGTGTGTGTGTGTGTAGGCAGTGTGTGTGTGTGTAGGCAGTGTGGTGTGTGTTGTGTAGGCAGTGTGTGTGTAGACAGTGTGTGTAGACAGTGTGTGTAGACAGTGTGTGTAGACAGTGTGTGTAGACAGTGTGTGTAGACAGTGTGTGTAGACAGTGTGTGTAGACAGTGTGTGTGGATAGTGTGTAGACTGTGTATGTAGACAGTGTGTGTAGACAGTGTGTGTGTAGGCAGTGTGTGTAGACTGTGTAGACAGTGTGTGTGTAGACAGTGTGTGTAGGCTGTGTGTGTGGATAGTGTGTAGACTGTGTATGTAGACAGTGTGTGTGGGCAGTGTGTGTAGACACACTGCTAAAGTGATATTCCACCCATGTACCCTGGGTACAGATCGGGGCTCTTGTTCTGAGCTCTGTACACTGACACCGGATCCAGTAAACAATAGTTATTCCCGCCTCTGGCTCCGGCGGCCTCATGTTAAGTGTCCCGGACTGCACCGCGTTAGTTTCTCTCCGGTTTGGTCACCGGTGCAGACTCTGATTTTGGGGCCGGGAAAAAACAGGACAGAAATGAATCCGGGACTGAATTCACAAAACCGGATGAGCATGTATGACCGATCCGGCACCACAGGGATACACAGGAGGCAAAATCGAAGAGGATGACAAAAACCGTGGTGAGCAGCCGCCAAGGTAAACCCTGAAAACCGAGGAGGCCGGAGGTGCGGATCACTGACCTACCGGATCATTTTTTGTATTGATAATAATACTTTGTCATTTTTTGTATATTCAATTTGTTGTGTGGGCGAGACCGGCGCCATTATCTGCCACTCTGTGATGATGTAGGTGTGTCTGTGGCTGATACAGAGGTGTGCAAACCTCAAAACGCGTTGGTTCCACTGAGACCTTGTCAATAAAGGAATCTTCAACTTCTTGCATCATCAGCTGGACACATGCACAATTACAGTGTTCAGGTTGACCATTATTATTATTTATTATTATTATAGAGCCATTTATTCCTTGGTGCTTTACATGTGAAAAGGGGCAACATAGACAAGTACAATAATCATGAACAATACAAGGTACAGGAGCCCACCCTGCCCACGAGGGTTCACAGTCTACAAGGGATGGGTGAGGATACAGTGGGTGAGGAGAGAGGACCCTGCACACGAGGGCTCACAGTCTACAAGGGATGGGTGAGGATTCAGGTGAGGAGAAAGGACCCTGCCCACGAGGGCTCACAGTCTACAAGGGATGGGTGAGGATACAGTAGGTGAGGAGCTGATCAGTCACACTACACAATTGCAATAGCGTCATGCATTAGGCAGCCTCCCTGCGCTGGCCAATCATCATACTATTGCATTGTCCAATCATCGTACGAGCGTCTCGTAATCCACAATTCTGGCACGCCTATGTGTTGTCCCTGCTGCCCCAGGTCCTCCCATATTACCTTCTGTAGCGGTGTGTAAATGAGGGACGGTGCTCTACAGAAGGTAACTTTAGGCACCCGGCGGTGCATCCAGAGATAGATTAAACCTTCTGTGAAGCACCTTGTAGCGGCGTGTAATGGCGGTGCGGGTACCATTTGCAACCGTTGAAACGTGCACGTGCGACACCCGGTGGTTTCTAACCTCCGTTAGCGGCGTGTAAAGGTACCATTAGGGATGGTTGAGGATTCAGCAGGTGATGAGAGAGAACCCTACTCATTAGGGCTAACAGTCTACAAGGGATGGGTGAAGATACAGTAGGTGAGGAGAGAGGACCCTGCCCACGAGGGCTCACAGTCTACAAGGGATGGGTGAGGATACAGTAGGTGAGGAGATATGACCCTGCCCACGAGGGCTCACAGTCTACAATGGATAGGTGAGGATACAGTAGAGGAGGAGAGTGGACCTTGCCCATGAGTTCTCACAGTCTACAGGGGATAGGTGAGGATACAGTAGGTGAGGAGATATGACCCTGCCCACGAGGGCTCACAGTCTACAATGGATAGGTGAGGATACAGTAGAGGAGGAGAGTGGACCTTGCCCATGAGTTCTCACAGTCTACAGGGGATGGGTGAGGATATAGTAGGTGAGGAGAGAGGACCCTGCCTGCGAGGACTCACAGTCTACAAGGGATGGGTGAGGATATAGTAGGTGAGGAGAGAGGACCCTGCCCACGAGGGCTCACAGTCTACAAGGGATGGGTGAGGATACAGTAGGTGAGGAGAGAGGACCCTGCCTGCGAGGGCTCACAGTCTACAAGGTATGGGTGAGGATACAGTAGGTGAGGAGAGAGGACCCTGCCCATGAGGGCTCAGAGTCTACAAGGGATGGGTGAGGATATAGTAGATGAGGAGAGGGGACCCTGCCCATGAGGGCTCACAGTCTACAAGGGATGGGTGAGGAACAGTAGGTGAGGAGAGAGGACCCTGCCTGCGAGGGCTCACAGTCTACAAGGGATGGGTGAGGATACAGTAGGTGAGGAGAGAGGACCCTGCCTGCGAGGGCTCACAGTCTACAAGGGATGGGTGAGGATACAGTAGGTGAGGGGAGAGGACCCTGCCTGCGAGGACTCAGTCTAGAAGGGATGGGTGAGGATACACTAGGGGAGGATAGAGCTGGTGGTGCCGCGGGTCAGTAGATTGAGGATCACTGCAGGTTGTAGTTTGTTGGGTCTTCAGGTTCCTTTTGAAGGTTTCCATGGTAGGCGAGAGCCTGATGTGTTGGGGTAGAGAGTTCCAGACTATGGGGGAAGCACGGGAGAAGTCTTGAATGCGGTTGTGGGAAGAAGAGATGAGAGGGGAGGAGAGAAGGAGATCTTGCGAGAATCAAAGGTTGTGTGTAGGTGAGTACCAGGAGACCATGTCACAGATGTACAGTGACAGGTTGTGGATGGCTTTGTATGTCATAGTTAGGGTTTTTAACAGGAGTCTCTGGGCAATAGGAAGCCAGTGAAGGGCTTGGTAGAGAGGAGAGGCTGGGGAATAATGGGGGTACAGGAGGATGTCAGACAGCGGATTTTAGGATAGATTGAAGGGATAATAAAAGGGAGGCCAGAGAGCAGGAGGTTGCAATAGTTGAGGCGGGAGATGATGAGGGCGTGCATGAGTGTTTTGCAGTTTCTTGGTCAAGGAATGTACGGATCTGGGAATTTTTTGGAGTTGAAGTCGGCAGGAGGCGGCAAGACCTTGGATATGTGGTTTGAAAAAGAAGGCAGAGTCAAGGATCACCCCCAGGCTCCGAGCATGCGAGGAGAAAGTGAGCAACCAGTGACTTTGATGGATAGGTCTGATGGATGGGGTGGAGTGAGATGGGGGAAAGATGATGAATTCTGTTTTGTCCATGTTGAGTTTTGGAAATTGAGCAGCAAGGAAAGATGAAACGGCGACAGACATTGTGGGATTTTGGTTAGTAAGGAGGTGATGTCTGGTCCAGAGAGGTAGCGCTGTGCGTCATCAGCGTAGAGGTGATACTGAAGACCGTGGGACTCTATGAGCTGTCCCAAGCGTGTAGATGGAGAAGAGTAGGGGTCCTAGAACTGAGCCTTGGGGACACCGACAGATAGGGGATGAGAGGAGGAGGTGGTGTGGGAGAGGGAGACGCTGAATGTCCAGTCTGTTAGGTCCAGGAGGAGGAGGACAGAGTAGTGTCGCTTGCTCTTGGTGGTTATGGTCATTGGTGAGTAGTTAGGGTAGTTTCAGTTGAGTGATGCGGCCTGAAGCCAGATTGTAACCAGTCAAAGAGGGAGGAGAGGTGGGAGGAAAGTTCGAGATGGACATGATACTCCAGTACTTCTGAGGCATAAGAGAAAAGTGATATGGGGCAATAGCTATAGGCAGAGGATGGGTCGAGGGAGGGTATGATCGAGGCATGTTTAAAGGATGAGGGGAAGACACCGGTTGTTAGTGATCGGTTGAAGAGATGCGTTAGGGTTTACAAAACATACTAGTGCATCTCAATGAATTAGAATATCATCAAAAATCAATGTAATATTGCCAGTATTACTTGAATTTTCTGAGATAATGGCCTTTGGGTTTTCATTGGCTGTGAACCATAATCATCAACATTAACAGAAGCAAAAACTTGAAATAGATCACTCTGTTCTGTGTATAATGACTGTATAATTTGTTTCACTTTTTGTACTGAATTACTGAAGTAAATTAACTGATGATCTATTTTATTGAGATGCTCTAGTATTTATAACTATAACTCACACACACAGATTTACACACAGACAGACACACACACAGATTCCCCGCCAGACACTCACACACACTCACACAGACTCACACACAGATTTACACACAGACAGACAGAGTCACACACTTACAGATTCCCCGCCAGACACAGACTCACACACACAGATATACACAGACTCACACACACACACAGACTCATACACAGACACACACACACACAGACATACACAGACAAACACACACATAGACTCACACACACATAGACTCACATACACACACACACACACAGACTCAAACACACACAGACACACAGTCTCCCCTTCGCCAGGGTTCTACCACTGGCAGTGGAGAAATAAGTTACTCACGTGACATGGCAAGGGTCATGTGATGCGGCTGGGGTCATGTGACGCCACGTCACACAGATCCTTGCTCCACAGACTGCGGTAAGATCCTGGCAGAGGGGAAAGCAAGAGAAGGGGACAGACTGCTGGGGGCGGGAGATTGGGCATATGGTGTCCGAACTGCTGGGGGCTGGAGAGCGGACGGAGGGGGCCTGGACTGTTGGTGGCGGGAGACCGGGCGGAGGGGGGCCATGAGCTCGAGTGGATGGAGCCAGAGTACTGGGTGCGGGAGACCGAGTGGAGGGGAGCCAGACTGCTGGTGGCGAGAAACGGGGCGGAGGTGGGCCGGACTGTTGGGGGTGGGAGACCGAGCGGAGTAGGCCAAACTGCTGGGGGCGGGAGAATAGACAGAGAGGGGTGCGTGTGCAGCCGCACCGCTAACGGCCGCCATCTACTATAATCTCGTCTAATCCTGAAATCCTGCGTCGCTGATTGGTCGCTGGCGGCTGGCGCGACCAATCAGCGTCACGGGATTTCCGTTACAGACAGACACAATTAGACGATTATATAGTAGATTCTTTACACTGTCCCCAGAGGTGTACTGTTTTCCCTCCCAGACACTGTTCCCAGAGGTGTACGGTTTTCCCTCCCTGTAGATCTCACATTTTAGGAGGGACCACAGGTTCTCTATGGGGTTCAGATCAGGTGAACAAGGCGGCCATGTCATTATTCTTCTTTTAGACCTTTACTGGCCAGCCACGCTGTGGAGTAGTTGGATGCATGTGATGGAGCATTGTCCTGCATAAAAATCATGTTTTTCTTGAATGATCCCGACTTCTTCCTGTACCACTGCTTGAAGAAGTTGTCTTCCAGAAACTGGCAGTAGGTCCGGGAGCTGAGATTCACTCCATCCTCAACCCGAAAAGGTCCCACAAGTTCATCTCTGATGATCCCAGCCCATACCAGTACCCCACCTCCACCTTGCTGGCGTCTGAGTCGGAGTGGAGCTCTCTGCCCTTTACTGATCCAGCCTCTGGCCCATCCATCTGCCCATCAAGAGTCACTCTCATTTCATCAGTCCATAAAACCTTTGAAGAATCAGTCTTCAGATATTTCTTGGCCCAGTCTTGACGTTTTATCTTATGTTTCTTGTTCAGAGGTGGTGGTTTTATCTTATGTTTCTTGTTCAGAGGTGGTCGTTTTATCTTATGTTTCTTGTTCAGAGGTGGTGGTTTTATCTTATGTTTCTTGCTCAGAGGTGGTGGTTTTATCTTATTTTTCTTGTTCAGAGGTGGTGGTTTTTCAGCCTTCCTTACCTTGGCCATGTCCCTGAGTATGGCACACCTTGTGCTTTTGATACTCCAGTAACGTTGCAGCTCTGAAATATGGCAAAACTGGTAGCAAATGGCATCTTGGCAGCTTCACGCTTGATTTTCCTCAATTCATGGGCAGTTATTTTGCGCCTTTTTTGCCCTCACGCTTCTTGCGACCCTGTTGGGTATTTGCCATGAAACACTTGATTGTTCAGTGATCACGCTTCAAAGGTTTGGCAATTTCCAGACTGCTGCATCCCTCTGCAAGACATCTCACAATTGTGGACTTTTCAGAGCCGTCACATCTCTCTTCTGACCCATTTTGCCTAAGGAAAGGCATTTGCCTAATAATTAAGCACACCTTATATAGGGTGTTGATGTCATTACACCACACCCCTCCTCATTACAGAGATGCACATCACCTGATTTACTTCATTGGTAGTTGGCGCTCAGCCTATACAGCTTGGAGTAGGACAATACGTATAAAAAGTATCATGTGATCAAAATACTCATTTGTCTAATAATTCTGCACACAGTGTATGTGTACTGGAAAATCAACACAGCACATCACCCTGAAAACACCATCCCCACTGTCACACGTGGTGGAGGGAGCAGCCTGCTGTGAGGAGGCTTTCCTTCAACAAAGGCAGGGTTGTTGGTCAGAGTAGATAGGAAGATGGCTGGAGCTAAATACAGGGCAATCCTGGAGGAAAACCTGTTAGAGGCAGCTAAATACTTGAGATAGGGACATGCCACCCTAAACATCCAGCCAGAGCTACAATGGAGAGTTCAGGTCAGAGCATAGTCCTGTGTGAACGGTGACATCACAGAGGTCTCCATCCAATCACTGGGCGACAGCAAAGAAGAAGAGAAAAATGTCACCGCTAGATGTGCAAGGCCGGAGAGACAGACTGAATACTAATGCAAGGCAGGGAAAGGTGGTCTTACAAAGTGTTGACTCGGGAGTGACTGAATCCTAATCTAAAACAGAGAAAGGTGGCCCTACAAAGTGCTGATTCAGGGGGCTGAATACTAATGCAAGACAGAGGTGGGTCCTACAAAGTGCTGACTCAGGGGACTGAATACTAATACAAGACAGAGAAAGGTGGTCCTACAAAGTGCTGACTCAGGGGGTGAATACTAATACAAGACAGAGAAAGGTGATCCTACAAAGTTCTGACTCGGGCTGAATACTAATACAAGACAGAGAAAGGTGGTCCTACAAAGTGCTGACTCAGGGGCTGAATACTAATACAAGACAGAGAAAGGTGGTCCTACAAAGTGCTGACTCAGGGGGTGACTACTAATGCAAGACAGAGAAAGGTGGTCCTACAAAGTGCTGACTCAGGGGCTGAATACTAATACAAGACAGAGAAAGGTGGTCCTACAAAGTGCTGACTCAGGGGCTGAATACTAATGCAAGACAGAGAAAGGTGGTCCTACAAAGTGCTGACTTAGGGGCTGAATACTAATGCAAGACAGAAAAAGGTGGTCCTACAAAGCGCTGACTCAGGGGGCTGAATACTAATACAAGACAGAGAAAGGTAGTCCTACAAAGTGCTGACTCAGGGGCTGAATACTAATACAAGACAGAGAAAGGTGGTCCTACAAAGTGCTGACTCAGGGGCTGAATACTAATACAAGACAGAGAAAGGTGGTCCTACAAAGTGCTGACTCAGGGGCTGAATACTAATACAAGACAGAGAAAGGTGGTCCTACAAAGTGCTGACTCAGGGGGGTGAATACTAATACAAGACAGAGAAAGGTGGTCCTACAAAGTGCTGACTCAGGGGCTGAATACTAATGCAAGACAGAGAAAGGTGGTCCTACAAAGTGCTGACTCAGGGGGTGAATACTAATACAAGACAGAGAAAGGTGGTCCTACAAAGTGCTGACTCAGGGGCTGAATACTAATACAAGACAGAGAAAGGTGATCCTACGAAGTGCTGACTCAGGGGCTGAATACTAATACAAGACAGAGAAAGGTAGTCCTACAAAGTGCTGACTCAGGGGCTGAATACTAATACAAGACAGAGAAAGGTGGTCCTACAAAGTGCTGACTCAGGGGCTGAATACTAATGCAAGACAGAGAAAGGTGGTCCTACAAAGTGCTGACTCAGGGGCTGAATACTAATGCAAGACAGAGAAAGGTGGTCCTACAAAACGCTGACTCAGGGGGCTGAATACTAATACAAGACAGAGAAAGGTAGTCCTACAAAGTGCTGACTCAGGGGCTGAATACTAATACAAGACAGAGAAAGGTGGTCCTACAAAGTGCTGACTCAGGGGCTGAATACTAATACAAGACAGAGAAAGGTGGTCCTACAAAGTGCTGACTCAGGGGCTGAATACTAATACAAGACAGAGGAAGATGGTCCTACAAAGTGCTGACTCAGGGGCTGAATACTAATACAAGACAGAGAAAGGTAGTCCTACAAAGTGCTGACTCAGGGGCTGAATACTAATACAAGACAGAGAAAGGTGGTCCTACAAAGTGCTGACTCAGGGGCTGAATACTAATGCAAGACAGAGAAAGGTGGTCCTACAAAGTGCTGACTCAGGGGGTGAATACTAATACAAGACAGAGAAAGGTGGTCCTACAAAGTGCTGACTCAGGGGGTGAATACTAATACAAGACAGAGAAAGGTGGTCCTACAAAGTGCTGACTCAGGGGCTGAATACTAATACAAGACAGAGAAAGGTAGTCCTACAAAGTGCTGACTCAGGGGCTGAATACTAATACAAGACAGAGAAAGGTGGTCCTACAAAGTGCTGACTCAGGGGCTGAATACTAATACAAGACAGAGAAAGGTGGTCCTACAAAGTGCTGACTCTGGGGCTGAATACTAATGCAAGACTGAGAAAGGTGGTCCTACAAAGTGCTGACTCTGGGGCTGAATACTAATGCAAGACTGAGAAAGGTGGTCCTACAAAGTGCTGACTCAGGGGCTGAATACTAATACAAGACAGAGAAAGGTGGTCCTACAAAGTGCTGACTCAGGGGGTGAATACTAATACAAGACAGAGAAAGGTGATCCTACAAATTGCTGACTCAGGGGGCTAAATACTAATACAAGACAGAGAAAGGTGGTCCTACAAAGTGCTGACTCAGGGGGTGAATACTAATACAAAACAGAGAAAGGTGATCCTACAAAGTGCTGACTCAGGGGGTGAATACTAATACAAGACAGAGAAAGGTGGTCCTACAAAGTGCTGACTCAGGGGCTGAATACTAATGCAAGACAGAGAAAGGTGGTCCTACAAAGTGCTGACTCAGGGGGTGAATACTAATACAACAAAGAGAAAGGTGGTCCTATAAAGCGCTGACACAAAACCAGGAAACATTACCTTTATAATTCACAAATACTTGTATTTAGTATTGGTATCACAAAAAAAATCTAAAAAAATACATTTAAGTTTGTGGGGGTAACGCAAAAAAACATAACGTTTGCAAGGTTTATATAACAGCAACAATAACAGTTGACTGGGGGGGGGGGGGGCTCACTGATCAACTATGTGCAAATATACATTCACAAATGTAGCTATGCTTCTATGTAATATACTGGATAGTTTGTGAAATGAATGAGAGGATTCCTTTTTACATAGTCAAACGTGTATCAACTGGTGATCATGTTTGGGGTGTAAGTGAAATACTACTGCACAGAGGCCCACCAGAGGAATCTCCGGCTCTCCCGTCGGCCAGTCCGAGCCGGATCGTAGGCATTGTAAATTTTGGATCCTGTAGTTCTTTTTTGATAGTATATACTATAATATTTCGTTTTTATTGATGCATTACCTTCCGGATTTTTTTGGATTATAAGATGCACTTGTGTCCCCCCAAGTTGGGGTAAAAATGGGGTGTGTCTTATAATCTGAATCTTATTTTTTTTTTTTTTAAATCAAATGTTTTTATTAGAAAAATTCGTCAAACATTACAATAACAACAATTTACCATTTTTAAGTAAGTAAATTCCCCCCCTAACCAACACCCCTCCATCCCACCCTTCCCCCCCCCCCCTTCCCACCTGGTCAGTCTAGGTGCGTATTTGCTTTTCATATAAGAGGTATTATATTTCGGACAGTATCTGCTTCCGTCAATATCTTCAACGTTGGAATGGATTGGCCCCTTCCAGACCCGAGATCTAGCACAGCTCTAGTTACTCATAGGGAAAAACCGTGTATCTATCAAACACCAATTATGTCATCGGCCGTGTATCCCGGCTGTCAAGCCTTCCTTGTACCCGCATTAGTTTGCCCGCAGCCATGGTTCCCACAGTGCCTCAAAGGACTTAGTATTCCCACACCTTCGATATATACCTTCCTCGGTACGCACAATATACCTGACTTGCTGTATATATTCTGCTCTAGTGGGTGACTCCGTCTTAATCCATCTCTTGGCTATCACCTTGCGCGCAATATATAGGAGTCTTGCCACTGCGACCTTCTGGGCATCAGGAACCTCCACACTCTCCACGTATCCCAACACACACACCAGTGGACTCCTTGGTAGCCTGCAATCGTACCACCCTTCAATTAAATTGATAACCAGTAACCAAAAACCTTGTAGCCTCGGACACTCCCACATCATATGCAGTAATCCCACTCCCTCTTGTCCACATCTTGGGCATTCAGACGTGGTTCTTACACCTATCCTGTTCAAGAATTCTGGGGTCCTGTAGGTTCTATGTATCAGAAACAACTGCGATAATCTGGCCGGCTCACTTAATGACAGTTTGGGAATATATTCCAGAATCTGCTCCCAGGTATCATCCTCCATCTCCCCAATCTCCTCTTCCCATCTACATCTGGATTTTATCGGATATTTCAGCAACCAGGTATGCAGTATGTCCCTATATACCGTCGATATGGCTTCTCGAGTGCATCCTTTCACACAAATAAAATTTACAACTATGTCTTTTTGCACTATTAACTCCTTAGTACGCTTCTGTCGTTCAAAGGCATGTTGCACTCTGAGATACAAATATTCATCCATCTCCGGAATCCGGAATTCCCTTTTCAGATCAGCGAAGGACTTCAACATACCATTCACAACCAAATGGCCAACACACTCAATTCCTTCATGCATCCATCTCTTTTGTTCCCCCAACTTATAAAATTCCGGTAACTCTCTATTCATCCACAAGGGGTGTATTCCGTCACTCCAGAAATGCCTCTTATTTGTTTAACTCTATCCCATACCTTTTGGACCAGATCCAGAGTGGGGAGCCCGCCGCACAGCCGGCCAATGTCTCCGGCCTCCACCCCTTCTACAATGGGGATCCTACCCGTTAAGATCTCTAAGATCTTCTTACTCCTGGATCCGCTCTCCCCGTCTGCCCATCCCTTTAAGTGTTGACTCTGTGCCGCCAGGAAATACACCCACGGGTTGGGCAGAGCAAACCCACCCTCCGTCTTTGGCCGTTGTAGGATCTCCAGCTTTATCCTAGGCTGGCCGCACCCCCAGACCAGGTCTCTAAACAGGGAGTTAATCCTTCTGAACACACTTCCTGATAGCCACACCGGTGAGTTGTGTAGCAGATACAATAGTTTCGGCATGAGTAACATTTTTATTAAATTTGCCCTGCCCACCCCCGACAGCCGCATTCTGCTCGAAGTTCTGGCTTTGTCTTTGAGGCGTACCAACAACAGTTCCATATTAAGCTTTATGAAGTCTGTGACAGGCAGAGCAATACACAAGCCCAAATATTTAAATTGTTGAACTAATTTTAATTTCGAGCAGCCCGCCGGCTCAGGTGACCCCACACTCCCCTCGTCCACCATCATCATACTAGACTTGTCCCAATTAATCTGCAGCCTGGACATATCTCCAAATCTTTCTATCAGATTAACCGCTTGTCCCAATGATTCTCCCGGGTCTTGGAGAAATAATAGGATGTCATCTGTGTATAACGCAATCTTCTCCTCAAAACAGCCAAACCTAAACCCCTTAACCTCTCCCGTGCTTCTCACGCGTATAGCGAGAGGCTCAATCGCTAGGGCAAACAACAAAGGCGACAAAGGACAACCCTGACGGGTCCCCCTGGTCAAAGCAAACCTTTCCGACCTTCCTCCGTTTACCCTCACCCTGGCCACCGGTGAAGAGTACAACAACTGTGTCCAGGCAATAAAAGACCGACCAACACCAAACCTCTCCATTACCATCCATAAATAGTCCCATTCCACGCTGTCAAATGCTTTTCTGGCATCCAGGGAAACCACCGCCCTGCAACCCACATTATCCGCTGGTAGCTGCAAGTTTAAGTATAATCGTCTCAGATTGACAGCAGTCGATCTGCCTGGCATGAATCCAGACTGATCCGGATGAATCACACCCATCACCACTCCCGAGAGTCTATTTGCCAGAACTTTAGCTAATAATTTTGCATCCACTGACAGCAGTGAAATAGGCCTATATGATTCAGTCTTCGTCTTATCTTTACCTTCCTTGGGTAACACTACAATAGTAGCCTCTCTCATGGATTCTGGCAGCCGTCCTTCTACAAGTGCCTCCTGGAACACCACCAATAACCTGGGTAACAACACGTCTTTTAATTGTTTATACACATCCACCGGTAAGCCATCACCCCCCGGGGCTTTGCCATTCGCCATCAAAGCCAATGCCTCCTCTAATTCTTCCACTGAGAGATTCCGCTCCAAAGAGTCCCTTTCAGCCACCCCGATCTTCCTCATTTCTGTTTCTGCTAAGTAGTCTGTCATTTCATCCCTTGACACCCTCAAGCGAGAAGTGTACAGGTCCGAGTAAAATCTCCTGAAAACAGCCAATATATCCGCTGTCTCATCAACCAATCTACCTTCCTCATCCTCCACCGCATACACGTATGAAGAGTCCCTCTGAGCCGACGCCACTACTGACAACAAGTGTCCCACCCTCTCCCGCTCAGCAAAGAAGGAGATCCTCTGGAACGCCTGCTTTTTTTCCGCTAGGCACTTATGCACTCTGTCCACAGCTTCTTGGGCCTCCCTCAAAGCTTTCTGCGACTCCGGTGTGAGCAGTCTCATTGCCTCTCCCTCCGCCTTTCTCACCGCCTCTACAGCCAGCTGTTCCTCCAGACGTGTCTTTGTTTTACACTTGGATATTTCTCTAATCAGCAGTCCTCGCAGGAAGGCCTTCATGGCATCCCACACCACCCCAACCGTGGCGCTCCCCTCGTTTTCTTCAAAGAATATTTCTAATTCTTTCCCAATACCCTCCACGTCAATTGATTTCAACCATGCAGGGTGCAGTCTCCACTACACAGAGTATCCCATAGTCCTATCTTTCATGCAAATACTGACTTCTACAGGTTTATGGTCTGAGACCACCCTCGGCAGATAATCAATTTTACCTATCAGTGTATTCATACAAGCATTTCCCAGCACTAAGTCTATCCGTGACATCGACCCATGTGTGGCGGAGAAGCATGAGAAACACTTCTTCTCAGGGTTTCTCACCCTCCACAAATCAATTAATGCCAGTTCCCGGATGTGTCTAGCAAAAGCCGTCTCCCCACTCCTCCTAGACCCTAATTGGCCCCTCCCTTCCCGGTCTAAATCCCAGTTTAACACATTATTCATATCTCCCAATACTAGCAGCGGGACCCCAACCCTGCGCCCGGCCAAGTCCATAATTTTCTGTAGTTTTTTGTCCGAATATGGAGGAGGGAAATACACCGCCACCAGACACAACGTACATCCGTACACCTTACACACCACAAACACATACTGTCCATCCCGATCCACATTCACTTCAATTTCCTCATATGGTACCGAGGCATGCACCAACACTGACACTCCCCTGGCATACTCTGAATACGTGGCATGGTACGAATGTCTGATCCATGACCGAGCCAACGTGCCCACCATATCCCTAACCAAGTGAGTCTCAAGTAGGCAGATTATCGATGGCTTGAAAGACATTATATGACGAAATACCACTGCCCTCTTTCCCCTGTCAGCCAGACCCCTCACTTTCCAAGTAATCACTTTAAGTTTAGAAGCCATATTCGTGCATGATACACTGTCCCCTCCTCATCCCTCACAGACCAAGCATCTCTGTCCCCCAACCATCCAGGACCGTCCCAAAAAATAAACACCCCTCCCAGTGCCCCCCGTCCCCCCACCCACATACCCCCTCCTCCTTCCCTCTTTGTTGATCTCCACCGAGAATGGGCAAAACAGAGTTTCCGGCCTCCTACCTCCCACCAAACACACCCCTCTGGCATCTCACCAACCACCCACATTGCTCTCCCGCCTTTTTGTAACAATCTATTCAACTATCCCATAGACCAGCAGCCACCACAACTGCACCACCCCCCTCACCACCCCAGATCCCCCCGCTTCGTCCTATATTGCAGCACCTCCCCGTAAATAATCCCCCCCCACCCCCACCGAGGGTAGGAGTAAAATAGAAAACAGCAAATCAACAGTCTGAGTCACTCATGAAACACTAGACCCTTCTTAAAAAAAGTATAAAAAGTAGACGAAGGGTAAGAAACATTTTCCCCGCTTCAAAAATTTGCAGGATCCGGGTTATTCCAGCACAACAGCACATTCAGTTCCCGTACAGATACAAAGTGTTCAACCGTCTCCATTGTCTCTCAGTTTCCTATTATTTCGCTCCATCCACTCATCCACCTCTTCCGGGGATTGAAAAAACTGGACCTTGTTTAACGCCTCAACCCGTAATTTGGTCGGGTATAGCATAGAGTACCACACTCCTAGGTCCCTCAGCCTGCGTTTAACCTCTCCAAACCTCATGCGAAGCTTTTGCACAGCTGGGGAATAGTCAGAGTAGATGGATATGTCCTGACCATCAATTGTCATGTCGTTAGTGGTTCTAGCTCTTCTTAGTATGGCATCTCAGTCTCTATAGTTCATAATTTTAGCCAACATTGCTCGGGAGCTGCTCCCGGGGCCACTGGACGCAAGGGGATTCTGTGGGCTCTCTCCACTACAAATACCTTAGAGAGGTTATCGGCTCCAATTTTTTTCAACAGCCAGTTTTCAATAAACTCAGTGGGGCGAGATCCCTCTGCCTTTTCCGGCACCCCAACAATCTTTATATTGTTCCGCCTTGAGCGGTTTTCCAAATCATCATTTTTGGCTATGACCTGAATCTTATTTTTTAAACTTAACGAAGTGGGGTTTGCAGTGGTGGAGTGGAGGTGAAAGAGGCAGAGTCCACAGAGAATGTGGGCAAAGCTGCGGAGGTGTTACAACGGTGTGCGGTGGAGGCTGCCATTTTCTGTGTTCCATTTAGAATTTCCAAAAATTGGCTGTGGAACTCTTATCTGTGCATGCGCCGCCTCAGCGGCCATTTTCTGGAAGTCCTGGACGGTAGAGGCTAAGGCTCAGTGTACCTACCAATGCTGGCAGGAACACGGAAAATGTCGGCCACCATGACACCTGACACAGCCCCAGCTCTTGCCCTCCATCCTCCATGGACTTTGCCCCCAGCACCTGTGCCCCACCACTGCAATCCCCCACTCGGTAAGGCATGGTCGGTTCAGGATGGGAGGGCCATGTTCAAGGTGAGGGACATATATACCAGGATGAGGGGGCCATGTACAAGACTCAGGGACATATATACCAGGATGGGGGGGGGTCTATACCAGGATGACGGACATGTATACCAGGATGGGGGGACCATGTATCAGAATGAGGGACATAAATACCAGATTGGGGGCCATGTACCAGGATGGAGGACATATATACTAGGATGGGGGGGCCATGTACCAGGATGAGGGACATATATACCATAATGGGGGCCATGTACAAGGTGAAGCACATATATACAGTATTGGGGGCCATGGATGTAGAACATATATACTAGGATGGAGGGGCCATGTACCAGTATGGGGGACATATATACTAGGATGGAGGGCCATGTACCAGTATGGGGGGCATATATACTAGGATGGAGGGGCCATGTACCAGTATGGGGACATATATACAGGATGACATGTACCAAATGGCATATATACTAGATGAGGTGGCCATGTTACAAAGTGAAGACATAAATACCATATTGGGGGCCATGGATGTAGAACATATATAACTTGAATTGGTAGGGGCACATGTACCATGATGGTGGAATATATACTAGGATGGAGGGGCCATGTACCAGTATGGGGGGGCATATATACTAGGATGGAGGGGCCATGTACCAGTATGGGGGACATATATACTAGGATGGAGGGGCCATGTACCAGTATGGGGGGGCATATATACTAGGATGGAGGGCCATGTACCAGTATGGGGGACATATATACTCGGATGGAGGGGCCATGTACCAGTATGGGGGACATATATACTGATTGTAAGACAAACACTGGCATTATAAGATGGATCCCATTTAAAATAAAAAAAAAATGTTCTCTTCTCCTTCACCAAATTAGGGATGTATCTTATAATTTGATATTTTCCTGTGTAAATAGGAAAAAGAGAAGCCATCTTGATTTGTTGACTCATGGAATGGATGTTTAGAATTAGTAAAGTATCAAGTAATTTGCGAATTTTCTTTTTCCAGATGAAGACATTGGGAGATATTTCCAAGCAGACGTCCTTTTCCCGCTCCTCGATGAAGTGGAACATAAGGAATTTCCTGACTATGGACTGGATAAGACTTTAGCGTGTTCCGCATGTGGACGGTGTTTTCAAAAGAAAGCTCATCTTTCCAGACACAAGTGCAATCACAAAGATACAATCACATTCACGTGTTTAGAATGTGGGAAATGTTTTCCCTATCGGTCGCTTCTTGCTATACACGAGAGAGTTCACACAGGGGAGAAGCCATTCTCCTGTCAGAATGCGGGAAACGTTTTACCCAGAAAGCGAGCCTTGACATGCATCACAGAATCCACGTCGGGGAGAAGCAGTTTTGTTGCTTACACTGCGGAAAAGAGTTCACCCGCAAATCGAAACTAGTGGATCATTTAAGAACGCACACGGGGAGAAGCCGTTCTCATGCTCAGAATGTGAGAAAAGTTTCACTCGTAAATCCTACTTGGTCGATCATATAAGAACTCACACAGGGGAGAAGCCTTTCAATTGTTCAGAATGTGGGAAATGTTTTAGCCAGAAAACGACTCTTACTCTACATCAAAAACATCACTCGGGAGAGAAGCCGAATTCATGTCCCGAACGTGGTAAAGATTTTAGACATGACTCGGGTCTAATGGAAGACCTGAGAAGTCCCGCGGCGGAGAGGCCATTTCCGTGCTCAGAATGTGAGAAACAGTTTACTCAGAGATCAAGTCTTTTGGAACATGTAAAGATTCACACGGGGGAGATGCCGTATTCATGCACCGAATGGATAGGAGTTTTAGGCACAAGTCAAGTCTGGTAAAACACCTAAGAACTCACACAGGGGAGAAGCCGTTCTCTTGTTCACAATGTAAGAAATCTTTCGCTTATAGAAAAGGTTTTGTCCTGCATCAGAGAGCTCACACACGGGGTGAAGCCGTTTTCTTGCTCAGAATGTGGGAAATGTTTTACCTATAAATCCAATCTTATCAGACATCAGAGAAGCCACACGGAAGAGAATGATGTTTAATGTTGAGGGTTGGCTAAAGTACAAAAAAAGGATCACTGCTTAAGATGGGAAGATTTTTGGGACGATCTTTATTGATGTCTTTTATGTGTTAACGACCTGAGTTATCATCCATAACAGTCACGGAAACAGTAAAATATCACTGCTTTTGGGTTCTGAATTTTGTATTCTGCTCTTTTGTACATAGTTTTCTGAACACAGAACCGGAGGGCAATCCGGCCCCATAGACTCCCATGTTAGGGAGCGCTGGATTGCCCCAGATCCTCCCAGACCGATGGAAACCTGATGGCGGATAGCTGCCATCCAGCTCCATCTGGCCCCATAGGATACGAGAGGCCCAAAATCCCGATCTGGACAGCCCCGGACCGGACCTGACCGCAGTGGAAGCTGCCCTAACAAGTGGTTTGCATGAGGTATGAGTGCCCCCTGCCTGCTAGGCCTACACATGTTACTGACCCATCTGACTAGCATGAGGTATGAGTGCCCCCTGCCTGCTAGGCCTACACATGTTACTGACCCATCTGACTAATTCTTTAATTCTTTTGGTAGTAGTCCATGAAGCTAATACTGGTCAGAAAAGAAATGGGCGCACCACAATATATAAACAATATCAGAGGGTGCTCACCGTGCCAAGCAGGGGAACATTCATAGACGGGACAGACGAGGCACATGAAAGGGAGCAACATCGTACAAAGTAAAGTGCCAATCAAACAAATGCTTTATTAATATACAGCGCAGGAAAGGTTAAAAACCCATAGGGATCGCACCGATGAGATAACGGCATGACAATCAACAAAATGACAATGGCAAGGAGTTATAATAGACCGTATACAGTGGTGATACAGTTATAGGTATGTAACAGGAAACAACCGGACATGACAGATTTGCATATAAACGTTCATGAACCGATGCACCTGAAAGGTAGGATATACCAGTATGTAGAAATAATGACCTGATGTATACAAGGGCGTATATAAAATTTGACAATTACCGTGGTGGTATAGCAGGACAAAGGTAATAGGCACCTGGAAATGTATCAAACCGTTATGGCAATACAGAACACATGTAAATATGTGTTAGGTGGTGGCCGGTAAATAAATTCAATATGCCCAGGTAGTCTAGGTTCCCTATAGGTCACACGGATACCCTATAAATGGAATGACGTGGATAGAGATGATGATGACCATATTAATATGCTCCACGTATAACCGGCGGACCCAGTGGCATAACTTCAGGCCCAGGGGCCCCGATGTGAAAGCTCCAACGGGCCCCCAATTATGGCAAATCTTTAATAGTATTAGTCTTCTTCTATAGCCCAGAGGGACTTTTGGGGTCCCCCTAGGCTCCAGGGCCCGGGTGTGATTGTAACCCCTGCACCTATTGCAGACCCATATACAACAAATCCCACCAAGGGTATATACCAATATAATACACTGATAGCTAACAGTCAAGGTGTGGCAGGACACCCAATTCACCACAGTACAAGAAATAAGTGCAGTAAAAATGAGATGCAATAATCACATAGGCATGTCACAGTTATTATATCATGGAGAAGAGCTGGTAAACATTGCACCATGTATGTCACATGATACATATCTATGAATATCACCTGGTGCAATCGGGCATCAGCTGGTGGTCAAATGCCGGTAAATGGCGTAATCCATATCACTGCTGTGACTGTGCACCCAGTTATACACTGGAATTCAACATTAATGGGGCATCAATAATCAGTTTAGGCGTGTCACTATTGGACCAATAATTGCTGGTGAATAAACCTTAAGGGGTGACAGCTGGGGACAATGCCCCAAATACATTACACTACAAGTATCATCTTGTGCAGCCGGGCATCAGTGAGTGAAGGATATATATGAGCATGCACATACATGGTGGTAACCAGTGTAATAAGTGCCAGTCAGTCATATAGTCACCACAGACAGGAGGTCATCGAGGCAGTCAGGGGTGCCAGGAGAAACGCCAGGAGTCATGGGGGCCGTGAAAACCCAGGGGGCATCCAAACCCCACGTATTCTGCTGCTGGGGCACAGCTTCATCAGGGAGGTGACGCACTGTGCGGTAAAATACCCTATATACCTGTGTGATCAAGTCCGGACTAGTGTCAGGTGTGCCAGGGCCTCCAGTGAAACCGGAAGTGCGTGTGGTCACGTGACCAATGATGCAGAATGATGACGACTTCCGGTAGAAGGCCGGAAGTGTCAGTGGTGGTGCAGGTTGTCGTGGTAGACAGCTAAACACAGAGATGCTGTATGGAACTATACCGTGCCACAACTGAAGACATAATAAACAAATGCAATACATGGTGAAGCGTCACACTGCCGCATGATTACAATGGTATAAGGAATAAGCCAGTATAAGGGTTACGTTGTGATGAGTGATTATGTAAGAGCCTATGGATAGAGTATACCATACATATCAACTGGCAAATAAGCACAGCATCATGGTGCACGAGGGGCTGTCAATGTGCAGTAAGCTGGTGGTTAACCTACGGTGGTAGAGTACCCCGACCATATATATATAGATGGAGAATAAACCTCATTAGTGACACCCCCCTTATGTGGAGGGTGTCTGTTTATAATAATGTACCATACATCACGTTACTGTTATGGCGCATACATAAGCACAATGATAATAATGGTGAAGAACAGGCACATGAGCCATGCATTAAAGTCCCAGAATATCAGATCATTTACATAGTGTATATTTACACACCCACAGTAGTAGTGTATTGGGCTGTAAGGCCACCGGAGTGCCCTACCCTGGTGAAACTGGTGCAAGTGCCATGTATAGGCATTATATATGGACAAGCAATAGTATGTAAACAGTTAAATTATCAGAGATAATGATGGCAACCCTCCACCATGGCCGATGCCAATGAAGATGATGGAACGGCTGCAAAAACTGTATGCGATAACATTGCTGTACCGGATATACCACGGCTAAAGTCATTGTGAGTAATGGTAAAACTTAGGTCACCCTATCACATGTGGACACCATTATAATCCCAATATATAACACATTATAATCCCAATATATAATACATATAATCCAATATATAATACATTATAATCCAATATATAATAATTTAATCCCAATATACAATACATTATAATCCCAATATATCGCAGCAGGTGTGAGAAGGACAATTAGAGTACAGATACATTAATGTGACACAATATACTGCAGGTCATTGTCTCACCAGATGGTAATGCCCCATAAAGCCACAATCAATTATCATGTGGGAAACATTGCACCATCCACATCCCCAGCCAAAACCAGTGGTCACCGAACCAGCAAGTCATCTGGATGTGGACCGTGGTGTATAACAATGCACATAAACGTCCGTGTATCCGTCATATAACAAGCTCCAAACCATGTGTGTCAAGAAAAGACGACCCTATATAGTTTGTCATATGAATCACTGCTATATCATTGGTTGCCAACATTGTAGCACTGGCTCCTGTATAGACCCCTGATAGCGCTGTTGGAATTATTGACCATTAAACATATTTAAACATACTGATGGTAGGAATAAAGCATTCATACCTCAATGCATGATAAGCCCGAAAATGTGTAATATAATCATAATTAACAATGTTCAACAATTGCCCCGGTAAGACCAATTATAATAATATCAAAGGAGCTATTTCACTCAAAGAGAGAACTCTAGGGGACATAGGGTAGACAATAAATGGTTGTGAAAGGGGAGTGCCGGGATTTCTTTATATGTATGTACCTTCTCAAATTGGTTCTTGTGACCAAATCACTATGGATATAGATCCAATTCATCATTGTGTGATACCTGGTCTGGTGAATATACCTGGGTCTGGTGAAGATTACTGGGGTCCTAGTGGTAAAGATACCTGGGGTCTGGTGAAGATACCTAGGGTCTGGGAAGATACCTAGGGTCTGGTGAAGATACCTGGGTCTGGTGAAGATACCTAGGGTCTGGTGAAGATACCTAGGGTCTGGTGAAGATACCTAGGGTCTGGTGAAGATACCTGGGTCTGGTGAAGATACCTAGGGTCTGGTGAAGATACCTGGGGTCTGGTGAAGATACCTGGGTCTGGTGAAGATACTGGGGTCTGGTGAAGATACCTAGGGTCTGGTGAAGATACCTAGGGTCTGGTGAAGATACCTGGGGTCTGGTCTGGTGAAGATACACAGGGTCTGGTGAAGATACCTAGGGTCTGGTGAAGATACCTAGGTCTGGTGAAGATACCTAGGGTCTGGTGAGAGAGCCAGTATAAGTATCACAGTGAGAGAGTCCTTATAATGAACAGTGATGGGGAATAAATCACTGCTGTACACTATAGTCACCATATGCCGATCATTTACTTTTGTATATACGAACTGAAAGGCGCTAGAGTAAATAGTATATGGAACAAAGGGGTGACCATTAATTCTTCAGTGAGTGTGTCCATCATAGTTCATACCTGTTAGGACTATTATAGAAGTATGGTGTCCTTAAAAGTATGGGGTATCATAGGTATACTGTCCATCCGTAGAATGTAATAGGGTATAATTAAGGGAATAGATAGTACAGACGGACCTCATGACCAGAGGTCAGGTGTCCACCTTACTTGTGTTTGGTTATACCAGGGTGGATTAGGTTACCGGCTCTTGGAAGGGGCCCATACTTCTACGGTGATCTACCTCCATAGACAGCGGTTCCATTTATGGATATTGAGGTCTTGAGCTGTAATGTCATGATACATTGTTCTTGGGATCTCATTCACTGTCTGCTGATCCGCCTTTATTATTTTGTCAAATAAAGTGTTGTTTATCGAATAATCCTAGTTTATTACTCTTAATAATGTGGTGAGCATGAGAAACATATTGAGCGGTTGCAAGGGATTGGGCTCCTGCCCTAAAAAGCTTTGAAGTTCGATGACAGATCCAAAAATTTTGTGATAGTCATGAAGTAAACTACTGTGCAACTAATGATCAGCATACCTAACATTCATTGGAGTTTCATAGTTCATGAGGCCCAGCCAACATGCACTACAATTTTTGCCTAGTAAATTCAATGCCACTTTATGTTCTGGCTAATTGGCTTTTCTATGCGGAAGACCTTCTGTGCAGTCCATTTGATTATGATTTGGTTTAGAAGCCTTCTGAGCATCTATGCCTACACCTGCCACTCATGCTCCTTGTTCTGCAATGCTGAAGTCTTGAAATACGTCTGGCACTGCCATATGCATCCATAATGCATTTCATGAAATTATAACTTACTATAAAATCACTTTCTGATGTTCTCTAATTTCGAGTTTTTCATTATTGAGCAACTTAATTTCTAGGCCTTTGATTTGCCTTCATGATTTAATGGATTGGAAGTTCGATGAACCCTTGTCAAACAATTCGGTGATCATATGCTCATTCAGCGAACCGAACTGAACTTCAATAGATCTCTCATCCTAGTTATCTAGCCTAAGCATGTGACAACTTGCATAGGGTAGAGATACAACCGGCTTCCAAACCATGTTTATTATGTCCCCAGGTGATGATAACCTGATAATATGCGATAGTCGGAAGACCACCTTGACTAGTAAAGTCCTAACATCATCAAAGTGGTCTTTAGCAATACAGTTTTACAAGATCGGTATGATGTCCACATAGATGGGTTTAGGCCCGTATATGTATATGTTCGACGTGGGATATAGAGCTTGAGGTCTCCTTAATTCCATATTTGGTGTATAATATATAATTCATTCACTTGTACACAGATTTAATTTGCCGCGTTCAGATTTATTCTTTTGTCTATTTACATTCATGAGATGATGAGGAAGTTTTATGGCTTTTTAGATGTGTCTTTATATAGGAGACATCTCCTCATTTAGGTCAGATATATAATCTTCATGGAGGACTCTCATGACTCAATGGAATCAGAAACCTGACAGGTTCCTTAATTACTGCAATATAAATGATAACAGTTACCTAAAAGTCATACGACACAGTATGGAGATGTATATTTCGTCTTCTAGTGAGAAAGTACAATTTGGGCACGTCGACTGTCAGTTATCCATCAGATACAATCCTATATCTTGGAAGCAAGGAAATCCTTCGTGCAGCCGGTAAAGCGCTCAAACGTGAAATCCATGTTGAGAGGTCTTAAACGAGGCTCCACAGACTCTATATACATATATGTATTTCCTAGGGGGCAATCATCCCCCTGAGAAATACAAAATTCAAATAGAGTCTGTAGAGCCTCATTTAGGAGTCTCAAACATGGGACCAACCAACACCAAAACCAGGTATCAATCCACAGACAGCTGTGATACCAAAATCAGGTATTCAGCTCGGTAGCTGTTTTCGGGGTTTTGCCCCTCATCAGTGTGGAGTATGATTCTGGCTAGGTGGGATTTAGCCTTGGGGTGGCTCCTTGCGGAGACCATCATGGGGGCTTTTTTTTTTTTTTTTTTTTTTTTTTTTTCTTTTTTCCTCAATATTCACTGCGGTTTTTTTTTCTTTTTTTCCTCAATATTCACTGCGGTTTTTTTTTCTTTTTTCTCAATATTCACTGCGGTTTTTTTTCTTTTTTTTCTCAATATTCACTGTGGGTTTTTTTCTTTTTTTCTCAATATTCACTGCAGGGTTTTTTTTTGTTTTTTTTTTCTTTTTTTCTCAATATTCACTGCGGGTTTTTTTTTTTCTTTTTTTCTCAATATTCACTGCGGGTTTTTTTTTTTTTTTTTTCTCAATATTCACTGCGGGTTTTTTTTTTTTTTTCTTTTTTTCTCAGTATTCACTGTGGGGAGACCTCTCTTCATGCCGTCCGTTGTTCATGTCTGACGTGGCAGCGTCTGCGTCTATGAACTGCAATGAGAAAACATGAGTAAATATTCTGCCAGCAAACTATACATAGAGATACTAGATGTGGCATATATATTTGCCTGTTCTACGGGCACGGCATTTTGGGGGCTCCTCCAGGTTCTGCGTCGTCTCCTGGGTCCGCTATGTTCTTCCCTCATTCTTGAAGGCATGCTTGTTTCTTTTCTTGACAGACCAGGAGACAGATGATGAATGATGGCTGCTGGGCTCTGGAGGGAGTTTTATAGCCACAGACTGTTGTGACCTCATAAGGCAATGACAGAGCAAGCGGGTGTGGCTGGATGACCTAAGTGATCTGTGAACTTTTCATGAATCTGTGATGTCATCGCACTTCTGAACATTCTATTTGGAATCCTGCATTCATCAGCCTCATTCAGCTCCGGCCACTGAGAACAACAACATTACAATATCAACATGGCGTCTAGAAGGAGTTATAGAAGCGCCCAGATGTGGACTGAGGATCAGGAGGAGGGGTCACCGTCGTCACCACGTGACCCATAGAATAGGTAAAGAAATAAAAAGACACAAAATAGGAGGAGAAATGTTTAGACAGAGTGGATCTGATGGATCACCAATATGGCTGCTAATAAACACCGATCTCCTCCATTCCACTCAGCTGCTAACTTGGGAGACTTTGGGGAAGGCTAGAAGTGACCTCTTTACCTAGAAAGCCAGTCATGTTGGTGGTTATCTTATTTTTGGCTAAACCTACAGTGGGGAATATCCACGTTAGGATAGTACATGATCCTATTGGGTGGAGTATGACACTAGCATTACCGTTTAGGTGTTCATTGGCTGCTTCTCTCATGGCTCCACCCCCTCGGAGCCTCATTTGTCAAAACAACAAACTTGTTGCCCACATCAACCAATGCAGTAGTCCAAGCAAAGCCAGGGATTTTTACCAAATGAAAAATAAACAATATTTGAAAGCCAACAATCTTGGTGGTTAAGGACTAACCCCCAAAACACACTTTGGGTTTGCTCCATCTGTCCTGACGAAAGGTGACTGTTAGTAAATATGCTGAGGAGGGCGGAGGAGGACACAGGATTGTCTTTGACATGATCATGCCATACCTCATTGTCAGATTTAGCAGCAGAACTGGTCTTGTTGCCCCTAGCAACCAGCAACAATGCAACATTCCGAGCTCCATTAGGAGCTAAAGCTGAGCTGTGATTGGTTGCTACGGGCAACAAAGTTACCCTAAATCAGCCCAGTGATGACTGTGTCCTCTGCGGTGCGCTCCTTTCAGGGAACAACAGAATATTTATCATTTTGGGATATTTCTAGATTTTGAGTAGAAATGATCTAGAGGCAGAATCTGACGTATTTCTCTGTTTGCCGTTCACAGACGCAGGAATCGTCCTGAGAAGTGAGAAGGGACGTCTCCCGCCAGCGATGGCTCCGAACAAATCATCAATAATAATAATCATTAATCATCGTTAAGCGGCCGGAGATAATAAATGGACAAATGCAGCAGAAATTGGTTCCCGTGATTTCATGACGCGGCGTTTTCTAACTTCTATTCAGGGTGACTTCCCCCAACAGATATGCTGGGACTTGTAGTGTCCATACACATCTACACTATGTTACAAGTCCAGCAACAGAGTAATATGTTATATCATAATATATACATATACAGTATCTCACAAAAGTGAGTACACCCCTCACATTTTTGCAAATAATTTATTCTATCTTTTCTGAAGATCTGACCCTTTGATACAATGTACAGTAGTCAGTGTGCAGCTTGTGGTGTCACCTACATAACCCAACACAGCCATTAATGTCTAAACCACTGGAAATAAAAATGAGTACACCCCTAAGGGAAAATGGACAAATTTTGCTCAAATATTTTGTGTGGCCACCATTATTTTCCAGCATGACCTTAACTCTCTTGGACCTGGAGGTCACTGGATCTTCACAGGAGCCGTTGGATCCTCTTCATCCTTCATAACGACATCACGGAGATGGTGGATGTAGAGACCTCGCGCTCTTCCACCTTTGGTCTGAGGAGACCGAACAGATGCTCCATAGGGTTCAGGTCTGGAGATGCTCGGCTGGCCAGCACCTTCACTCTCAGTGTCTTTAGCAGCAGGGTGTTGGGGGTCATTATCATGGTGGAATATGAAGGGAGGAGATCATGTTCGTCTTCAGGAGGTCACAGGGCATGATGGTATTCATGGTTCTCTCAATGATTTTCAGCTACCCACAGCCGGCAGCATCATGCAGCCCCAAATCATGACTCTCCACAACCATGCACCAACATGACCCTCCACCACCATGCCTGACTGTTGGGAGGACATACTTGTATTTATGCTCCTGACCTAGACTGCTCACACACGCTTGACTCCATCTGAACCAAATAAGTTTCTCTTGGTCTCATCAGTCCACCGGACAGTTCCACTAATCCATGTCCTTAGTCTGCTTGTTTTCAGCAAACTGTTTGTGGCTTCTTGTGCATCATTGGCACACACTCCGATGTCAACGGCCAGGCTCTGTGCTAGCCCTAGGAGACAGTGGGTGACGTGGAAACATATGGAAGGTGAGCAGAATGTTATAAATTATGTGTTAGGGACAGTACGGTCACAAATATACCAGGATGGGGACATATGTACAGGGATAGGGATCATATATACCAGGATGGGGGACATATATACCAGAAAGGGGAACAGACATACCAGGATGGGAACATATATACCAGGAAGGGAACAGACATACCAGGATGGGGAACATATATACCAGGAAGGTGATCATAGACCAGGGTGGGGACATATATGCCAGGATGGGGACATAAATACCAGGAAGGGGATTGTATATACCAAGATGGAGGACACATACCAGAGTGAGGGACATACATTTCAGGATGGGAACATACATAGCAGGATAGGGACATATACTAGGATGGAGAACATATATACCAGGATGTGGACATATGTACAGGCATCATATATACCAGGAAGGGGATCATATATGCCAGGATAGCATCATGTATACCAGGAAGGGGATCATACATCATGTTCCAAATTATTATGCAAATTGGTTTTAAATGTCATAGGGATTTTTTTTCAATGAAACCCATTGCTGGTCTTGTGTCTCAGGTCCTTGGATCACTGAAATCAATCTCAGATATCTGTGATAATCAGTTTGGCAGGTGAGCCCAATAAAGGAAAACTGGGTGTTCCACAATATTACGCAGCCCACAGTCTTCAAGTAACATGGGAAAGAAAAAGATGTCTCTGCTGCCGAAAAGCCACAAATAGTGCAATGCCTTGGACAAGGGATGAAAACATTAGATATTGCAGGAAATCTTAAGCGTGATCATCGTATTGTGAAGAGATTTGTGGCTGATTCTGAGCACAGATGTGTTCGTGCAGATAAAGGCAGAATGAGGAAGGTTTCTGCCAGGCAAGTTCATCAGATTAAGAGAGCAGCTGCTAAAAAGGCCTTACAAACCAGCAAACAGATATGTGAAGCTGCTGGAGCCTCTGGAGTCCCTCCAACCTCAGGGTGTAGGATCCTTCACAGGCTGCTGTGGGGCATAAACCTACTATTCGGCCTCCCCTAAACAGCGCTCACAAGCAGAAACAGCTGCAGTGGGTCCAGATATACATGAAGACTAATTGTCAACCAGTCTTGTTTACTGATGAGTGCCGAGCAACCCTGGATGGTCCAGAGGGATGGAGTAGTGGATGGTTGGTGGATCACACCATGTCCCAACAAGGCTGCGACGTCAGCAAGGAGGTGGAGGAGTCATGTTTTGGGCTGGAATCATGGGGAAACAGCTGGTAGGCCCCTTTAAGGTTCCTGAAGGTGTGAAAATGACCTCTGGAAAGTATATAGAGATTCTGACTGGTACAAAAATCAAAAACAGGAGCAAAATCATCTTCATGCCTGACAATGCCCCATCTCATGCTGCAAAGAATACCTCTGTGCCATTGACTGCTATGGACATAAAAGGAGATAAACTCATGATGTGGCCACCATCTTCCCCTGACCTCAACCCTATAGAGAACCTTAGGAGTATAATCAAGCAAAAGATCTATGAGGGTGGGAGGCAGTTCACATGTCATAGAACAGGTCTAGAGAAAGTACAGAGTAATGTAGAAGGCAGATGACAGGACTAGGAGGAGGAGGACAGAGTAATGTAGAAGGCAGAGGACAGGTCTATGAGGAGGAGCACAGAGTAATGTAGAAGGCAGAGGACAGGACTAGGAGGAGGAGCACAGAGTAATGTAGAAGGCAGAGGACAGGACTAGGAGGAGGAGCACAGAGTAATGTAGAAGGAGAAGGTAGAGAGGACAGATGCAGGAGGAGGACAGAGTGATGTAGAAGGCAGAGGACAGGTCTACAAGGAGGAACACAGAGTAATGTAGAAGGCAGAGGACAGGTCTAGGAGGAGGACAGAGTAATGTAGAAGGCAGAGGACATGACTAGGAGGAGGAGGACAGAGTAATGTAGAAGGCAGAGGACAGGACTAGGAGGAGGAGCACAGAGTAATGTAGAAGGAGAAGGTAGAGAGGACAGATGCAGGAGGAGGACAGAGTGATGTAGAAGGCAGAGGACAGGTCTACAAGGAGGAACACAGAGTAATGTAGAAGGCAGAGGACAGGTCTAGGAGGAGGACAGAGTAATGTAGAAGGCAGAGGACATGACTAGGAGGAGGAGGACAGAGTAATGTAGAAGGCAGAGGACAGGTCCAGGAGGAGGACAGAGTAATGTAGAAGGCAGAGGACAGGACTAGGAGAAGGAAGACAGAGTAATGTAGAAGGCAGAGGACAGGTCTAGGAGGAGGAGGACAGAGTAATGGAGAAGGCAGAGGACAGGTCTAGGAGGAGGAGGACAGAGTAATGTAGAAGGCAGAGGACAGGTCTAGGAGGAGGAGGACAGAGTAATGGAGAGGGCAGAGGACAGGTATAGGAGGAGGAGGACAGAGTAATGTAGAAGGCAGAGGACAGGTCTAGGAGGAAGAGGACAGAGTAATGGAGAGGGCAGAGGACAGGTCTAGGAGGAGGAGGACAGAGTAATGTAGAAGGCAGAGGACAGGTCCAGGAGGAGGACAGAGTAATGTAGAAGGCAGAGGACAGGTCTAGGAGGAGGAGGACAGAGTAATGTAGAAGGCAGAGGACAGGTCTAGGAGGAGGACAGAGTAATGTAGAAGGCAGAGGACAGGTCTAGGAGGAGGAGGACAGAGTAATGTAGAAGGCAGAGGACAGGTCCAGGAGGAGGAGCACAGAGTAATGTAGAAGGCAGAGGACAGGTCCAGGAGGAGGAGGACAGAGGACAGGTCTACAAGGAGGAGCACAGTAATGTAGAAGGGATAACGGTGATGTACCAGTGGAGTAACGAGGCCGGTATCTCACCCCCCATCCATAAAGCGATTAAACATGGAAACCAAATATCGGGAGAGAGCGTTCCCATACATCTTATAGTATATATATATATGGCACCATCTGGCCAGGAGATTTATGGCACGGGAGTTGTTTGAGTATTTCCTCTACTCCTTCCGCTGTCACCTTTCCAGCATGGAATGGGCTCTATTCCCATAGTCAGAAGATCTCTGCTTAGAGTAATGCAAGAGTCTTTCGATCTTGTTCTGAGACATACTTTTCAGTTGGGCCCTTAGGTCGATCTCTTCCCTCAGACATCCCACAGTGGGGCACACAAGGAGTCTCTTTTCGGCTAGTTTTAATTTCTTCTTGTATTCGAGGAATCGTAATTTACTATGTTTTTTCAGTCAGGAGGAAAGTGCAATACCCTCCCCTCTAAATACTGCCTTGTGTGCCCCCCACAGGACAGGATCAAGAGGGGTAGACGGGTCATTCTCAGTAAAGTAGTTCAACAGAGACGTGCGGAGCCTCTCACGGGTGCCGGCGTTGGTCAATAGCGATTCGTTAAGGCGCCAGTGCGTCAGTCTATGTTGAGCCCCGGAAATCTCAAGTTCAGTTATAAGAAGGGCGTGGTCTGACCACAAAATACTGCCTATACATGCTCGGAGTAGTGATCGCAACATTAAAATGTTACCAAAAAGGTAGTCTATCCTGCTATGAGATGGTTAGGGATGGGAGTAAAAAGTGTACGGTCTCGTTACAAGGTTGTCCACTCTCCACAGGTCGTACAGTGCACATCTGTGAACCAGTCTGCGAAACCTCACCAAGTCACTGGGTCTCCCGGAACCCTTGCAGGGGGCAGACCTCAGATGGAGTCTGTTCATTTGGTCAGAAAAGGCTAAGCTGAAGTCTCCTCCAATTTGTGCCCGTCCTCAGGTTGAGGGGATGCGGGCCAGGACAGAGGTTAAGAAGTGAACCTGGCCTGTATTTGGGGCATATAAATTACAGATGAGCACAGGTGACCCTCTCAGAACCCCCTGGAGTATGGGGAGTCGTTTATTAACCCCCGGTTGGTCTCTGCCTCTGGGCTCTCCTTGAATTCCCTCATCTGATCTAAAAGATTCCCATAAGTTATGATAGGCAATAACTTCTCACTAGGAAGTCCGACAAGAACGATGCTGGTGCCATCAGATCCAGCCGGATCTCCCCTACACCTGGAGACCAGTGTTCCGCTAGCCATTCTCAGTATCTCCCTAACCCAGGGTGCTAGGAGGAATTGAGGGCTATGGGTGTGTGCAACTCGATCTCACGATCTGGGTAGGACTGGGATATACTAGATGTCCTAAACTTATTGACACCCATCCATCTGCCAGTGGATTCGACATCCTGGTTCAGATGGCTACCATGACACAATAGATGCATGTAGAGGACGGGGGTCATATCTTCCATATTCTCCACAGTCTAAACATATACTGAAATATCAAATACAATACTAAATGTATCTGTTGGCCGCCTGCCTGGGATGGTTAACTTCAGTGGCCTACAATATTTTTTGGACAAATATAGGCTGTAACCCACAGTGGGCTCTTTATAATAATAGCCGACAACCTAAAGGATATAAAACTATACAAAATGTATCAGCTTCTTTTATTGATTTTTAACGATTATTAATAAAGGGTATTTTTTTCAATCTAGTCGTATTACACTGTCCATCAGCTGAATCAGTGAAATTTCCAGTTGATAAAGTCAGAATCACAATTGCTGAACGAAGCATCAACAATCTAAGATAAGTAGACGACACAACCCTGATAGCAACAAGTGTAGATGGAAGGAAGCACTTAATACAACACAAAGACAAGAATACTGACTACTGCCAGGCGCGGACCGGGGACACAGGCGACTACCGCCGGGCACGGACCGGAGACACAAGCGACTACCGCCGGGCACGGACCGGGGACACAGGCGACTACCGCCGGCACGGACCGGGGACACAGGCGACTACCGCCGGGGACACAGGCGACTACCGCCGGGGACACAGGCGACTACCGCCGGGGACACAGGCGACTACCGCCGGGGACACAGGCGACTACCGCCAGGCACGGACCGGGGACACAGGCGACTACCGCCGGGGACACAGGCGACTACCGCCGGGGACACTGGCGACTACCGCCGGGGACACTGGCGACTACCGCCGGGGACACTGGCGACTACCGCCGGGGACACTGGCGACTACCGCCGGGGACACAGGCGACTACCGCCAGGCACGGACCTGGGACACAGGCGACTACACCGCCAGGCACGGACCGGGGACACAGGCGACTACCGCCAGGCACGGACCGGGACACAGGCGACTACCGCCAGGCACGGACCGGGGACACAGGCGACTACCGCCAGGCACGGACCGGGGACACGGGCGACTACCGCCAGGCACGGACCGGGGACACGGGCGACTACCGCCAGGCACGGACCGGGGACACGGGCGACTACCGCCAGGCACTGACCGGGGACACAGGCGACTACCGCCAGGCACGGACCGGGGACACGTGAGATGGACAGCAATGAACCGGAAGTGGTAAACGAGTTCACCTTACTTGGATCAATGATCACTCAAGATGCAGCGATGACACCAGAAATCTATAGTGCTGCAGAATATGTTGGTGCTATATAAATAAAATTATTGACTTATTGCTGTAAAAAGGCACATAACGATATGACTTGATATTTTGTAACGTGTTATTCTAAATTGTGCACTGCTGTGGACACTCATATACTCATTTATCTGGACCGACCGAACTCACCCGACGTCCTGATGATTTGGGAGAGAAGACCCCTCTCCTCCTCGACCTACAATGGGTTTCTGCAAACGTTTTGAGCGTAGAAATTTGAAGGAGGACTCAAGTGTTAATTCTACTTAGTGTCGCCTCCGAGGGGCAGGAAAGCCTACACCCAGGTCCTGTGTCCCCCAATGATGCGAAGGAGAAACTGTGTGTGTGTGAATAACTGTGGCGTGCTTAACACGGCTACTGCACAGTTACTACACATGCGCAGCAGCGGTGCACCATGTTATCACACATGCGCCACTTCATGCTCATCTTCCTTTGTACCTTGCAGACAGCGCGCAGCTCTCGCACAGTGTGGACAAAAAAAAAAAAGGTAACAAGGGAAGATTTATTTCCATGTACGAAATAGTATTTCTGCCTTGGAGGGCACAGGAGGCGGCATCATGACCAGCAGTGATGCACAATCCAGCGCCAGCGGTGAGCAGTCATCAATGCAGAGTCCTGGGGGCAGCGCACCAGACGCATCGCGGGGGACACCGCTACTCTCCACACCTGCTGGCGTGTTCTTCGATTTCATCCTCCTGGAAAGGGAAGCCGCACAGCGGGCACTGGACCCAGGACATGGACTGATGCTGCCGGGTATCATCCAAGTCATTGTCAGAAGACGAGAGAACGATGCAGTGTGATGGCGAGGTTTCTCCACAGGAGGCAGCATGGAGCGGGAGGTGAGCGGCGGGAAAGTGTCCTGAAAAACAGTAATAGAAGGAGTCATGAAAAAACACAAATCCCCAAGATATGTCTCTACAGAGGGGCCTAAATCACTTCACCAACACTGAAAACAAGTGGGTTCAATGATACATGAAGAAAACGAATATCTGAGGAAGTCACAGGACACATGTTCATTGGAGCAAACGACCTCCTGCCCGGACAGGCCGCCACAACAGGAAAACATTGCTCTGAGGGAGGCCAGAGAGTCTGGAGTGTGAGTACGCAGAGGCGGGCAAGTACATTCCCCAGGAATTCATCAAAATAGATCATCAGACAAATCGACTCCAGTGGAAAGTTATAATATTGGGGTGTGCATAGCTCCCACATATATGGCAGCCATACTTTCAACCTCAGGATATCGGAGGAACAGAATACATATTTTACCTCAACTTAATATCTGGCATCTGGAAGACCAAACACACGTCATATTTCTCATCTATAACGAGGTAAATTCATGATAGGAAACATGACGGTAATACTTCTCAACTGGGACCCCGGGGGCGAAGACATGCAGAGAGCTGGATTATAAGTCTCTGCCCATCCCACAGACAGTCTTCAAGGGTTTGGTCAAGTGAGGGGTTAAAAGGTGCCCACAGTACAGTTCATCACAGAAAACATGAGCAAAACATCATGTGCACCAGATGGCGTAATAAAGAAATGTGAGTGATGTGTACTAACAACATAATGCAACTCGGGATCCCGATGCAGGAGATTCACTCCAAGACTTGTCCTCACCTTCACAGATTGGACACGTGCTGCTGATGGTCTCGGTAGAGTGCTGTGCGGAGCTGGTGGTGGTCTCGGTAGAGCGTTGCGTGGAGCTGGTCTGGAGGGAGCGCTGTGCAGAGCTGCTGGTGGTCTCGGTAGAGCGTTGCGTGGAGCTGATGACTGTCTGTGCGATGCAGCTGGCGGTCTTGGCAGAGTGCTGCGCAGTGCCGGGACGGTCACTCTTTCGCCTTGGTGTCAGGGGTCTCTGTGCTTTCCTTTTGATAATGGAGGTACGAGATATTACACACTATATCATAACCAGTTACATCCCCCCCACCCAATTCTGCCGCTGTCAGCGGCGAGGACCCCCAGTACATTCCTATATAACCTCTGCTCTTCTGACCGGTGAGTGACGAGTGCCGGATGTTCCTTAAAGTCTTTCAAGGTTCCATCTGAGCAATGTTTCATTAGTCCATCAATTAATCGCTGGGACCTCCCCCACTGACCCCGACATTCTAGGGTAATTAATGGTGGGGGGCATGAATGATGATGTAAGACCTACAGGGGGCCAGGGAAGTCATGCATTGTGGTTGGAGTGCCCCTATAGGGTCAAGCCCACAGCTCTCATACTGTCATCCTACCTTCTTCGGGCTTGCTCCATTTTCAGTCGGTGACGAGCACTGGGGGCTCGTGTTCCCTGTGTGACGAGTGGAGTCTCTTCATGGAGGTCTCAGGACAAGAACCTGCGGGGGCGGACAGAAAATGGAGGGTGAGATGAACGGAAACAACCGGGTTGCTCCGATGGCGGTTTGTAAGCCAAGAAAGGTTGACTGAAGCTCAGTACCCCTGGTGTGGACAGGTAATTACAGCTGGTAAGGGAGACAGGCGGGCTGAATTTTGTGCACACAAAGGTGGAGATCTGCCTTATTGGCTATATCAGTGTGCCATCATCAAATCTCATCAGTTTTGGCACCAGTGGAAAATTATAAATATTGTAGTGTGCGTAGGTCCTACAGTCAGGGAATATACGTTTTCAACTTCGGGGAAAAACATGAATATCTTGGTATAACTGGGAGCCATCCCCATCAGCCCCAAATTAACATTGGCCACATAGGAAACATGGCGTGGCTATTGGTATCTATCTATGAACTATTACATTCATGATGGGAAAGATGACCGTATATTTCCCGCTTGGGACCTTCTGGAGCCGAGATATCCTGAGTGCTGGAATTTTATAACTTTTGGGGGAACAGCGACCGCATTCCATAGACTGCCCTATTCTGAGTCACCGGAGGGAAGGGTAAGGGGTGTAACATGGGTTAATAAAATGCCTCATTATAATGGGTCAGTGCATAGGGAGGGGGGTGCAGGCAGCTTGTGCTGTAGTTCTGTCTGCACTCCTTCTAAAGAGCCCCTCTTGTGCTATATAAGCCGTGAACTCGAATGCCTTCAGGGTGTCCTCACATTCTCTGATTGGTCAGGGACAGAACAAGTCCGGTAGCCATATTTGGACACCCAAGTGTTTAGTGTCTGAATATGGCGACCGCTGATGGTACCATTGGCAGTATGGCATCACGAGTGGTACCGCCGTCAGCTACCGCAGAATGAGATCCTCCAGGACCTGTGATGTGTCATGGGCGGAGCCAGGAGCACGTGATTGATAACATGACCGTGACAACACCACAGGTCCTTTAGCTCCCCCAGACTCTGCATCAAGGTATGTGCCACCTCCCCAGCAGCCTGGACCCCCACCCCAGCCTATGTGCCCCTCCCCAGCAGCCTGGACCCTCACTCCAGCCTATGTGCCCCTCCCCAGCAGCCAGGACCCTCACCCCAGCCTATGTGCCCATCCCCAGCAGCCTGGACCCTCACTCCAGCCTATGTGCCCCTCCCCAGCAGCCTGGACCCTCACCCCAGCCTATGTGCCCCTCCCCAGCAGCCAGGACCCTCACCCCAGCCTATGTGCCCATCCCCAGCAGCCTGGACCCTCACTCCAGCCTATGTGCCCCTCCCCAGCAGCCTGGACCCTCACCCCAGCCTATGTGCCCCTCCCCAGCAGCCAGGACCCTCACCCCAGCAGCCAGGACCCTCACTCCAGCCTATGTGCCCCTCCCCAGCAGCCTGGACCCTCACCCCAACCTATGTGCCCCTCCCCAGCAGCCTGGACCCTCACCCCAACCTATGTGCCCCTCCCCAGCAGCCTGGACCCTCACCCCAACCTATGTGCCCCTCCCCAGCAGCCTGGACCCTCACCCCAACCTATGTGCCCCT
The DNA here is from genome assembly GCA_033576535.1 of Allobates femoralis. NCBI lineage: Eukaryota > Metazoa > Chordata > Amphibia > Anura > Aromobatidae > Allobates > Allobates femoralis. The sequence continues at coordinate 745,060,787 of JARQOC010000002.1, read as the reverse complement.
CCCCAGCAGCCTGGACCCCCACCCCAGCCTATGTGCCCCTCCCCAGCAGCCAGGACCCTCACTCCAGCCTATGTGCCCCTCCCCAGCAGCCAGGACCCTCACCCCAGCCTATGTGCCCCTCCCCAGCAGCCTGGACCCTCACCCCAGCCTATGTGCCCCTCCCCAGCAGCCTGGACCCTCACCCCAGCCTATGTGCCCCTCCCCAGCAGCCAGGACCCTAACTCCAGCCTATGTGCCCCTCCCCAGCAGCCTGGACCCTCACCCCAGCCTATGTGCCCCTCCCCAGCAGCCAGGACCCTAACTCCAGCCTATGTGCCCCCCCCCCAGCAGCCAGTGCTCCCCAAAGAACACAGAGTGGAAGACTGCAGAGACAGCCGCTGCCCCCGGTATCAGAGCCCACCCCATCATGATGTCCCCGCCCTCCCGATGTGATAGCATTGGGCCTCTATCTAGTATACAATGTCTCCACTGTAATCACCTCGATAATTGGCGAATAGCAGGACAGTGGCTTCCTCAGTTATTTATCCTCGGTCAATTCCGTGGCTGTCCTGATGATTAGGGGGCGCCAGAGGGCTGTTTTGTGACAGCGCTCAGCACAGCGAATGGCTGGAAGTCAGCAGAAATGTCTGAATTTAAGGGGCCTTTCACCTTCTGATGTAGGCAGTAATGGGGGGTCCCACATGTCTGCGGTACTCACCGGATGACACCGGGCTGTCCTCACATGGCGGGGTGGGCGAGCTCGGAGGCACTGGGATTAGTCGTCTACGTTTCCGGGATTTAGCTGCAGACAGCAGGAGCATGCGGGCGGAGCGGCTCACGGAGGCCGGGGAAGGGAGGCCGCGCTCTGCAGCTTGTCCTTCAGTCTCTGACCCCTAGAGGGAAAGACCACAACATGAGGGGGCAGAGGAGCAGACCCCCAGGACCCCCCAGATATACAGCTCGCTGGTCGGCTGAGATTATTCATATCTACAGTCAGATGGGAAAAGAAATACACGGGGCTGGAGAGTCACTATAGAAAGGCTGCAGTGTAAAGCATAGAGGAGAGCGCAGACACACGGTGGATTACAATGTATCTCCAATACAGAAAGCAACGGAGCTGGAATTAATGTGTCCGGCTGCACAGTAATGTATCAGAGCTGCAGTGTAAAGAATGGTGGAGACAGAGCAGCAGATACACTGCCGACATCGATCTGAAGAGAGGGTGAGTGCGCCCAGCGGGGGGGATACCTACCAGGACTCGGGGCCCGGGTGGGCTGTTCTGTGGGGGGCATGGGTGAAACCGGAGAGGAGCAGCAGCCCTGTGAGAAGCAGAGGAGTGAAACCGACAGGCTGGACCTTGGAGCGTGCTGACCAATGCTCCCCCCCACCCCCCTGAGGTCGCACAGTTGAGGTCCAGCCTCTCCCCCCCCCTCCTGAGGTCACACAGCCTCTCCCCCCCCCTCCTGAGGTACACAGCCTCTCCCCCCCCCCTCCTGAGGTGCACAGCCCTCTCCCCCCCCCCTCCTGAGGTCACACAGCCTCTCTCCCCCCCCCCTCCTGAGGTCACACAGCCTCTCCCCCCCCCCCCTCCTGAGGTCACACAGCCTCTCCCCCTCCCCCCCCCCCCTCCTGAGGTCACACAGCCTCTCCCCCCCCCCCCTCCTGAGGTCACACAGCCTCTCCCCCCCCCCTCCTGAGGTCACACAGCCTCTCCCCCCCCCCTCCTGAGGTCACACAGCCTCTCCCCCCCCTCCTGAGGTCACACAGCCTCTCCCCCCCCCTCCTGAGGTCACACAGCCTCTCCCCCCCCCTCCTGAGGTCACACAGCCTCTCCCCCCCCCCCCCTCCTGAGGTCACACAGCCTCTCCCCCCCCCCTCCTGAGGTCACACAGCCTCTCCCCCCCCCCCTCCTGAGGTCACACAGCCTCTCCCCCCCCTCCTGAGTCACACAGCCTCTCCCCCCCCCCTCCTGAGGTCACACAGCCTCTCCCCCCCTCCTCCTGAGGTCACACAGCCTCTCCCCCCCCCCTCCTCCTGAGGTCACACAGCCTCTCCCCCCCCCCCCCCTCCTCCTCCTCCTGAGGTCACACAGCCTCTCCCCCCCCCCCCCTCCTCCTCCTGAGGTCACAGCCTCTCCCCCCCCCCCTCCTCCTGAGGTCACACAGCCTCTCCCCCCCCCCCCCCCGAGGGTCACACAGCCTCTCCCCCCCCCCCCTCCTCCTGAGGTCACACAGCCTCTCTTCCCCCCCCCTGAGGGTCACACAGCCTCTCCCCGTCCCCCTCCTGAGGTCACACAGCCTCTCCCCGTCCCCCTCCTGAGGTCACACAGCCTCTCCCCGTCCCCCTCCTGAGGTCACACAGCCTCTCCCCGTCCCCCTCCTGAGGTCACACAGCCTCTCCCCGTCCCCCTCCTGAGGTCACACAGCCTCTCCCCCTCCCCCCTCCTGAGGTCACACAGCCTCTCCCCCTCCCCCTCCTGAGGTCACACAGCCTCTCCCCCTCCTCCTGAGGTCACACAGCCTCTCCCCCTCCTCCTGAGGTCACACAGCCTCTCCCCCCTCCTCCTGAGGTCACACAGCCTCTCCCCCTCCTCCTGAGGTCACACAGCCTCTCCCCCCCTCCTGAGGTCACACAGCCTCTCCCCCCCCCCCTTCTGAGGTCACACAGCCTCTCCCCCTCACCTCCTGAGGTCACACAGCCTCTCCCCCCCCTCCTCCACACGAGCCCCAGGCCAGGTACCTGAGCGCCTGCGCGCTGCCCCTCGTCCTCCTCATCCAGGGAGGAACGGACGCAGATGAAGGACAGCCCGAACTGCTGCTGCTTATTGAAGGGCTGAGAGCAGGAGACCCGGACCCGGTCCCACTTCTCCTGCGCGGCCTCTCCTAGGAAATCTCCTGCGGAGGACGGAAATCATACAGCAAGTCTGCAAACCAGAAGCACCACACACCTCCAGAGCTGCAATCATCTCATGCTCCAGTCACCTCCACAGCTGCACTCACTGAAATAATCTCATGCTCCACTCCAGTCACCTCCAGAGCTGCAATCATCTCATGCTCCAGTCACCTCCAGAGCTGCAATCATCCCATGCTCCAGTCACTGAAATCATTTTATTCTCTAGTCACTTCCACAGCTGTAGTGACTAAAATCATCTCATTTTCCAGTCACCTCCAGAGCTGCAATCACTGAAATCATCCCATGCTCCAGTCACCTCCAGAGCTGCAGTCACTAAAATCATCCCATGCTCCAGTCACCTCCAGAGTTGCAGTCACTAAAATCATCCCATGCTCCAGTCACCTCCAGAGCTGCAATCACTGAAATCATCCCATGCTCCAGTCACCTCCAGAGCTGCAGTCACTAAAATCATCTCATGCTCCAGTCACCTCCAGAGAAGCAATCACTGAAATCATCCCATGCTCCAGTCACCTCCAGAGCTGCAATCACTAAAATCATCTCATACTCCAGTCACCTTCAGAGTTGCAGTCACTAAAATCATCCCATGCTCCAGTCACCTCCAGAGCTGCAATCACTGAAATCATCTTATTCTCTAGTCCAGAGGTCCCCAACTCCAGGCCTCAAGGCCCACCAACAGTGCAGGTTTTCAGGATCTCCTTAGTTTTGCACAGGGCTTGGAATCATTACCTGTGCAGATGATCACATTAACACCTGTGCAATACTAAGGAAATCCTGAAAACCTGCACTGTTGGTGGGCCTTGAGGCCTGGAGTTGGGGACCTCTGCTCTAGTCACCTCCAGAGCTGTAGTCGCTAAAATCATCTCATGCTCGTCACCTCCAGAGGAGCAATCACTGAAATCATCTAATTTTCCAGTCACCTCCAGAGCTGCAATCACTAAAATCATCTCATGCTCCAGTCACCTCCATAGCTGCAATCACTAAAATCATCTCATGCTCCAGTCACCTCCAGAGCTTCAGTCACTAAAATCATCCCATGCTCCAGTCACCTCCAGAGCTGCAATCACGGAAATCATCTCATGCTCCAGTCACCTCCAGAGGAGCAATCACTAAAATAATCTCATGCTCCAGTCACCTCCAGAGCTGTAGTCGCTAAAATCATCTCATGCTCCAGTCACCTCCAGAGCAGAAATTACTAAAATCATCCAGAGCAGCAACCATTGAACTCTTCCCATGCTCCAGTCATCTCCAGAGCTGCAATCACTGAAATCATCTCATATGCCAGTCACCTCCAGAGCTGTAGTCGCTAAAATCATCTCATGCTCCAGTCACCTCCAGAGCTGCAATCACTGAAATCATCTCATGCTCCAGTCACCTCCAGAGCGGCAATCACTGATATCATCCAGAGCAGCAACCACTGAAATCATCCCATGTTCCAGTCACCTCCAGAGCTGCAATCATTGAAATCATCTCATGCTCCAGTCACCTCCAGAGCAGCAATCACTGATATCATCCAGAGCTGCAATCACTGAAATCATCTCATACTCCAGTCACCTCCAGAGCTGCAATCACTAAAATCATCTCATGCTCCAGTCACCTCCATAGCTGCAATCACTAAAATCATCTCATGCTCCAGTCACCTCCATAGCTGCAATCACTAAAATCATCTCATGCTCCAGTCACCTCCAGAGCTTCAGTCACTAAAATCATCCCATGCTCCAGTCACCTCCAGAGCTGCAATCACTGAAATCATCTCATACTCCAGTCACCTCCAGAGCAGCAATCACTAAAATCATCCCATGCTCCAGTCACCTCCAGAGCAGCAATCACTAAAATCATCCCATGCTCCAGTCACCTCCAGAGCAGCAATCACCAAAATTATCCCATGCTCCAGTCACTGAAATCATCTTATTCTCTAGTCACCTCCAGAGCTGTAGTCGCTAAAATCATCTCATGCTCCAGTCACCTCCAGAGCAGCAATCACTGAAATCATCCCATGCTCCAGTCACCTCCAGAGCTGCAATCACTAAAATCATCTCATGCTCCAGTTACCTCCAGAGGAGCAATCACTAAAATCATCTCATGCTCCAGTCACCTCCAGAGCTGCAATCACTAAAATCATCTCATGCTCCAGTCACCTCCAGAGCAGCAATCACTAAAATCATCTCATGCTCCAGTCACCTCCAGAGGAGCAATCACTAAAATCATCTCATGCTCCAGTCACCTCCAGAGAAGCAATCACTAAAATCATCTCATACTCCAGTCACCTCCAGAGAAGCAATCACTAAAATCATCTCATGCTCCAGTCACCTCCAGAGCAGCAATCACTAAAATCATCTCATGCTCCAGTCACCTCCAGAGAAGCAATCACTAAAATCATCTCATGCTCCAGTCACCTCCAGAGCAGCAATCACTAAAATCATCTCATGCTCCAGTCACCTCCAGAGCAGCAATCACTAAAATCATCTCATGCTCCAGTCACCTCCAGAGAAGCAATCACTAAAATCATCTCATACTCCAGTCACCTCCAGAGAAGCAATCACTAAAATCATCTCATGCTCCAGTCACCTCCAGAGCAGCAATCACTAAAATCATCTCATGCTCCAGTCACCTCCAGAGCAGCAATCACTAAAATCATCTCATGCTCCAGTCACCTCCAGAGAAGCAATCACTAAAATCATCTAATGCTCCAGTCACCTCCAGAGAAGCAATCACTAAAATCATCTCATGCTCCAGTCACCTCCAGAGCAGCAATCACTAAAATCATCTCATGCTCCAGTCACCTCCAGAGAAGCAATCACTAAAATCATCCCATGCTCCAGTCACCTGCAGAGCAGCAATCACTAAAATCATCTCATGCTCCAGTCACCTCCAGAGCTGTAATCATTGAAATCATCTCATGCTCCAGTCACCTGCAGAGCAGCAATCACTAAAATCATCTCATACTCCAGTCACCTCCAGAGCTGTAGTCGCTAAAATCATCTCATGCTCCAGTCACCTCCAGAGCTGTAATCATTGAAATCATCTCATGCTCCAGTCACCAGAGGAGCAATCACTAAAATCATCTCATGCTCCAGTCACCTCCAGAGCTGCAATCACTGAAATCATCTCATGCTCCAGTCACCTCCAGAGGAGCAATTACTGAAATCATCTTATACTCCAGTCACCTCCAGAGCTGCAATCACTATTTTTCTCTATGACTTTACCCTCCTTGAACATCCGGACGCCTCTGTGGTTCTTCATTGACCGGGCGTCTGCCGGTGACATCAGTGTGGTTGTGGGAGCAGAGGTGTGAACCCCTGATCTAGAGGCCAGATGGATCGTCCCACGTCGATTTGCAGGAAAGCTGAACCACTGTTCCCTGCACATGGGGGAGGACACAATACATGAGAGCAGAGACCCTGGTAACAGAGCGAGACACTGAGATCTGCTCCAACTGCACCTATATCAATGTATCCGATGCGACAGGCGCGCTCCAACTGCAGCTCCACCCTGAGCTGCTGCGTGCGCTCCCCGGGGCAGCTGAGCCACGGCTGGGACAGGTCGTCAGTCAGGAGATTCTCCACGGGTGTTTAGGGTCCTGGAGCAAAAGACAAAGAAAAGTGTCAGACCTGTGTATCCAGGATCCAGCACAGCAGGACGACGGGGGTCAGCGCTCGGGGCAGAGGAGCACCGGAGGTCAGCGCTCGGGGCAGAGGAGCACCAGGGGTCAGCGCTAGGGGCAGAGGAGCACCAGGGGTCAGCGCTCTCACATCGCCCAGCAGTGGGGAGGGGATGCTGGGGGGTCAGAGCTCGGGGCAGAGGAGCACCGGGGGTCAGCGCTCGGGGCAGAGAAGCACCGGGGGTCAGCGCTCGGGGCAGAGAAGCACCGGGGGTCAGCGCTCGGGGCAGAGGAGCACCGGGGGTCAGCGCTCGGGGCAGAGGAGCACCGGGGGTCAGCGCTCGGGGCAGAGGAGCACCGGGGGTCAGCGCTCGGGGCAGAGGAGCACCGGGGGTCAGCGCTCGGGGCAGAGGAGCACCGGGGGTCAGCGCTCTCACATCGCCCAGCAGTGGGGAGGGGATGCTGGGGGTCAGAGCTCGGGGCAGAGGAGCACCGGGGGTCAGTGCTCGGGGCAGAGGAGCACCGGGGGTCAGTGCTCGGGGCAGAGGAGCACCGGGGGTCAGTGCTCGGGGCAGAGGAGCACCGGGGGTCAGTGCTCTCACATCGCCCAGCAGTGGGGGAGGGGATGCTGGGGGTCAGCGCTCGGGGCAGAGGAGCACCGAGGGTCAGCGCTCTCACATCATCCAGCAGTGGGGAGGAGCCCCGGCGGGTCAGCGCTCGGGGCAGAGGAGCCCCGGCGGGTCAGCGCTCGGGGCAGAGGAGCACCGGGGGTCAGCGCTCGGGGCAGAGGAGCACCGGGGGTCAGCGCTCGGGGCAGAGGAGCACCGGGGGTCAGCGCTCGGGGCAGAGGAGCGCCGGGGGGTCAGCGCTCAGGGCAGAGGAGCCCCGGCGGGTCAGCGCTCGGGGCAGAGGAGCACCGGGGGTCAGCGCTCGGGGCAGAGGAGCACGGGGGTCAGCGCTCGGGGCAGAGGAGCCCCGGCGGGTCAGCGCTCGGGGCAGAGGAGCCCCGGCGGGTCAGCGCTAGGGGCAGAGGAGCACCGGGGGGTCAGCGCTAGGGGCAGAGGAGCACCGGGGGGTCAGCGCTAGGGGCAGAGGAGCACCGGCGGGTCAGCGCTAGGGGCAGAGGAGCACCGGGGGGTCAGCGCTAGGGGCAGAGGAGCACCGGGGGGTCAGCGCTAGGGGCAGAGGAGCACCGGGGGGTCAGCGCGAGGGGCAGAGGAGCACCGGGGGTCAGCGCTCGGGGCAGAGGAGTGCCGGGGGGTCAGCGCTCGGGGCAGAGGAGTGCCGGGGGGTCAGCGCTCGGGGCAGAGGAGTGCCGGGGGTCAGCGCTCGGGGCAGAGGAGTGCCGGGGGGTCAGCGCTCGGGGCAGAGGAGTGCCGGGGGGTCAGCGCTCTTGGAGTTTCACCATTTCAGGACTGTCGCACACCTGAGAGCTGAAGGACACAATGTGGCGGACTGTGACCGGCGCCATCCGGAGGACGAGACTGCGGGAACCTGGAATAGAAGGAAAGAGAAAATGAGGAAAAGAATCACAGGAAACGGGAGATAAACAGCAACTAAAGACGCTGCAGAACGTCAGGTGTGAACAGAGGAGAGCGGAGACCGATAATAATCACCTGACCCCCGGCACACACAAGTCACCTGACCCCCGGGACCGCTCTGAATCTCCCACGTTACTTAGTTACACCCACTGACGTCACATAACAAGCAACGCCCCTAAAACCAACCACGCCCACTGATGTCACTTCAACCGCGCCAACGTCTGACGTCAGTGACGCGACAACGCCCTGATGGTCTCCGACAAAATGGCGTCCTGACCACTCCCTGATTTATTGTCCAGTCTATAGGAACAGGGCGACTCCAGGTCAAATAATACACTCCCACATTGGGCCGTGACCCGCAGGCAGAGAGCACAGACCGCCGCTCATGATATTCATCCAACGGTCATACACGGGGTGTACAAACATGGCTGCGGCATGACGTCATGCGTCACAGTTGGAGGTCACGTGGGGCGTCAGCTGATTGATGTCGCGTCGTCTGATTGGAGGAGCCGCGACTCCGGAAGTTGTTCTCTGATTGGTTCATGTCTCCCGGAACTCGCAGTCGTGGCGAAAGATGGCAGCGGCGGTGCTGGAGGTGGAAGTCGGGGAAGCCGGGCTGAGAGAGGCGGCGGCGGAGGAGGTGAGAGGCCGGAGAGCGAGGGCGGAACCGACGACATGACAGCCACACTGCGAGGACGATCCCCGACATCACGTGTCACCCCCTGCAGACCCCCGACAACATCTGTCACCCCCTACAGACCCCCGACATCAGGTGTCACCCCCTACAGACCCCCAACAACATCTGTCACCCCCTACAGAGCCCCGACATCACGTGTCACCCCCTACAGACCCCCGACATCAGGTGTCACCCCCTACAGACCCCCGACATCACGTGTCACCCCCTACACACCCCCGACATCACGTGTCACCCCCTACACACCCCCGACATCACGTGTCACCCCCTACACACCCCCGACATCATGTGTCACCCCCTACAGACCCCCGACATCATGTCACCCCCTACAGACCCCCGACATCATGTGTCACCCCCTACAGACCCCCGACATCACGTGTCACCCCCTACACACCCCCGACATCACGTGTCACCCCCTACACACCCCCGCACATCATGTGTCACCCCTACAGACCCCCCGACATCACGTGTCACCCCCTACAGACCCCCGACATCACGTGTCACCCCCTACAGAGCCCCGACATCACGTGTCACCCCCTACAGACCCCCGACATCATGTGTCACCCCCTGCAGAGCCCCGACATCATGTGTCACCCCCTACAGACCTCCGACATCGCGTGTCACCCCTACAGACCCCGACATCATGTGTCACCCCCCTACAGACCCCCCGACATCACGTGTCACCCCCTCCAGACCCCCGACATCACGTGTCACCCCCTCCAGACCCCCGACATCACGTGTCCACCCCCTACAGACCCCCGACATCACATGTCACCCCCTACAGACCCCCGACATCGCGTGTCACCCCCTACAGAGCCCCGACATCACGTGTCACCCCCTACAGACCCCCAACAACATCTGTCACCCCCTACAGAGCCCCCGACATCACGTGTCACCCCTACAGACCCCCGACATCACGTGTCACCCCCTACACACCCCCGACATCATGTGTCACCCCCTACAGACCCCCGACATCATGTGTCACCCCCTACAGACCCCCGACATCATGTGTCACCCCCTACAGACCCCCGACATCACGTGTCACCCCCTACAGACCCCCGACATCACGTGTCACCCCCTACAGAGCCCCGACATCACGTGTCACCCCCTACAGACCCCCGACATCATGTCACCCCCTACAGACCCCCGACATCATGTGTCACCCCCTCCAGACCCCCGACATCACGTGTCACCCCCTCCAGACCCCCGACATCACGTGTCACCCCCTACAGACCCCCGACATCACGTGTCCACCCCCTACAGACCCCCGACATCGCGTGTCACCCCCTACAGAGCCCCGACATCGCGGTCACCCCCTACAGAGCCCCGACATCGCGTGTCACCCCCTACACGACCCCCGACATCACGTGTCACCCCCTACAGACCTCCGACATCAGGTGTCACCCCCTACAGACCCCCGACATCAGGTGTCACCCCCTACAGACCCACGACATCACGTGTCACCCCTACAGACCCACGACATCACGTGTCACCCCCTCCAGACCCCCGACATCACGTGTCACCCCCTACAGACCCCCGACACCATGTGTCACCCCTACAGACCCCCGACATCACGTGTCACCCCTACAGACCCCCGACATCGCGTGTCACCCCTACAGAGCCCCGACATCGCGTGTCACCACCCTACAGACCTCCGACATCACGTGTCACCCCCTACAGACCCCCGACATCACGTGTCACCCCCTACAGACCCCCGACATCACGTGTCACCCCCTACAGACCTCCGACATCACGTGTCACCCCTACAGACCCCCGACATCATGTGTCACCCCTACAGAGCCCCGACATCACGTGTCACCCCCTACAGACCCCCGACATCACGTGTCACCCCCTACAGACCCCGACATCACGTGTCACCCCCTACAGACCTCCGACATCACGTGTCACCCCCCTACAGACCCCCGACATCACGTGTCACCCCTACAGACCCCGACATCATGTGTCACCCCCTCCAGACCCCGACACCATGTGTCACCCCCTCCAGACCCCCGACATCACGTGTCACCCCCTACAGACCCCCGACATCGCGTGTCACCCCCTACAGACCCCGACATCACGTGTCACCCCTACAGACCTCCGACATCACGTGTCACCCCCTACAGACCCCCGACATCACGTGTCACCCCTACAGACCTCCGACATCACGTGTCACCCCCTACAGACCCCCGACATCACGTGTCACCCCTACAGAGCCCCGACATCAGGTGTCACCCCCTACAGAGCCCGACATCAGGTGTCACCCCCTACAGACCCCCGACATCAGGTGTCACCCCTACAGACCCCCGACATCAGGTGTCACCCCTACAGACCCCCGACATCAGTGTCACCCCCTACAGACCCCCGACATCAGGTGTCACCCCTACAGACCCCGACATCAGGTGTCACCCCTACAGACCCCGACATCAGTGTCACCCCCTACAGACCCCGACATCAGGTGTCACCCCCTACAGACCCCGACATCAGGTGTCACCCCTACAGACCCCGACATCAGGTGTCACCCCCTACAGACCCCCGACATCAGGTGTCACCCCTACAGACCCCCGACATCAGGTGTCACCCCCTACAGACCCCCGACATCAGGTGTCACCCCTACAGACCCCCGACATCAGGTGTCACCCCTACAGACCCCCGACATCAGGTGTCACCCCCTACAGACCCCCGACATCAGTGTCACCCCCTACAGACCCCCGACTCACGTGTCACCCCCTACAGACCCCGACATCACGTGTCACCCCCTACAGACCCCGACATCAGTGTCACCCCCTACAGACCCCCGACATCACGTGTCACCCCTACAGACCCCCGACATCACGTGTCACCCCCTACAGACCCCCGACATCACGTGTCCCCCCTACAGACCCCCGACATCACGTGTCACCCCCTACAGACCCCGACATCACGTGTCACCCCTACAGACTCCGACATCACGTGTCACCCCCTACAGATCCCCGACATCGCGTGTCACCCCTACAGACCTCCGACATCGCGTGTCACCCCCTACAGACCCCCGACATCGCGTGTCACCCCCTCCAGACCCCCGACACCATGTGTCACCCCTACAGACCCCCGACATCACGTGTCACCCCCTACGACCCCCGACATCGCGTGTCACCCCTCCAGACCCCCGACATCGCGTGTCACCCCCTCCAGACCCCCGACATCGCGTGTCACCCCCTCAGACCCCCGACATCGCGTGTCCCCCCTACAGACCCCCGACATCCGTGTCACCCCCTACAGACCCCGACATCACGTGTCACCCCCTACAGACCCCCGACACACTGTCACCCCTTCAGACCCCGCCACGTGTACCCCTAAGACCCCCGACATCACGTGTCACCCCCTACAGACCCCCGACATCACGTGTCACCCCCTACAGACCCCCGACATCAGTGTCACCCCCTACAACGACCCCCACAACCATCCGTGTCACCCCCTACAGACCCCCGACATCGACGTGTCACCCCCTACAGACCCCGACATCAGTGTCACCCCCTACAGACCCCGACATCACGTGTCACCCCCTACAGACCCCCGACATCAGTGTCACCCCCTACAGACCCCGACATCAGTTCACCCCTACAGACCCCCGACATCACGTGTCACCCCCTACAGACCCCGACATCACGTGTCACCCCCTACAGACCCCCGACATCACGTGTCACCCCCTACAGACCCCCGACATCAGTGTCACCCCCTACAGACCCCCGACATCAGTGTCCACACCCCACTGACAAGACCCCCGACATCAGTGTCACCCCCTACAGACCCCGACATCGCGTGTCACCCCCTACAGACCCCCGACATCATGTGTCACCCCCTACAGACCCCCGACATCACGTGTCACCCCCTCCAGACCCCCGACATCACGTGTCACCCCCTCCAGACCCCCGACATCACGTGTCACCCCCTACAGACCCCCGACATCAACTGTCACCCACCCTACAGACCCCCGACATCGCGTGTCACCCCCTACAGAGCCCCGACATCACGTGTCACCCCCTACAGACCCCCAACAACATCTGTCACCCCCTACAGAGCCCCGACATCACGTGTCACCCCCTACAGACCCCCGACATCACGTGTCACCCCCTACACACCCCCGACATCATGTGTCACCCCCTACAGACCCCCGACATCATGTGTCACCACCCCTACAGACCCCCGACATCATGTGTCCACCCCCTACAGACCCCCGACATCACGTGTCACCCCCTACAGACCCCGACAATCACGTGTCACCCCCTACAGAGCCCCGACATCACGTGTCACCCCTACAGACCCCCGACATCATGTCACCCCCTACAGACCCCCGACATCATGTGTCACCCCCTCCAGACCCCCGACATCACGTGTCACCCCCCTCCAGACCCCCGACATCACGTGTCACCCCCTACAGACCCCGACATCACGTGTCACCCCCTACAGACCCCCGACATCGCGTGTCACCCCCTACAGAGCCCCGACATCGCGTGTCACCCCCTACAGAGCCCCCGACATCACGTGTCACCCCCTACAGACCCCCGACATCACGTGTCACCCCCTACAGACCTCCGACATCAGGTGTCACCCCCTACAGACCCCCGACATCAGGTGTCACCCCCTACAGACCCACGACATCACGTGTCACCCCCTACAGACCCACGACATCATCGTGTCACCCCCTACAGACCTCCGACATCAGTGTCACCCCTACAGACCCCCGACATCACGTGTCACCCCCTACAGACCCCCGACATCACGTGTCACCCCCTACAGACCCCCGACATCACGTGTCACCCCCTACAGAGCCCCGACATCACGTGTCACCCCCTACAGACCCCCGACATCACGTGTCACCCCCTACAGACCCCCGACATCACGTGTCACCCCCTACAGACCCCCGACATCACGTGTCACCCCCTACTGACCCCCGACATCACGTGTCACCCCCTACATGACCCCCGACATCACGTGTCACCCCCTACAGACCCCCGACATCACGTGTCACCCCCTACAGACCCCCGACATCGCGTGTCACCCCCTACAGACCCCCGACATCGCGTGTCACCCCCTACAGACCCCCGACATCGCGTGTCACCCCCTACAGACCCCCGACATCGCGTGTCACCCCCTACAGACCCCCGACATCGCGTGTCCCTAAACCCCCGACCGCTTCACCCCTACAGAGCCCCGACATCGCGTGTCACCCCCTACAGAGCCCCGACATCGCGTGTCACCCCCTACAGAGCCCCGACATCGCGTGTCACCCCCTACAGAGCCCCGACATCGCGTGTCACCCCCTACAGAGCCCCGGCAACATGCGTGGGCCCCCTCCTACAGAGCCCCGGCAACATGCGTGGGCCCCCTCCTACAGAGCCCCGGCAACATGCGTGGGCCCCCTCCTACAGAGCCCCGGCAACATGCGTGGGCCCCCTCCTACAGAGCCCCGGCAACATGCGTGGGCCCCCTCCTACAGAGCCCCGGCAACATGCGTGGGCCCCCTCCTACAGACCGCTCGTCCCCCTCCTCCAGCGCTGTCACCCCCTGCAGACCTGCTCACATGAGCTGCTTGTCTACACTGGAGACAACTGTAACAAACCCTCAGCTATGAGCAGCAATACTACAGTAGTTGAATTTGCTGACAGTAAACAGACACACAAAACTGAGGAGGAAAAACCTGAACTGCAGGAGAAAGAATCTTGTAGATCTGCATTTTCGGCTGCGCTGTGACTGAGGGTTGTAGTGCGGAGGCTGCAGGTCCTGATGACTGCCGAGACTGGTGAGGTCCTGATGACTGCCGAGACTGGTGAGGTCCTGATGACTGCCGAACTGGTGAGGTCCTGATGACTGCCGAGACTGGTGAGGTCCTGATGACTGCCGAGACTGGTGAGGTCCTGATGACTGCCGAGACTGGTGAGGTCCCGATGACTGCAGAGATCGCGGAGGTCCCGGTGACTGCAGAGATCGCGGAGGTCCCGGTGACTGCAGAGATCGCGGAGGTCCCGGTGACTGCAGAGATCGCGGAGGTCCCGGTGACTACAGAGATCGCGGAGGTCCCGGTGACTGCAGAGATCGCGGAGGTCCCGGTGACTGCAGAGATCGCGGAGGCCCCGGTGACTGCAGAGATCGCTGAGGCCCCGGTGACTGCAGAGATCGCTGAGGCCCCGGTGGCTGCAGAGACCGCTGAGGCCCCGGTGGCTGCAGAGACCGCTGAGGCCCCGGTGGCTGCAGAGACCGCTGAGGCCCCGGTGGCTGCAGAGACCGCTGAGGCCCCGGTGGCTGCAGAGACCGCTGAGGCCCCGGTGGCTGCAGAGACCGCTGAGGCCCCGGTGGCTGCAGAGACCGCTGAGGCCCCGGTGGCTGCAGAGACCGCTGAGGCCCGGTGGCTGCAGAGACCGCTGAGGCCCCGGTGGCTGCAGAGACCGCTGAGGCCCCGGTGGCTGCAGAGACCGCTGAGGCCCCGGTGGCTGCAGAGACCGCTGAGGCCCCGGTGGCTGCAGAGACCGCTGAGGCCCCGGTGGCTGCAGAGACCGCTGAGGCCCCGGAGCTGACAATGTTTGTTCTTCCTGAACCTCCCCGGTGTTCACTTACCGCAGCCGCGACCTTCATCAGGAGATCTGAGAACAGGCCGCCACTAGGAATTTCAGGGCAACATTTCGGGGTCCTCCTGAGACTCCACCAAGGCTCCGTGTAACAGCTCACTCGCAGCCCCTCTCATTATCTATGGGACTTGTGGTTTTGCACCTGCGGCTGCTGGCAGTGGTTTTATTCCTTTGTCGCTAGTGTGGAAGTGGCCGGATCCAGCAAAAGTGCAAGGGGCGCACATGACCACAAGCCCCATAGGGAAGGAAAGGGGCTGCAAGTGAGCTGTTACACGGCAGATGGGGCACAGCTATGGGATCTGTCACTAACGGCACTAAGATGTGAAAGCTGCCTATCCTCCACCTTTCTCAGTGCATTGTGCAGTGGAACAAAGCCATATGTAAAGAGGACCTGTCACCCCCCCCGGTGCATGGCAAACCAAATGCAGCGTGTCCGCATGATCCCACCAGGCGACCTCTTAACTGTAAGGTTTCTAAAGTCTTTTATAAAGCTTTCAGGGGGGCTAGAGCCATAGGGGTCCCCCTCCCTGAATGCAGCAGACACACTGGAGGGGTGACCGGTCCTCTGTAACAAGACTGTGTGATTACAATCATCATTAATATAATTACATTGAAGGTCACAATATATAACGTAATATTCCATTTAAACCCTTAGTGTATATGATAAGAGGCCTCTTCCAGCCAAGAAAGGGCTAAAGTGCAATACAAAGTCAGCAGTTATGCTTCATATACAAACACACACTGGAGACTGCTTTAGGCTGAATACACAATACCTGTATATACAATGGAGACTGCTGCGGGGCGTCCACACACTGGAGACTGCTGCGGGGACGTCCACACACTGGAGACTGCTGCGGGGACGTCCACCACACTGGAGGACTGCTGCGGGGACGTCCACACACTGGAGACTGCTGCGGGGACGTCCACACACTGGAGACTGCTGCGGGGACGTCCACACACTGGAGACTGCTGCGGGGACGTCCACACACTGGAGACTGCTGCGGGGACGTCCACACACTGGAGACTGCTGCGGGGACGTCCACACACTGGAGACTGCTGCGGGGACGTCCACACACTGGAGACTGCTGCGGGGACGTCCACACACTGGAGACTGCTGCGGGGACGTCCACACACTGGAGACTGCTGCGGGGACGTCCACACACTGGAGACTGCTGCGGGGACGTCCACACACTGGAGACTGCTGCGGGGACGTCCACACACTGGAGACTGCTGCGGGGACGTCCACACACTGGAGACTGCTGCGGGGACGTCCACACACTGGAGACTGCTGCGGGGACGTCCACACACTGGAGACTGCTGCGGGGACGTCCACACACTGGAGACTGCTGCGGGGACGTCCACACACTGGAGACTGCTGCGGGGACGTCCACACACTGGAGACTGCTGCGGGGACGTCCACACACTGGAGACTGCTGCGGGGACGTCCACACACTGGAGACTGCTGCGGGGACGTCCACACACTGGAGACTGCTGCGGGGACGTCCACACACTGGAGACTGCTGCGGGGACGTCCACACACTGGAGACTGCTGCGGGGACGTCCACACACTGGAGACTGCTGCGGGGACGTCCACACACTGGAGACTGCTGCGGGGGACGTCCACACACTGGAGACTGCTGCGGGGACGTCCACACACTGGAGACTGCTGCGGGGACGTCCACACACTGGAGACTGCTGCGGGGACGTCCACACACTGGAGACTGCTGCGGGGACGTCCACACACTGGAGACTGCTGCGGGGACGTCCACACACTGGAGACTGCTGCGGGGACGTCCACACACTGGAGACTGCTGCGGGGACGTCCACACACTGGAGACTGCTGCGGGGACGTCCACACACTGGAGACTGCTGCGGGGACGTCCACACACTGGAGACTGCTGCGGGGACGTCCACACACTGGAGACTGCTGCGGGGACGTCCACACACTGGAGACTGCTGCGGGGACGTCCACACACTGGAGACTGCTGCGGGGACGTCCACACACTGGAGACTGCTGCGGGGACGTCCACACACTGGAGACTGCTGCGGGGACGTCCACACACTGGAGACTGCTGCGGGGACGTCCACACACTGGAGACTGCTGCGGGGACGTCCACACACTGGAGACTGCTGCGGGGACGTCCACACACTGGAGACTGCTGCGGGGACGTCCACACACTGGAGACTGCTGCGGGGACGTCCACACACTGGAGACTGCTGCGGGGACGTCCACACACTGGAGACTGCTGCGGGGACGTCCACACACTGGAGACTGCTGCGGGGACGTCCACACACTGGAGACTGCTGCGGGGACGTCCACACACTGGAGACTGCTGCGGGGACGTCCACACACTGGAGACTGCTGCGGGGACGTCCACACACTGGAGACTGCTGCGGGGACGTCCACACACTGGAGACTGCTGCGGGGACGTCCACACACTGGAGACTGCTGCGGGGACGTCCACACACTGGAGACTGCTGCGGGGACGTCCACACACTGGAGACTGCTGCGGGGACGTCCACACACTGGAGACTGCTGCGGGGACGTCCACACACTGGAGACTGCTGCGGGGACGTCCACACACTGGAGACTGCTGCGGGGACGTCCACACACTGGAGACTGCTGCGGGGACGTCCACACACTGGAGACTGCTGCGGGGACGTCCACACACTGGAGACTGCTGCGGGGACGTCCACACACTGGAGACTGCTGCGGGACGTCCACACACTGAGACTGGGAGTCACTGAGACTGCTGCGGGGACGTCCACACATCACAATAGTAGAATAAGCAGCACTCTGCTGTGACAATTAAAATCTAGAAATATTTAAGTTAAGCAAAAATGCCAAAAAAACAGACACCCTTAGCTTTATAAATATGGCCATATTCATAAACCACCCAGTTGCCACGTCGAGGTGTGTCTGCTTGACCGGGCCCCTCACTGCTGTTAGAGCATTTATGCCCTGATGGTGGCGCTGTCTGGGAATCCTCTTATTACAGAGGAGATCTAATCCTGCTGTCTGTGATTTCGGATCAGTAGATCTCTCTCTCACAGTCTCTCTCTCTCCGGCAGGTGGACCTCTCTGATCTCGCCCCGGAGGAGCGATGGAGGTGAGAGATTATTAATGCTTATGTTAGTCCTGGATGTGCAGGCTGTCGTCAGTGATCTGTGATGTGCACGTCTCACGTCTATGTGTTGCAGGGTGGAGCACGCCAGGATGCACGCCAAGCACCGGGGGCACGAGGCGATGCACGCGGAGATGGTCCTCATCCTCATCGCCACGCTGGTGGTGGCTCAGCTGCTGCTCGTCCAGTGGAAGCAGCGACATCCGCGCTCCTACAATGTAAGAGCTGAGGTCCAGGCAGGCGCTGTCTGCGGGTCATGACCTCCCCCCGCTGCTCACCAATAGGGGCCACGTGCCCTATGAGAGGACACTGCCATCTTCTATTATACTCCAGTCACCTCCAGAGCTGCTGCTCCCTCCTGCCAGGCGATGTACAGATCTGCAGCTCTGGAGGTGACTTGTCTGTGTGTTCTCTGCTCTCACAGATGGTGACGCTGTTCCAGATGTGGATCGTTCCTGTGTATTTCACCGTGAAGCTTCACTGGTGGAGATTCCTGGGCATCTGGATCCTCTTCTCTCTGGTCACCGCTTTTATTACCTACAAAGCCACACGGAAACCACTGGACCAAACCACTCCCAGGTGAGCGGAGATCACAGGGATCAATTACATTACTGATCCTGAGTTACCTCCTGTATTATACTCCAGAGCTGCACTCACTATTCTGCAGTCACTGTGTACATACATTACATTACTGATCCTGAGTTACCTCCTGTATTATACTCCAGAGCTGCACTCACTATTCTGCTGGTGCAGTCACTGTGTACATACATTACATTACTGATCCTGAGTTACCTCCTGTATTATACTCCAGAGCTGCACTCACTATTCTGCTGGTGCAGTCACTGTGTACATACATTACATTACTGATCCTGAGTTACCTCCTGCATTATACTCCAGAGCTGCACTCACTATTCTGCTGGTGCAGTCACTGTGTACATACATTACATTACTGATCCTGAGTTACCTCCTGTATATATACTGCAGAGCTGCACTCACTATTCTGCTGGTGCAGTCACTGTGTACATACATTACTGATCCTGAGTTACCTCCTGTATTATACTCCAGAGCTGCACTCACTATTCTGCTGGTGCAGTCACTGTGTACATACATTACATTACTGACCCTGAGTTACCTCCTGTATTATACTCCAGAGCCGCACTCACTATTCTGCTGGTGCAGTCACTGTGTACATACATTACATTACTGATCCTGAGTTACCTCCTGTATTATACTCCAGAGCTGCACTCACTATTCTGCTGGTGCAGTCACTGTGTACATACATTACATTACTGATCCTGAGTTACCTCCTGTATTATACACCAGAGCTGCACTCACTATTCTGCTGGTGCAGTCACTGTGTACATACATTACATTACTGATCCTGAGTTACCTCCTGTATTATACTCCAGAGCTGCACTCACTATTCTGCTGGTGCAGTCACTGTGTACATACATTACATTACTGATCCTGAGTTACCTCCTGTATTATACTCCAGAGCTGCACTCACTATTCTGCTGGTGCAGTCACTGTGTACATACATTACATCACTGATCCTGAGTTACCTCCTGTATTATATACTCCAGAGCTGCACTCACTATTCTGCTGGTGCAGTCACTGTGTACATACATTACATTACTGATCCTGAGTTACCTCCTGTATTATACACCAGAGCTGCACTCACTATTCTGCTGGTGCAGTCACTGTGTACATACATTACATTACTGATCCTGAGTTACCTCCTGTATTATACTCCAGAGCTGCACTCACTATTCTGCTGGTGCAGTCACTGTGTACATACATTACATTACTGATCCTGAGTTACCTCCTGTATTATCCTCCAGAGCTGCACTCACTATCCTGCTGGTGCAGTCACTGTGTACATACATTACATTACTGATCCTGAGTTACCTCCTGTATTATACTCCAGAGCTGCACTCACTATTCTGCTGGTGCAGTCACTGTGTACATACATTACATTACTGATCCTGAGTTACCTCCTGTATTATACTCCAGAGCTGCACTCACTATTCTGCTGGTGCAGTCACTGTGTACATACATTACATTACTGATCCTGAGTTACCTCCTGTATTATACTCCAGAGCTGCACTCACTATTCTGCTGGTGCAGTCACTGTGTACATACATTACATTATTGATCCTGAGTTACCTCCTGTATTATAATCCAGAGCTGCACTCACTATTCTGCTGGTGCAGTCACTGTGTACATACATTACATTACTGATCCTGAGTTACCTCCTGTATTATACTCCAGAGCTGCACTCCCTATTCTGCTGGTGCAGTCACTGTGTACACACATTATATTACTGATCCTGAGTTACCTCCTGTATTATACTCCAGAGCTGCACTCACTATTCTGCTGGTGCAGTCACTGTGTACATACATTACTGATCCTGAGTTACCTCCTGTATTATACACCAGAGCTGCACTCACTATTCTGCTGGTGCAGTCACTGTGTACATACATTACATTACTGATCCTGAGTTACCTCCTGTATTATGCTCCAGAGCTGCACTCACTATTCTGCTGGTGCAGTCACTGTGTACATACATTACATTACTGATCCTTAGTTACCTCCTGTATTATACTCCAGAGCTGCACTCACTATTCTGCTGGTGCAGTCACTGTGTACATACATTACATTACTGATCCTGAGTTACCTCCTGTATTATACTCCAGAGCTGCACTCGCTATTCTGCTGGTGCAGTCACTGTGTACATACATTACATTACTGATCCTGAGTTACCTCCTGTATTATACTCCAGAGCTGCACTCACTATTCTGCTGGTGCAGTCACTGTGTACATACATTACATTACTGATCCTGAGTTACCTCCTGTATTATCCTCCAGAGCTGCACTCACTATCCTGCTGGTGCAGTCACTGTGTACATACATTACATTACTGATCCTGAGTTACCTCCTGTATTATACTCCAGAGCTGCACTCACTATTCTGCTTTCTGTCCTTTTCCTTCCAGGCTTGTGTATAAATGGTTCCTGCTGCTGTATAAGATGAGTTATGCCACGGGTATAGTTGGATACATCGCTGTGATGTTCACTCTCTTCGGTCTGAACCTGCTGTTTCGGTGAGTGTCTTTGTGTCTCCTTATTTCTGGAGCAGAACCTTTGAACGATCTATGGATCTTCTGCTCTGTGTGCATTACCTCTTCTCTCCACTAGATGTCTCCCCTCTGACACTCAAAGCAGGCCTGTTATGTCTGCTGCTGTACACCGGGGGCAGTGTGGAGCCATAAGCATTGAAAAGTGGAGAAATCCTACAAATCCAGTGGAGAATGTGGCGTCTGCGACGTCTTCACCCCGAGTGCAGCGGCGGTCCCCCCCCCCCCTTCCCTGGCATCCACCGCCGGACTCCACCTCATCATCTTCTGTGTTTTGTCTTGCAGTGTAAAACCGGAGGACGCCATGGATTTCGGCATCTCGCTGCTCTTCTACGGCCTGTATTACGGGGTGCTGGGCCGGGACTTCGCGGAGATGTGCGCAGATTACATGGCCTCCACCATAGGTGTAAGTTCTCCTGTTAGCTCTGTGCCGGCCGTGCCCCGCCGTGCTGCATGCTGGGAGTTGTAGTCTGGAGATGGGGGGGCATCATTGTGACTTTGTGTCGTCCGCTCAGTTTTACAGTGCGTCCGGGATGCCGACCAAACACCTGTCAGACAGTGTGTGCGCCGTGTGCGGACAGAGGATCTTCGTGGACGTGAATGAAGAAGGAATCATCGAGAACACGTATAGACTTTCCTGCAACCATGTGTATCCTAATATCTGTGCCCCCCCTGCTGAAGAGAATGTGGACGACCAGAGATGAGGGGTCCGAGGTGGGGAAGGCCGTACGCGAGGGTTCCGAGGCGGGGGAGGCCGCGAGGGTTCCGAGGCGGGGGAGGCCGCGGGGGTTCCAAGGCGGGGGAGGCCGCGGGGGTTCCGAGGCGGGGGAGGCCGCGAGGGTTCCGAGGCGGGGGAGGCCGCGAGGGTTCCGAGGCGGGGGAGGCCGCGAGGGTTCCGAGGCGGGGGAGGCCGCGAGGGTTCCGAGGCGGGGGAGGCCGCGAGGGTTCCGAGGCGGGGGAGGCCGCGAGGGTTCCGAGGCGGGTGCTG